>JAPXFY010000028.1:30642973-30645473 GCA_030674185.1 Monoplex corrugatus
TCTTTGTCTCTCTCTCTCTCTGTGTCTCTCTCTCTCTCTTTCCCTCTTTCTCTCTCTCTATGTCTCTCTCTCTATCTGTGTGTGTGTGTGTGTGTGTGTGTATCCCTTCCCCCTCTCTTTCTCTCTCTCTCTCTCTCCCTCTTTCTCTCTTCTTCTTCTTCTCTCTCTCTTTCCTTCTCTCTCTCTCTCTCCCTCTCTTTTCTCTCTCTCCTTCTCTCTCTCCTCCTTCTCTCTCTCTCATTCTCTCTCTCTCTCCCCTCCCCCTCTCTGTCTCTCTCTCTCATTCTCTCTGTCTCTCTCTTTCTCCCTCCCCCTCTGTCTGTCTCTGTCTCTCCCTCCTTCTCTCTCTCTCTCTCTCTCCTTCTCCATCCCCCCTGACTTTATCTCTCTCCCTCTCTTTTCTCTCTCTCTTTCTCCCCCCCCCCTCTGTCTGTCTGTCTGTCTGTCTGTCTCCTTCCCTCCCTCCCTCTCTCTATCTCTCTCGCTCCCTCCCTCTCTCTTTCTCTCTCTCTCTTGCACTGCTACTCAGCCCCTCTGTGTTCTGAAAACGGCAGACAATTATTCATGAGACCTAAGACCTCAGGGGCCGTAATTTAGACAACAGGACATCCCCCAAGAGTACTGGGCCCTGTCTGCCGCACATTTTTTGAACAAATCAGAAAAGTCGGAAGGGGGAGGATGACATGAAAGAAATCAGAAATCAGATTTTTTTCTCTCTTTCGGGGGTCTTTTTTTTTTTTTCTTCTTTCTTTCTTTTTTTTTTTTTTTCAAATTTCCTCCATTTATCGCTTCCTGTCTGAAAGGGAAAGATTTTCGCAATGTCGTTTCGAATATGGTACTGTGACGTCAGGGGATGGCATTTGCTTATCCGTCTCGTAAATCTTTAAACAAAAGCTGAATTAATTGCTGGACTCAAGCCAGCTCCACAGATTTCGACTGATTTCGATTTTTTAGACAAAGGCCACGCCAGCATGTGCGCTTGCGCCGCGTCGAATCACGTGAGGAGTATCGCCAACGTGATTTCTTTCTTTTTCTTTTCTTTTTTTTTTTTCTTCCAATTTTTGAGTCTGCGAAAGGCTACCATCAACTTAACACTGCGCTGACCATCTCAACGCAAACGAGTCACAAGGCGGTGGATACTGGACGGCTTTCAGATATGAAAGCTACTTTGTGAAATAAGCCAGGGCTTGAGGAAACGAGTGCCAGAATGGTTCACACGTTCGTCTGCCAAGAACTAAACTCGAGGTTGCCAGGGTTCGATCCCCACTGAGAGGCCTCGACTCTTCTCTTCAGTTTGACCAGCTGTCTTAACCCTTTGACTCCAGCATCTTATACACCAAGTGCAAAATCTTAACCCAATAACTCTCTTACCCTATCCATCAGCTTCCTGCAGGTAGCTGGTGGATAGGGTGAAGGAATCGAAGGGTTAAGTTTTTACTTTGATAGCACGGTTGACAATGCAGGAGGCTGGTGGACAGGGTGCGGAAGTCAAAGGGTTAATATAAAGCATTGGACAGGTAGGTTCATTTTCCAGGTCTTAAAATAAAACATTGGACAGATAGGTTCATTTTCCAGGTCTTAATATAAACATAGATAGGTTCATTTTCCAGGTCTTAATATAAAACGTTGGACAGATAGGTTCATTTTCCAGGTCTTAATATAAAACGTTGGACAGATAGGTTCATTTTCCAGGTCTTAATATAAAACGTTGGACAGATAGGTTCATTTTCCAGGTCTTAATATAAAACGTTGGACAGATAGGTTCATTTTCCAGGTCTTAATATAAAACGTTGGACAGATAGGTTCATTTTCCAGGTCTTAATATAAAACATAGATAGGTTCATTTTCCAGGTCTTAATATAAAACGTTGGACAGATAGGTTCATTTTCCAGGTCTTAACATAAAACATTGGACAGGTAGGTTCATTTTCCAGGTCTTAATATAAAACGTTGGACAGATAGGTTCATTTTCCAGGTCTTTATATAATACACTGGACAGATAGGTTCATTTTCCAGGTCTTAATATAAAACGTTGGACAGATAGGTTCATTTTCCAGGTCTTTATATAATACACTGGACAGATAGGTTCATTTTCCAGGTCTTAATATAAAACATTGGACAGGTAGGTTCATTTTCCAGGTCTTAATATAAAACATAGATAGGTTCATTTTCCAGGTCTTATTATAAAACATTGGACAGATAGGTTCATTTTCCAAGTCTTAATATAAAACATTGGACAGGTAGGTTCATTTTCCAGGTCCCTGCCCATAAACGTCAATTAGCCTTCTAGCCTTTCTTAAGTCTTGGTAAAAAAAGAAACGGATGGGTGGCGCTGCACTGCGGCGACGCGCTCTCAAAGGGGAGAGAAGCCCGAGTTTCATACAGTTATAGTTGTTTTTTGTTTAAAGCCCAGCCGACTGTGTAGAGCCATATCAGGGCTATAATCGTTTCAAAACATATACCACACACATCAGCAGGAAATAAGGGAGAAAGTTAAGTAC
>JAPXFY010000028.1:30652973-30657973 GCA_030674185.1 Monoplex corrugatus
TCTCGATTGATTTCGGTTTTTAGACGAGGCGAGCTGCGTGCGCTGCGTGAGTCGCCGAGGCTTCACGCGCTGGAGATGACCGTGTGCGTGGCGCGCACAATGACTTGAACTAGTCTCTGTCTGCTCACGACTCTCGCGCGTGCGTTTGAAAGGTTTGATAAGGGCGCGCATGTGCGATTGTACCAGCGGAAGTCATCCGTCTTTTGACAGGGATCCCAGCTAACAGAACCCTTATACTCCGACCCGCAACGTGAAAAGTTTTTGGCCTGTTCGTTTCTCCGCTGACCATCTTAACCCTTCGACTCCCGCACCCTGTCCACCATCTGCAAAAACTTAACCGTTTGATTCCTACACCCTATCCACCAACTCAAAAAAAATTAACCCTTTGACTCCTACACCCTATCCACCAACTACAAAAACTTAACCTTTTGACTCCTGGTCCCTATCAACCACTTACAAAAATTTAACCCCTTGATTCCTGCACCCTATCCACCACCTATAAAAATTTAACCCTTTGACTCTGCACCCTATCCACCACCTATAAAAATTTAACCCTTTGACTCTCGCACCCTATCCACAAATTGTAAAAACTTAACCCTTTGACTCCTGCACCCTATCCACCAACTGCAAAAACTTAACCCTTTGACTCCTGCACCATATCCACCAACTGCAAAAACTTAACCGTTTGACTTCCTCACCTATTGGAAGCTGTTGGATAGCCAAAGGTTTAAGTTTTTTTCAGAAAGCTGGTGGATAGGGTGAGGAAGCTAATGGTTGTGTTTTTGCGTTGCTTGCATGGTTGACAAGGCAGGCTGCTGGTGGACAGGGTGTGGAAGTCAAAGGCTTATTGCTCCAATCATTCTGGTGGTATCAGTGTTTTGAACAACCAGTCGCCGTGGTGGTAGTGGTTAGCGCCACAGACTTACCGACTGGGAAGGTTATGGGTTCAAATCCCCCATCAGTCCCTTCAAAATTTTCATTGTGAACAATTTTTGGCTTCGTCACTCGTTTTTGTGTCTGTTTTTCCTCCCTTTGCTTTCTGTTCATTTCTTTCTATCCTTTTCTGCCTTGCTGGTCCATTCACCTGTATATGTTCGATAAAGTCTTTATCTACTTTCTCTCTTAGGATTGATATGATATGGTGTGCATTTTTTTGGCTCTGGGGGAAACGAGATATGCAGAAGCAATTTTTAGGTAATTTAAACCCGCTTTTATGTATGTTTTAGTGTTCTTAGTTATGTCTAAATTTGTATAATAATTACAATATAATGATAATAATAATTACTATAATAATAATTACAATATTTATATAGCGCAAAATGTATGTTTTAGTGTTCTTAGTTATGTCTAAATTTGTATAATAATTACAATATAATTATAATAAAAATAATAATTACTATAATAATAATTACAATATTTTTGTAGCGCAAAATCTTGATAAAATCAAATCTAAGCGCTGTATTCTGGTATGCTTTATAAAATCCGTTGAGTGATGAATTGGACGGAGTGGTCAACGCCAGGGGCATGTCCTTAGATTATGTGCGCACATGCCTTGATAAGTGTGCGTAATTTCCTTTTTGCCCCCCCCCCCCCCCCCCCCACTGTTGAAGTATTGTGTATGTTTTGACAGGGTTTTATAGCCCTGATATAGCTCTACGCAGTCGGCTGGGATTTAAACAACAATAACAAAACAACAATAACCTAGCGAAGGACAAAAATCAGGATTCTCTGTTAAAAATATGGGGATTGTGAGTGTGTGTGTGCGTGTGTGTGTGTGTGTGTATGTATGTATGTGTGTATGTATGTGTGTGTGCGTGTGTGTATGCGTGTGTGTGTGCTTGTGTGTGTGTTGTGTGTGTGTGTGTGTGTATGTGTGTATGTGCATGTGTATGTGTGAGTATGTGTGTGTATGCTTGTGTATGTGTGTGTGGTTGTGTGTGTGTGTATGTGTGTGTGTGGTTGTGTGTGTGTGTATGTGTGCGTGGTGGTGTGTGGTTGTGTGTTGTGTGTGGTGTGCACGCGCGTGCGTGCGTGTATATAATATATATATATATATATATATATATATGTGTGTGTGTGTGTGCGCGCGTGCGCGCGTATATGTTTGTGTGTGCGCGCGCGGGCGCGTGTGTGTGTATATGAAATCAGAGACTGGTAGTGGCATAGCCATCAAGGAGATTTTCTCTGTTTGTTCGTTTTGTGGGACATCATCAAACCAGTGAAAACATAGATATCAATACACGACTACCTTTGAAGACGAGCACGGGAAACCATTACAAAAGGCCACAGAACCCAGCACAGGGGCTGGCATCACCGATACGTAAAGCCAGATCACACAGACAACAAAGGAAACAAAATCACCAAACCGTGCATCAACAACACGTAACTGAGGGGGAGGAAGGTGGTGGGGGGGGGGGGGAGGGGGAAGAGGGAGAGAGAAAGGGAGGGGAGGGGGACTTGTAATAGCAGCAGCAGTATCATCATAATGATGCATCATCATCATCATGTGCCCTGCCGCATGGCGTTGGCGACCATGGCCCTCCATACGAATCTATCCCTTGTCGCTGCAAGCACATCTCCCACCCTCTCTGTCTTCAGCCACCCAGCAAATCTGTCCAGTCCTTTCTCCCCGGGTCTACCCGGTCCTCTCTTTCCCTCCAGCTTTCCTGTTGTGACCAGGTGTTCTAATTCCTCTTTCCTCGTAATATGTCCTATAAACGTTGCTTGTCTTTTCCTAATCTTCTTTTTATTAATGATCTTCTTGTGTCTGCCTCCTTCTCAAGACAACAGCAGAGTTATTGTGGAGTTACTGAAGTTATTTCAAGAATGTCACAGTTATTTTTCTTTAAAGCCCAGCCGACTGCGTAGAGACACATCAGGGCTATAACCGTTTCAAAACACACAATACTTCAACAAGAAAAAAAAAAGGAAAAGAAAAATAAGTACTCATGTCAATGCGTTTACACACATAATCTAAAGAGATGCCCCTGGCGTTGACCACTCCGTCCAATTTATCGCACTGGGGATTTAAAAAAACATACCTGAATACAAATTTAAACATGATTAAGGACACTAAAACATATATAGACACGGGCCTAAATTTCCTAACAGTTATTTCAAGAGGGATTCACCGCACGCGGACAGCTCCATATGCACTCTACCCAAATCTGCCAGCAATTATCTGACAGATTTTCGGAGCCTGCACAAAACCTTATGCGCTGGCAAGGTCTTTAAACAGGGAAATGGGAGAAGGGATCTATCAAACACTAAGCTGACACCACCAGAACAGTGGAAACATTAAGATGGGCAGCCAACAGGCCAGTGGTCCTATCAAACACTAAGCTGACACCACCAGAATAGTGGAAACATTAAGATGGGCAGCCAACAGGCCAGTGGACCTATCAAACACTAAGCTGACACCACCAGAATAGTGGAAACATTAAGATGGGCAGCCAACAGGCCAGTGGTCCTATCAAACACTAAGCTGACACCACCAGAAATATGGTAACGTTAAGATGGGCAGCCAACAGGCCAGTGGACCTATCAAACACTAAGCTGACACCACCAGAATGATGGAAACATTTAGATGGACAGCCAACAGGCCAGTGGGCCTATCAAACACTAAGCTGACACAACCAGAATGGTGGAAACATTAAGATGGACAGCTAACAGGCCAGCGGACCTATCAAACACTAAGCTGACACCACCAGAATAACGGAAACATTTTCTGTTACCCTCTTTGTTTCTGCCTTGTTGCTTTGCTTTCTGTCATTTCTACCTATCATTTTCTGCCTTAATGGTCCATTCGCCTGTATGTGTTCAATAAAGTCTAATGTACTTTTTCTTAGGATTGATAATTGGGTACATGTATTAAGTGCATTTTTGGCTCTAGGGAGGTGAGATATGCGGAAGCAATTTTAGGTAATGTGTGCCTGTTTTCATACATGTTTTGGTGTCTTTATGTATGCTTGTATTTGTATTCAGGTGTTTTTTTTAAATCTCCCCTGTTTGATAAATTGGACAGAATGGTCAACGACGGGGACATGTCCTTAGATTATGTGCACGAATGCATTGATATGTGTAAGTAATTTTCTTTTCAATTTTTGTGTGTTTTTTTTTTTCTGTTGGGGTTTTGTATGTTTTGAAGCGGTTATAGCCCTGATATGGCTCTACGCATTCGGCTGGGCTTTAAACAACAATAACAGCAATCATCAATGACGAACATCCACGAGGACACCCCCCTCCCCCTGCGAATCGGTGGGAGGACGATTGCTGACAAAGGACCGGTAGCGGCAATGCACGCTAATCACCTGACCAAGTTTGACGCACGATCGTGCTTACCTCCCCTACCCTGTCATGCGTCGGGTATCACATCCCATAATTTTAACATGAGCCATGAATGACAACAGTCCCCTTAATTCTTTAAAACCAGCCGGGCATGAGACACACATGGCGAGTTCGAAAATAGTTTCCAAAAACAGACTTCAAAGAAAAAAAGGTGGGTAAAACATAAAACATTAAACAACAACAACAAAACAAAACAAAACAAAACAAACAAACAAACAAACAAACAAACAAAAACAGGAACCAGAAAAAAAAAAAAAACACGAAAGAAGAATAAAAACGCGTATATAATTTAACGTCTATTTCAGAATAAGAAGGCGTATTTAATTTGTTGTATTAAATACGCGTTCTTATTCTTCTTTCGTGTTTTTTTCTGTATTACTTTCCTTTCGGAAAGAAAAGAGACTTGTTTCATATCGACTGTAGTATAACTTCGAGCATTGAGGGCTAGAGAGAGTGACACACACACACACACACACACACACACACACACACACACACACACACACATATATATATATATATATATATATATATATATATATATATATACATACACACATAAATATGTATATATTGTTTAAAGCTCGTACCCACCCACCAGTGGGGATATCAGGAACTCTTTCAGAACAAATAATATCGCCACCTTCTGGGAA
>JAPXFY010000028.1:30665473-30672973 GCA_030674185.1 Monoplex corrugatus
GAACGCGACGAATCTCTTTCTGAACAAACTTAAAAACTGTTGCCTGTGTGAACAAGACCTATGACAACAGCGACACCATCATAATGATATACGAACATTAACCCTTTGACTCCTGCACCCTGTCCACCAGCATCCTGCATTGTCAACCATGCTAGCAAAGCAAAATCTTAACCCTGTGACTAACTCACCCTGTCTACCAGCATTCTACACTGTCAACTATGCTAGCAATGTAAAAACTTAACCCTTTGACTCTCTCACCTGTCCACAATCACCCTACATTATCAACCATGCTAGCAAAGCAAAAAACTTAACTCTTTGACTCCCTCACCCCAACCACCAGCATCCTATTCTGTCAACCATGCTAGCAAAGCAAAACCTTAACCCTTTGACTCCCCCACCTGTCCACAACCACCCTACATTGTCAACCATGCTAGCAAAGCAAATACTTAACCCTTTGACTCCTGCACCCTGTCTCCAGCATCTTAAATTGTCAACCATAAAAATTATAGGGATAGGAAAGTGAAAAGTGGAAAGTGTAGTTTTTGATCGAAACACAAAACAAAACAAAACAAAACAAAACAAGAAAGGTCAGAAGAAAAACGAAACAACAACAATAAACATCAGCAAAACAAGTTGTTAGTTTTATGTGGCTGGTCTTCGATTCTATTTAAAGACAGGGCGACAGATATGCTCGTTACATCTTCTGTTATGATTTTTATCATTATCATTATTATTACTGTTTTTTTAAAATCATTATTGTCACTATTACTATATTGTTTTATCATCATCATCATTATTATTGTGATCCATCGTCCTCCTCCTCCTTCTCCTTCTTTTTTTTTTAATTACTATTATTATCATCATTATTAATATTACTATTACCATCATCATCACCATTCCTCTTCTTCCTCTTGTCATTGTCATCCTAATCATCATCATCATCATCATCATCATCCCCATCATCAACATTACTATTATTATTATTGTTATCATTATAATTATTGTTGTTGTTTATCATTATCATTATAATAATAATAATAATAATTATATTATAATTATTATCATCATCATCATCATCATTATTATTATAGTTGTTATTGTTGTCGTCGTCGTCGTCGTCGCGTCGTCGTCGTCGTCATCATCACCATTATTATTATTATTATTAACATTATCATCGTTATTATTGTCATTAACATTATCATTATCGTTGTTATTGTCACTGGTGCTTTTATTATCATTTTAGAGACAACGGCTTGCAGAGTACGGAGAAAAAATCTCCTGGTACAACTTAACTACATGAGATGTGGTTCTTCTGCTTCAGTCAGACTGGGTCAGTCACTAGTGCTCCTGGATAAGATACTTTTTTTTTTTTTGCAATGTCCTGTTTGCATTTGATGAATAGGATACATTTTTTTATATTGGCAATCTGTTATTTTGCCTGAATAGTATGCATTTTTATTAGCAATTTTTTGTTTGTACTCCCTAAATAGGGGTACATTTATTCATTGGCAATTTCTTGTTTGTATTAACTGAATAGGGATACATTTATTTATTGACAATCTCTTGTTTGCATTCCCTGAATAGGGACACATTTATTCATTGGCAATTTCTTGTTTGTATTAACTGAATAGGGATACATTTATTTATTGGCTATTTCTTGTTTGTGTTCCCTGGATAGGGATATATTTATTTATTGACAATCTCTTGTTTGTATTCTCTGAATAGGGACACATTTATTTATTGACAATCTCTTGTTTGTGTTCCCTGAATAGGGATACATTTATTTATTGACAGTCTCTTGTTTGTGTTCCCTGAATAGGGATACATTTATTTATTGACAATCTCTTGTTTGTGTTCCTTGAATAGGGACACATTTATTTATTGACAATCTCTTATTTGTATTCCCTGAATAAGGATATATTTATTTATTGACAATCTCTTGTTTGTATTCCCTGAATAAGGATATATTTATTTATTGACAATCTCTTGTTTGCATTCCTTGAATAGGAATACATTTATTTATTGACAATCTCTTGTTTGTATTCCTTGAATAGGTTACTTTCTTTCACTGGCAATCTCTTCTCATTGGCAATCTCTTCTTTGCATTTACTGAATAGGAAACTCTATCTATTGATAAAGATCTCTTGTTTGCATTTCCTTATAGGTCATACTTTTATTGACAATCTCTTGTTTGTATTCTCTGAATAGGGACACATTTATTTATTGACAATCTCTTATTTGTATTCCCTGAATAAGGATATATTTATTTATTGACAATCTCTTGTTTGTATTCCCTGAATAAGGATATATTTATTTATTGACAATCTCTTGTTTGTATTCCCTGAATAAGGATATATTTATTTATTGACAATCTCTTGTTTGCATTCCTTGAATAGGAATACATTTATTTATTGACAATCTCTTGTTTGTATTCCTTGAATAGGTTACTTTCTTTCACTGGCAATCTCTTCTCATTGGCAATCTCTTCTTTGCATTTACTGAATAGGAAACTCTATCTATTGATAAAGATCTCTTGTTTGCATTTCCTTATAGGTCATACTTTTATTGGCAAACTCTTGTTTGTGTTTGCTGAATAGGAAACATTTCTTTATTGGCAATTTCTTGTTTCCATTTCCTGAATAGGATACATTTATTCATTGGCAATTTCTTGTTTGTATTCCTTGAACAGGAAATATTGTTTATGACAATCTCTTGGTTGAATTCCTTGAACAGGATACATTTTTACTGGCAATCTTTTGTTTATATTTGCTGAATAGGATACATTTATTCATTGGCAATATCTTTTTTTGTATTCCATGAATAGGACACATTTTTATTTGGGAATCTCTTGTTTCCATTCCCTGAATAAGATATATCTATTTATTGGTAATCTCGCGTTTCTATTCCCTGAATAGGATACATTTTTATTAGCTATTTCTTGTTTCTATTCCCTGAATAGGATACATTTTTATTAGCTATTTCTTGTTTATATTCCCTGAATAGGATACATTTTTATTAGCTATTTCTTGTTTATATTCCCTGAATAGGATACATTTTTATTAGCTATTTCTTGTTTATATTCCCTGAATAGGATACATTTTTATTAGCTATTTCTTGTTTATATTCCCTGAATAGGATACATTTTTATTAGCTATTTCTTGTTTATATTCCCTGAATAGGATACATTTTTATTAGCTATTTCTTGTTTATATTCCCTGAATAGGATACATTTTTATTAGCTATTTCTTGTTTATATTCCCTGAATAGGATACATTTTTATTAGCTATTTCTTGTTTATATTCCCTGAATAGGATACATTTTTATTAGCTATTTCTTGTTTATATTCCCTGAATAGGATACATTTTTTATTGCCAATCTCTTGTTTGCAGTCCATGAATATGACTTTTTTAATTTTTTTTATTAGGGATCTATTGTTTCTATTCCCTGAATAAAATACATTCTTTTATCGGCAATATCGTGTTTGTATTTTCTGAATAAGATACATCTATCTATTGGTAATAACCCCTTGTTTGCATTTCCTTAATAGCTTACATTCATTTATTGGCAATTTCCTGTTTGCATTCCCTAAACAGGAAATGTTATCTAGGGCAATCTCTTGTCTGAATTCCTTGAATATGACATTGTTTATTGGCAATCTCTTGTTTGTATTCCATGAATATGACATCATTATATTGGCAATCTCTTGTTTGCATTCCCTGAAGAAGATACATTTTTACTGGCAATCTCTTGTCTGTATTTGCTGAAATGGACACATTTATTTATTGCCAATCTCTTTTTTTGTATCCCATGAATAGGACACATTTCTTATCGGGAATCTCTTGTTTTCATTTCCTGAATGAGATATATTTATTTATTGGTAATCTCACGTTTGTATTCCCCGAATAGGAAACTTTTTTTTGGTGGCTATTTCTTGTTTATATTCCCTGAAAATGATACATTTTTTTTATTGCCAATCTCTTGTTTGAATTCCATAATAGGACACATTTTATTGGTAATCGCTCGCCTGCAGTCCCCGAACAGGATACATTTTTGGTAACCTCTTGCTTGTATGTGTATGTGTGTGGGTGTGTATGCGTGCATGTGTGTGTGTGAGTGTGTGAATGTGTGTGTGTGTGTGTGTGTGTGTGTGTGTGTGTGTGTGTGTGTGTGTGTGTGTGTGTGTGTTAGTGTGTGTAAAAGTGTGTGTGTGTGTTAGTGTGTGTAAAAGTGTATGTGTGTGTTCGTTTGTGTGTGTGTGTGTGAGTGTGTGTGTGTATGTGTGTATGTGTATGTGTGTATGTGTGGTGCATATGTGTATGTGTGTATGCGTGTATGTATGTGTGTGCAGGCCTATGTGTATAAAAAGCTATCACTCACAAGTCGGTTTTTGTTTTCTTTTTTCTTGAACTTGAAGTTTTACTTTTAGTGACACTAATAGGCTTACCTTTTTATATTATCACTTGTCATTATTGTTGATGAACTCGCTATGCTGGTTTACTATGTACAGAGCAATGAGCATGCTTTCGTCATGGATTGTTTGAGTTATTCGTATGCTTATTGTTTAAAGCCCAGCCGACTGCATAGAGCCATATCAGGGCCATGACTATTTCAAAACACACACAACATCTGGTTGGACTTAAAACTGGAAAATTAAGTAGGCCTACACATATCATTGCATGCCTGTACAGCATCTCAGAAGATGTTCCTGGCATTGGCCGTTCCGTCCAGTTTATCACCAGAGGGTTTTCAACAAAATAAACCTGACTACAAATGTGAACGTAACTCATCATCATCATCAGGTGCCCTGCCGCATGGCGTTGGCGACCATGGACTTCCATCCATCTCTATCTCTCGTTGCCCCTAGCATCTCGCCGACCCTCCTCATCCCCAGCCACTATGCAAGTCCGTCCAGCATTCTCTCCTTGGTCTACCTGGTGCTCTCTTTCCCTCCAGCTTTCCCGTTGTGACCAGGTGCTCCAAATCCCCCTTCCTCATAAAATGGCCTGTAAATGTTGCTTGTCTTTTCCTAATCTTCCTTATGAGTGATCTACTTGTGTCTGCCTCCATCAAGACTATCTCGTTTGTTTTCTTTGCTGTCCATGGAACTCTCAACATTCTTCTTAGAAACCACAAACTCGGCTGCCTCAATCTTGCACTGGTTTTTGCTTGCTGACTGTCCACGCCTCGCATCCGTACAACAGTTTTGGTTCTATATAACATTCAAGGACTCTCTTTCTGATGTTAATTGATAGGCATTTGTTGGTAAGAATGCTTGTCATCTTCTTGAATGCTGTTTTGGCTCGGCCGATTCTGCCGGCTATTTCTGATGTGCATCTGCCGTCTGATGAAATGACCGTTCATAACTAAGGACACTAAAACATACATAAACAGGGGCCTGAATTAACTGAAATTGCTGTTGCACAGTCCACTTCCTCAGAGCCAAAAATGCAGTCAATAGATTTGCCCAATCATCGATCCTAAGAAAAAGTATGTTACGCTTTATAGAACACACACAGATGAATGGACCAGCAAGGCAGAAAATGATAGGAATAGATGACAGAAAGCAAAGGCCGGAAAAGAGGAAAGTTCTAGCAAAGAATTTCCAGAAGGTGGGGGGGGGGGGGGGGGGGGGGGGGGGTCGGGGTCGGGGTGTGTGATACTATTTATACTGAAAGATCCACCTCCCCCCCTCCGGCATCCCACGGGAGAGACTGTTTGAGCTATACAAATGAAATCATCATCATTATCAAATAAACTAGTCCTTGTGAATGAAAATAAATATGATCCCCATGAAAGCAGCAGCAACAACAACAACAAACAGCAATAACAACAACAAAATGACGACGACGATGACAACAACAACAACAATGATAACAACAACATAATATGATGATGATGTTGATGATGATGATGATGATGATGATGATGATCATCATCATCATCATCATCATCAACATCATCATCATCATCATCATCATAATGATAATAATAACAATGATCATCATTATCAAGTGTCTTGCCACATGGCGTTGGCGATCATGGCCTTCCATGTGTTTCTATCCCTTGTTGCCACAATATAATATAATAATGATAATGATAATAACGATAATAACAATAATAGTATTGATGATGATGACGATGGCGGTGATGATGATACTACTACTACTACTACTACTACTACTATTACTACTACTACTACTACTGGTAACGGAAAGCTATAATGCTTCGTGTCCCCGCAAAAGCTCTACATACTTTACGGTTATCAAAATTAAATGAATACCACACCTGCGCACGTAAAACATCCACAGCAACAATGCATTTGTCCCTGGCAAAGTTCTGTAGATAATAAAATCTCTTTCGTAAAATAAACAAAAATAAACGAATACAAACGAAGAAAAAATACATGTATATAAATGGATGGCGCTGCACAGCGGCAATGCACTCTTCCTGGAAAGAGCAGCCCGATGCCCACATAGTAACTCATAATGTAAAATAGATAAATAAATGGAACATTCATAATCATCATCAGGTGCCTTGCCGCATGGCGCTGGCGATCATGGATTTCCCATTGCCTCTATCTCTCGTTGCCCCAAGCATCTCCCCCACCCTCCTCGTCCCCAGCCACTCTGCAAGTCCGTCCAGCATTTTCTCCTGGGTCTATCTGGTGCTCTCTTTCCTTCCAGCTTTCCCATTGTGACCAGGTGCTCCAAATCCCCCTTCCTCATAAAATGGCCTATAAACGTTGCTTGTCTTTTCCTATTCTTCCTTATGAGTGATCTACATGTGTCTGCCTCCATCAAGACTGTCTCGTTTGTTTTCTTTGCTGTCCATGGAACTCTCAACATTCTTCTTTAGAAACCACATCTCGGCTGCCCCAATCTTGTTCTGGCTTTGTTTGTTGACTGTCCACGCCTCGCATCCGTACAACAGTATTGGTTCTATATAACATTCAAGAACTCTCTTTCTGATGTTAATTGATAGGCATTTGTTGGTAAGAATGCTTGTCATCTTCTTGAATGCTGTTTTGGCTTGGCCGATTCTGCCGGCTATTTCTGATGTGCATCTGCCGTCTGATGAAATGATCGTTCCCAGGTATTTGAATTTATCAACCTGTGTCAAGGTTTTGCCATTTGCTGTTATTTTGAATGAGGGGATTTCATGTTTTTTACTGATCACCATGACTTCAGTCTTCCTGCTGTTTAGTTCCAGCCCTTACCTTGGAAACATTACAAATACAAATACATGCTACCACTACTATTATGTTCCTACTGTTGTAATTACAGTATCTGCTACAAACAGATGCCCTGCCGTTGACCACTCCGTCCAGTTTATCCTACAGGGATTTTAAAAAAAAAAACATACCTGAATACAAATTCAAACATAATAAGGACCAGAAGAACAGTAAACCAAAGTGAACGGGTATTCAATAAACAAGACAAGACAAGCGCAAATTTTCGGCCCAACCCGGCCTTTGTCAAGCGCGAATGCACGGTCACAAAC
>JAPXFY010000028.1:30682973-30687973 GCA_030674185.1 Monoplex corrugatus
TACAATTTGTCCAAATACTTGTCTATGCGATCAAACCATTTCTTTTTGTCTAGAACAAAACAGCTGCAAAATACCACAGGGAAAAAAATCAGTCTGCTAAAAATCTTAACATCTTTTCATCTGGAAGATTATTATTATTATATTATGTAGACTCTAGGCCTAAACAAAATTGTAATCAGTGCATAATTACTGTATGGTGTAAATTAACTGATGTGATCTATTACAGGTTATACGTATTTTGGTCAAAAAGTCAGAGCATTGAAATCATCCAGATGACATATGGACTGCGAATCCTTCTATATAAGTCTTCACAATGACGAAATACAAGCTGTCTGATTAAAACCACACACATTCAAGTTTCAATGATGACTTGCATTAAAGCATTGAGGCAACGGACATTTTCTTGTTGGTTTTTTTGTTTGTTTGTGTTTTTTTCCCTGAGCGCACAAGATAAAAAGTTTACTCACGAATCACTCTTAGGCTAAGTAGTGTCAAGTTTCAGATAATCTAGATCTAGATCTATTTTCTTTTATGCATGAAACTGAAGAATTGTAATCATATCATTTTCCAGAACATACGCAACTTTTACTTATTGTTCTTACTTCACACATTGCGATATTTTCCGATTATTATTATTATTATTATTATTATTATTAAGACGCTTTCTTTGTCTTTTTTCTATTTTTCTTTGACTTTTTTTTAACATGGTCAAGGCGCCTGCTTAATTTAAAGCAAAATATTTCGTTAAAAACGACAACAAACCTCAAAACTTTTTCATGTAGCGGATCTTGTCTCCAGTGTCTTTTCACACAAAATCAGCCCAGTGTATAGAAATCCAACCAGCGCCGTGATTGGCACTCTGTTAAGAAAGTGACGACGCAAGCTAACCTAACCCTCTCTCTCTCTCTCTCTCTTTCTCTCTCTCTCTCACACACCCTCTCTCTCACACAAGCAAGAAACAAACATGACTAGTGACGAACTGCTCAGATGTCAATCACACTTCCCTCTCTCATCTTTTTATGCCCACTCACACAGAGTCAAACAAGCACTCGGAAGCGGGGCGCGCGCGCACGAGAACCCCCCACCCCCACCCTCACCATCACCATCACCAAGTCCCCCGTCCCGTCACGTGACAAGGCCCCTTGCTCGCCCCACGCGCTTGCTACGGCGGCAGCGGCAGCGGCAGCGGCAGCGCTTTCATTCTTTCTTGTTTGTCTGGCGCGCGTGTTACCAGTTTCCTCTCTCTCTTTCTCTCTCTGATTGTTGACGAATTGGATGGAAGAACAAGTGTAAAGCACCGGAATGCAATTGTCAAAGGCAGCAGGTGGGCTTGTGATGTGTGTGTGTGTGGTCTGTGTGGGGTGTGTGGGTCTGTGTGTGTGTGCGTGCCGCGCGCGCTATCAAAACAAGGCGAGACGCTTCAGCTCGCTCTCTCTCTCTCTCTCCACGGGGCCGCACAGAGAGGGAGGGCGTGGCCTTTGCCAGTTGCACATGTCAATCAAGGCTCGCTTGGCATGTCGTCGTCAATTTCTAGTGGCGTGCAGGTTGATGGGTGAAACTGATCGTGACAGCTGGACTCGTCCTTATTATTGGTGGAGGGGTGGTGTGGTGTGGTGGGGCTTTTTCGCCATCGCACGCGCTAAGGGAAGAACTCTTGTTCAAAAGAGAGGGAGTTAGTTGATCGTCTGATAGAATATCATTATCGTGTTTATTTAAATTAATAGATTTTTCTTTTTTTTTTTAGACAAGATCATAACAGATTGTAATTTTGTCATGGATAGTAATTTAAAGTGTATTAGACCTACAGGCTTTTCAAATTGTAACAGGTGGTAATTCTATACAGAATTCAGTTCTTGAAAAGATCGTCATTGTGCATTGATTAATTCAAGGCAGGTGACAGATGATGATGATAAGTCGGGAATGGTGGGGGATATGAACGTTTATTGCAAAATTACCTATATGTCTGTGTATGGTATAATGAGCATTAACGTACACACACGCGCATTCACTCACACTTAATGAAACATCCCTGAACAATGTTCTTGCTGAGACAAAAAGAGTGAATACTGGATCTAAATACTGACGAAAATGGTTTAATCAATACAGACCTAGACCCCTTTATTAAAGTGTGTGTGTGTGTGTGTTCGTGTGTGTGTATGTGTGTGTGTGTGTGTGTGTGTGTGTGTGTGTGTGTGTGTGTGTGTGTGTGTGTGTGTGTGTGTTGTGTTGTGTGTGTGTGTGTGTGTGTGTGTTTTGTTTTGGTTTGGTTTGGGTTTTTTGGGGGTGGGTGGGTGGGTGGTATGTTTAACTCTTTGATTCCAGCACCCTCTCCACCAACGGCAAAAACTTAACCCTTTCATTGTCTCATCATATCCACCAGCTTCCTGCAGTGCGGGAGTCAAAGGGTCAAGTGTTTTGCTCTGCTAGCATGGTTGATAATGCAGGATGCTGACGGACAAGGGTGCGGGATCCAAAGGGTTAATTAGTACAATCCTTGTCCCTTATTGAAGGATGGGATGGTATGTTTCACCCTTTCACTCCCACACCCTCTCCACCAGTTGCAAAAACTCTGATATCTTGTGTTCAATCCCAGCCCGCAACATTAAACACTGGCCTGTTTGCTGCCCATCTTGATGTTTCCATCATTCTGGTGGTGTCAGCTTAGTGTTTCATAGGTCCACTGGCCTGTTTGATGCCCATCTTGATGTTTCCATCATTCTGGTGGTGTCAGCTTAATGTTTGATAGGTCCACTGGCCTGTTGGATGCCCATCTTTATGTTTCCATCATTCTGGTGGTGTCAGCTTAATGTTTGATAGGTCCACTGGCCTGTTGGATGCCCATCTTTATGTTTCCATCATTCTGGTGGTATCAGCTTAATGTTTGATAGGTCCACTGGCCTGTTTGCTGCCCATCTTTATGTTTCCATCATTCTGGTGGTGTCAGCTTAATGTTTCATAGGTCCACTGGCCTGTTGGATGCCCATCTTAATGTTTCCATCATTCTGGTGGTGTCAGCTTAATGTTTGATAGGTCCACTGGCCTGTTAGCTGCCCATCTTAATGTTTACATCATTCTGGTGGTGTCAGCTTAGTGTTTCACAGGTCCACTGGCCTGTTGGTGCCCATCTTAATGTTTCCATCATTCTGGTGGTGTCAGCTTAAGGTTTCAAAGATCCACTGGCCTGTTGGATGCCCATCTTAATGTTTACATCATTTTGGTGGTGTCAACTTAAGGTTTCATAAGTCCACTGGCCTGTTGGATGCCCATCTTAATGTTTCCATCATTCTGGTGGTGTCAGCCTAAGGTTTACATCATTCTGGTGGTGTCAGCTTAAGGTTTCCATCATTCTGGTGGTGTCAGCTTAAGGTTTCCATCATTCTGGTGGTGTCAGCTTAAGGTTTACATCATTCTGGTGGTGTCAGCTTAATGTTTACATCATTCTGGTGGTGTCAGCTTTAAGGTTTCCATCATTTTGGTGGTGTCAGCTTAAGGTTTACATCATTCTGGTGGTGTCAGCTTAATGTTTACATCATTCAGGTGGTGTCAGCTTAATGTTTACATCATTCTGGTGGTGTCAGCTTAATGGTGGTGTCAGCTTAATGTTTACATCATTCTGGTGGTGTCAGCTTAATGTTTCATAGGTCCCTCTTCCCTCTTTCCCTATTCCAAGACCTTTGCCAGCGCAAAGGGTATTTGCGCAGGTATCGGAAGTCTGTCAGATAATTGCTGGCAGATTTGGGTGGAGCGCATATGGAGTTTACCGAAGTGCAGTGAACCCCTCTTAAACTACAAACTACGAAAAACTTAACCCGATGGCTCCCTCATCCTATCCACCAGCGTCCTGCAAGAAGCTGGTGGGTGGAGTGGAGAGAGAAGAGTCAAAGGGTTAAGTTTTTTTGCTTTTTGCTGGCATGGTTGACGCTGCAGGATGCGGGAGTTAAAGGGTTAACAACAATCGTTGTCGACCAACATACATGATGATCATTAGGGGAGGGGGCAGGGGGAGGGGGAGGGGGGTATTGCGAAACATTCACGTATTTTTAATAGTTATCAGGTAAACGGTTTCCAGCATTTTTGTTGCTCCCTATACATGTATATACTTGGCAAGATTAATCAGGACCAGTGCAAGAGGTGGAAGGGAACGGGGGGAGAGGGGGGCTATCTAAGTTCTGCAACCCCTCCTTGTCCTCCTCCTCAGAGGCCAGAGAGAGAGAGAGGGGGGAGAGAGAGAGAGAGAAAATCAGCTTTACACACACACAAGAGAGAGAGAGAGGGGAGAGAGAGAGAGAGAGAGAGATTCACATAAATACAGAGAGAGAGAGAGAGAGAGGAGAGAGAGAGAGAGAGAGAGAGAGAGAGAGAGAGAGAGAGAGAGAGAGAGAGAGAAACAAAATTGTTGAAAAAAAAAGATGAAAAGGATTTTTCTTTTTTAATTTTTAAAAAAAATTTGCTTATTTACTTATTTACTATTTATTTATTTATTTATTTATTTATTTATTTATTTATTTATTTATATATTTATTCATTCATTTTCCTTCAAGTGGCAAAGGTGTTTCAGCTTCATGGGGTGACGTCCCCTGATCTCTCCCTGGGACTCTGCCTTTTGGGGATCCCGTGTTTCACACCCACCCTCCCTCTCCCCCAGATCCTGTCTAGATTAACCCTTTGCCTCCTGCACCCTATCCGCCACCAGCAAAAATTTAACCCTTTGACTCCATCACCCTATTCACCAGCTTCTTCAGGAATCTGGTGGATAGGGTGAGGGAGTCAGAGGGTTAAGTTTTTGCTTTGCTAACATGGTTATCAATGCAGGATGTTGGTGGACAGGCTGCAGGAGTCAAGGGGTTGAAATACTTTTTTGACTCCCGCACCCTGTCCACCAGTATCCTGCATTGTCAATCATACTCATCATCATCAGGTGCCCTGCCGTATGGCGTTGGCGATCATGGACTTCCATCTGTCTCTATCTCTCGTTACCCCAAGCATCTCCCCCACCCTCC
>JAPXFY010000028.1:30692973-30695473 GCA_030674185.1 Monoplex corrugatus
TAAGAGGGAAGCAGGGAGAATTTTTATAATATCAACTAAAGGACATAAATCTTGAGAGTCACGTAGGATTTACTTCCCATGTTGTGAAACTTCTCAAATCTAACATAGTTTGATCTACCCATTCAGCTAGCATAGAAGCAGATACAAAGCACAAAAACAGTAAGCTCAGAACATTCCTCAAAAAGGAGCTCCCAAGCCTACCTTTATACTCTGCAACTACCCTACACGCAACTATGAGAGAGGAGAGAAATAATACAATATATTGGTCTTATGTTCAAGATTGACATAGTCTTTTTATTCTTGAACTGACCAAACACACACACATAGACAAGACAAAACATATACAGGGTTGCTTCCAAGGCATATAGGTAATACCAAAGAAATAAGAGGGAAGCAGGGAGAACTTTTATAATAACAACTAAAGGACATATCGCAATCGGCTCCAAGATCAGACTGATGCGTTCCCTGGTCATGTCAATATTTTTGTATGCATGCGAAACATGGACCATAACAGCAGACATTGAAAGAAGGATACAGGCAATGGAGATGAGATGCTTCCGCAAACTCCTTGGTATCTCGTACATAGATCATATAACCAATAAAGAAGTGAAAACCCGAATCGAAAACGCCATCGGGCCGTATGAAGACCTCCTGACCTCAGTGAAAAGACGCAAACTGAGGTGGTACGGGCACGTCACACGATCATCTGGACTGGCCAAGACCGTCTTGCAGGGAACAGTTCAGGGAGGGAGACGAAGAGGCAGACAGAGAAAAAGATGGGAAGACAATATCAGAGAGTGGACTGGCCTTGAATGGAATATCATTCTGCGGAAAGCTGAGGACCGTGAGGAGTGGAGGAAGTTGGTTGCAAAATCTTCAATGGTGCCCCAACGGTCAACCAGACTACGGGACTGATGATGATGATGAAAGGACATAAATCTTGAGAGTCACGTAGTAATTATCTCCCATGTTGTGAAACTTCTCAAATCTAACATAGTTTGCGCTACCCATTCAGCTAGCATAGAAGCAGATACCAAGTACAAAAACAGTAAGCTCAAGCCTACCTTTATACTCTACAACTACCCTACACACAACTATGAGAGAGGAGAGAAATACATACAATATAGTGGTCTTATGTTCAAGATTGACGTAGTCTTTTATTCTTCCTACGTGACTCTCAAGAGTTAGATCTATGTCCTTTAGTGGATTCTGTACTTCAGCGGGCTGGCTGGGTCTTATAGTAATTGCGCCGTGGACTTAACTCTTTGACTCCTGCACCCCCATCCGCCAGCTGCAAAACCTTAACCCCTTGACTCCCGCACCCTATCCACCACCAGCAAAACACTAACCCTTTGACTCCTGCACCCTATCCACAAACTGTAAAACCATAACCCTTTGACTCCTGCACCCTATCCACCAGCTGCAAAACCTTAACTCTTTGACTCTTGCATTCTATCCCCCAGCTGCAAAACCTTAACCCTTTGACCCCTGCATCCTATTCACCAGCTGCAAAACCTACACCCTTTGACTCCTGCACCCTATCCACCAACTGCAAAACCTTAACCCTTTGACTCTTGCATTCTATCCCCCAGCTCCAAAAACTTAACCCTTTGACCCCTGCACCCTATCCCCCAGCTCCAAAATTTTAACTCTTTGACTCCTGCACCCTATCACAAGCTCCAAAAACTTAACCCTTTGACTCCCTCACTCTATCCACATAGTGTGCTCCCTGCAAGGATAAGGTGAGGGGTGGGGGGCAAAGGATTAAGTTTGTGCATTGCGAGGAAGTTCGCCGTGGTGTAGTGGTTAACGCAACGGACTACCGACTGGAAGGTTGTGGGTTCGAATCCCCATCAGTACCTTCAAAAATCATTGTGGGATTTTTCGGCTCCTACCCAGAGTTGGGCGTGCTATGGGCTCACTGGTAAGACTGGTACCACACAATCGAGTCTCATCCATTTTGCGGATGCGTCATTTGAGGGTGTTGCTCAAATCTTCTGACCAACACCGCAGGTGTCTGTATTTCTCAGGCCTGGTTGACGCCAGGATACGTTATGATAGTAAGCGTAGCGTACAACCCTGTCACGCAGTCTCAATCCTAGATGGAACTCCCTAGCATCATGATTATCATCCACATCAACATCACCATCATCGCATAATAAAAACTGCTCCAGCTTCTGTGGCCATTGAAGTGACGTAAAAAATGAGACGAGAGAGAAAGAAAAGGTGAGCACTAAGGTAACCTTCCTGAGTGCAATGATTGGAAAAAAAGTTTTAAAAAAAGAAAAGTTTCTGCTTTGCTGGCTAACATGGTTGACAATACAGGATGCTGGTGGACAGGGTGCGGGAGTCAAATGGTTGGGATCTGACGTCTCGAGTTCAATCCCATTTCTTGTGGCAACATAGACAATTGGCCTGTTCGCTTGACCCATCTCCGGGCAGGCCTCACTAGCTCAGTGGGTTGAACGTGCGATTCACACCCTAATGGTAGTGGGTTCGA
>JAPXFY010000028.1:30705473-30717973 GCA_030674185.1 Monoplex corrugatus
TCATAACCCCCCCCCCCCCCCCGATTTTTCATATGAATAAAAAGGCATATTGTGTTTATATATTCATGCCTGTGTGTGCGCGCGTGTATGTGTGTGTGTGTGTGTGTGTGTGTGTGTGTGTGTGTGTGTGTGTGTGTGTGTGTGTATGTGTGTGTGTGTGTGTGTGTGTGTGTGTGTGAATGAATAATGCATGGCGCCACACAGTAGCGACGCGCTCACAACGAGCAGAGCATCCCGACTTTCTCATGTTAACTCCATTGTGACAAAAAGAAATGAATATGAACATGAACATGAACATGAATATGAACATGAACATGAACATGAACATGAATATGAATTTGAATACGAATATGAATACGAATGTGAACATGAACATGAATTTGAATACGAATATGAATACGAACATGAACATGAATATGAACATGGATATGAACATGAATGCGAACATGAATATGAACATGAATATGAATAACTCACTCAAATAACTCTTTTTGCGCACCACCTGAATCTGCCAGAGAATTATCTGCGTTTCAGATTTCAAGTCCTTTAATGGATCATTGATGGTAGGAGAATTTGCCTTTGATTTTGTTGTTGTTCGAACAAATGAACAGAAAGCGACAGATATATTTCATGCCCTCATCCGAACTTGTAACCATCTTTAAAGAGGCAAAAGACAAGGAGACAAACCACCTGAAAAAAGTGCTCACCATCTCGGGCTACAAAAAGTGGGCCTGGAACAGCCCGGGAGGCAGGAAATCCAACACCGCATCCCAACAGCCAGTGAAACAACACCAGCGCAAGGGACACATCACCATCCCATACGTAGGAGGTGTGAGTGACGCTCTGTCCAGAAAGATCAGAAAACTGGGGGTGGCTGTACATTCCAAACCTTCCAACACCATACGCAGCCAGCTGGTCACCCCCAAGGACAAAACCAGCAAACTCGACAAAGCTGGCATTATATACAGAATAGACTGCCAGGACTGTAACCAACATTATGTCGGTGAAACTGAACGCCCCCTTCAGAAGAGACTAACAGAACACAAGAGGGACTCTTCTCCAGTAGGAGCTCACCTACACGCCGAAAAACATCAATTCAGTGCGGACAATGTCAACATCCTGGACAGAGAAAATAAGTGGTTCCAGCGAGGAGTCAAGGAGGCCATCTACATCGCAGCCACCAACCCCCCGCTCAACAGGGACCGGGGCCGTTACACCCTGCCCCCGGTGTACCATTCTCTGATTCGATCTCGTGAACTGGGTTCATCCCATGTTCGCGAGATCTGAGTAGAGATTCACGCAGACAGCATTAGAGCGCTGACGAAGATGGCGAGAACGCCATCGAAAGCTACGGAACTGTGAGTAGCGATTTTTACACTGTTGGGAGACCTTGTTCTTCAAAATTGGTAGCATTATCTTTAAAGATGTTGTTAAAGTCAAGAAATGGCGTTGACCATTCCCCATCTATCACCAAGGGGATAAAAACAAACAAACAAATCAGAACCAGAAAAAAAAAACACGAAAGAAGAATCAGAACGCGTATGTATTACAAAAAGACAAGACAGGCGCAAATTTTCGGCCAACTGGCCTTTGTCAAGCGTAAGATCACAAACAAACAAACAAACAAACACCAGATACAAAAATTAGGAGAAAAAGACTGAAACTTCCCTGCTGCTTGGTCCAGTGTGAGAAAAGGATTATGCTCTATAATGTCTTTTCTCATAGATGAAGGAATTATAATTCTTGTGCCTTTGACCGAGAGTCCTTCATCCCACATAAAGCCAACATATGACAGTCACCAAAGCAAACTCCAAAAGCAGCCTACTAGAGAAGAGGGACGACCAAGGAACAAGGAGAAGACACCATCACCAACATCAAACCACTAAAAGAAGCCCACCAGAGAAGAGGAAAGACCAAGGGACAAAGAGAAGACACCATCATAAACAGCGATATCAAAGGGGAGAGAGAGAGAGAGAGAGAGAGAGAGAGAGAGAGAGAGAGAGAGAGAGAGAAGCGAGAGAGAGAGAGAGGGAAGAGAGAGAGAGAGAGCAGAGAGAGAGAGAGAGAGAGGAAGAGAGAGAGAGAGAGAGAGAGAGAGAGAGAGAGAGAGAGAGAGAGAATACAAGCACTACTCTGTCCATCTAATTACATCATCTTACAATTATATAAAAGATAAATAGCAAGATTCCCTGTACTCTCCCACAAAGCTTTGTGGGGAAAAAAATTTCTGATCTCCCAAAAAGAAAAACAACAACAACAACAAAACAAAAAAACCTCATTCATTTCTCACTGCATAGTAGTCGAAGAGCGACGGTTTGACTTGATTTCTGTAGATTGGACAACCATTTGCTGTGTAGTCAAAGACTGCTTTGAACAAACAAAATAACCTGAATACAAATGCATAAACATAACTAGGCACACATAAACATACATAAAAACTAGCCTACCGTACCTAATATCTGCTAAACAGTTCACATTTCCTTAGAGCTAAAATTACACCTAATTCATGTACCCAATTATCTTATTCATATTGTTGCTTAAAGCCCAGCTGACTACTTAGAGCCACATCAGGGCTTGACCGTTTTAAAACCCTTTCAGTGATTAATACACACACATTACTTCAACTGGGAAAAAAATTAGGAGCAGAAAATTGACTACATATATCAATGCATTCGCGCACATAATCTAAGGAGATGTCACTGGCGTTGACCAATCTGTCCAATCCATCACACAGAGGATTTAAAAAAAAAACACACCTGAATACAAATTTAAACATAACTAAGGACATTGAAACATACATAAAACGTGCCTAAATTACCTAACCTTGCTTCCGCATATCTCATTTCCTTAGAGCCAATAATGTACTGAATACATGTACCCAAGTATCACTCCCAAGAGAAAGTATGTAAGACTTTATTGAACACATACAGGTGAATGGACCAGGAAGGCAGAAAACGAGAAACGAAGAGGTGACGGAAAGAAAAGGACACAAGGCAGAACAAAAAGTAATAGAAAAGAGGACCATGTCTAGCAGAGACTTTCCAGAAGGTGGAGATACCATTTATAACTGAAAAAGCATCTAGCATCCCCGCAGGGGGAAGGATCCTTATAAGAGATTGCGGAATTTTTAGAGAAATCTGATTTGATTCTAGTTTCATTGTCAGCATTTTGAAAGAGAAACAAGATGCAGATGCCCAGAGGAATGGTGGATTTAGGATTTGCTTCATATTTCCTGAAAAAAAACCAAGAAGATTGAAGGTAGAATTATAAGCAAGAATATCTGGCGCTGAATGGAGAGTATGAGCTCTCCTTCTGTCTGTCTGTCTTTCTGTCTCTCCCTGTCTCTCTCATCTCTGTCTCCGTTTGTCTGTATGTCTGTTGCTCTCTCTCTATCTGTCTGTCTGTCTGTCTGTCAGTCTCTCTCTGTCTCTGTCTCTGTCTCTCTCTCTCTTGTCCGTCTATCTCTGTCTGTCTCTCTGTCAGTCTGTCTGTCCCTCGCTCTCTGTCTATCCTTCTGTCTGTCTGTCAGTCACTCTCTCTCTCCCTCACACACACACACACGCACACCCACGCAGTGTGTGTGTGTGTGTGTGTGTGTGTGTGAGAGAGAGAGAGAGAGAGAGAGAGACGGTTTTACCACTTAACGGTGCCTTACCCAGTTAAGAGCCTGAACAAGCAACCGATCTGGCGCAGCATCTGTCGCTGTCCCGTTTCTTCTTTTGTGTGGGCACTGGCTGTAGGTCCACTACAAAGACGTGTGACGGACAATGAGCGGCAAATGGCGCACCCCCCCCCCCCATCCCCCCAACGCTGACCCCCCACCCCCCAAACTAAGAGCGAGTGTGTAAAAGTCGTTAAGTACAATTTTTTTGTTAACATAAATGCATACAAATTTTGATTGTCGTTACGTTTCTTCACAGTAAACGTTGGTTGTCGGATCGCCGTGTTCATAATTAACTCTATAACTCCTGCAGCCTGTTCACATTCGTCCTGCATTATCAACCATGCTAGCAAAGCAAAAAAAATTAACCCTTTGAATCCCTCCCTCGCCCTGTCCACCAACTTCCTGCAGGAAGCGAGTGGACAGGGCGAGGGAGGGAATCAAAGGGTTATGTTTTTGCAGTTGGCGGATAAGGTGCGGGAGTTCGAGTCAAAGGGTTAATAGTAATAGCAACACTAATTGAAAAAAACATAACGCAGTGAAACCCTCAGTTTAAAAAAAAAAAAAAAATTTCTATGAAGTTCATTTGTCAGAGATCTGATAACCTGAGTGCAATGACATTCCCAACCCGCAGCCATAAATTCTGGCCTTTTCGCTGCCCATCTTAATGTTGCCATTATTATGCTGGTGGTGTCAGCTTAATGTCTCACATCTCCCTCCTTCCCCCCGGGCCCAACCCCCCTCCGCTCCCCATTTCAAAACCATACACACAGCAGCTCATGTAACTTTGCGCAGTGCTAAGAATGTCTGCCAGATAACCGCTGGCAGAGTTGGGTGTGGAAATACCCGTGTGCGATGCAGCCATATTGAACACATTTCAACTGTGTTCCAACTAGGGACTTTTTTGTCCAGGGATCTTCTTTCTTTGTTTCTTTGTTGTTGTTGTTCTTCTTCTTCTTCTCCTTCTTCTTCTTCTTCTGCTTCTGTTTCTGCTCTTCTTCTTCTTTTTCTTCTTCTCTCTATCTTCTTCTTTTCTTCTTTCTCCTCTTCTCTCCTCCTCCTCCTCTCCTCCTTCTTCTTCTTCTCTCTTTCTTCTTCTCTTCTTCTTCTTCTTCTTCTTCTTCTCTTCTTCTTCTCTCTATCTTCTTCTTCTTCTTCTTCCTTCTTCTTCTCTTCTTCTTCTCTTCTTCTTCTTCTTCTTCTCTTCTTCTCTTCTTCTTCTTCTTCTTCTCTTCTTCTTCTTCTTCTTCATCTTTCTCTTCTTCTTCTTCTTCTTCTTCTTCTTCTTCTTTCTTCTTCTTCTTCTTCTTCTCTTTTTCTTCTTTCTTCTTCTTCTTCTCTTCTTCTTCTCTTTTTCTTCTTCTTTCCTTCTCTTTTCTTCTTCTTCTCTTCTTCTTCTTCTTCTTCTTCTTCTCTTCTTCTTCTTCTTCTTCTTCTTCTTCTTCTTCTTCTTCTTCTTCTTCTTCTTTCTTCTTCTTCTTCTTCTTCTTCTTCTCTTCTTCTTCTTCTTCTTCTTCTTCTTCTTCTTCTTCTTCTTCTTCTTCTTCTTCTTCTTCTTCTTCTTCTTCTTCTTCTTCTTCTTCTTCTTCTTCTTCTTCTTCTTCTTCTTCTTCTCTCTTCTTCTTCTTCTCTCTTCTTCTTCTCTTCTTCTTCTTCTCTTCTCTTCTCTCTTCTTCTTCTTCTTCTTCTTCTTCTTCTTCTTCTTCTTCTTCTTCTTCTTCTTCTTCTCTTCTTCTTTCTTCTTCTTCTTCTTCTTCTTCTTCTCTTCTTCTTCTTCTTCTTTCTTCTTCCTTCTCTTCTTCTTCTTCTTCTTCTTCTTCTTCTTCTTTCTTCTTCTTCTTCTTCTTCTTCTCTTCTTCTTCTTTTCTTCTTCCTTCTTCTTCTTCTTTCTTCTTCTTCTTCTTCTTTCTTCTTTTCTTCTTCTTCTCTTCTTTCTCTCTTCTTCTTCTTCTTCTTCTCTTTCTTCTTCTTTCTTCTTCTTCTTCTTCTTCTTTCTTCTTCTTTTCTTCTCTTCTTCTCTTCTGTTCTTCTCTTCTTCTTCTTCTCTTCTTCTTCTTTCTCTTCTTCTTCTCATCTTCTTCTTCTTCTTCTTCTTCTTCTCTTCTTCTTCTCTTCTTCTCTCTTCTTCTTCTTCACTTCTTCTTCTTCTTCTTCTTCTTTTCTTCTCTCTTCTTTCTTCTTCTCTTCTTCTTTCTCTTCTTCCTTCTCTCTTTTCCTTCTTCTTCTTCTTCTTCATCTGCTGTTATTTTCTTCTTGTTCTTTTTCTTGTTCTTCTTTTGTTCTTCTTCTTCTTCTTCTTCTGCCTCTGCTTCTTGTTCTTTTTCTTGTTCTTCTTCTGCTTGTTCTTCTTCTTGTTCTTTTTTTTTTGCTGCTTGTTCTTCGTCTTCTTCTGCTTCTTGTTCTTCTGCTTCTTCTTCTTCATCTTCTTTTTATTTCTTCTTCTTCATCATCATCTTCTTCTTCTTCTTCTTCTTCTTCTTCTTCTTCCTCCTCCTCCTCCTTCCTCTTCTTCTTCTTCAACTTCTTCTTCTTCCGCAGGCTAAGGTTCCTGCAAGCACTCCCTATCTATTCATATAAATGTATAAAAACCAACATACCTAACAGAGTTCGTACATAAAGGTCATGGCCAGTCAAACTCATTGTGAAGAGAGGACAACAATGGCGGGCGCAGGCCGTCACAACGGTGACAATGTGTTTTACATAATTGTCAGAAGGTTCCTGAAAAAAAGGGTTGTTCGTGCACCTGTCTCAAAATGGGCTGATTTTAGAGGTGTTTTATTTTTAGTTCTGTGTGACCTTGACCTTGACCTTTGCACCATGACTGCCAAGCCAGACTCAGGCATGTGCAACACCTCAACAGTCCACGTCCTTTGGCCAGTCACAGTAAAGATCCATAGAGAATCACCTGACAGCAGATGCATATTCCTCACAGGTAAAATTCTTTTATCGAAAAAAAACAAAAACAAACCCACACCTCAAACCAACCTACCAACCAATTAACCGAAAAAGAAGAGAAAAAAAAGAGAAAAAAAAAACAAAAACAAAACAAAACACGAAAAAAACCCATAAAAACCAAACCAAACCAAATCAAACCAAACCAAAACCAAACCAAACCAAATCAAATCAAACCAAACCAAACCAAACCAAAACCAAACCAAACCAAATCAAACCAAATCAAACCAAACCAAATCAAACCAAACCAAACCAAACCAAAACCAAACCAAACCAAACCAAACCAAATCAAACCAAACCAAACCAAACCAAAACCAAACCAAACCAAACCAAACCAAGCCAAACCAAACCAAACCAAACCAAACCAAACCCACACCAAACCAAACCAAACCAAACCAAACCCAAAACCAAACCCAAACCAAACCAAGCCAAACCAAACCAAACCCAAACCAAAAAGAAGAAAAAACAACAACAACAAAAGTTGATTAGAAAAACAAAAGATAACCACAAGAGTAAAACACAACAACACACATACAACAGTGTTCCTTTTGAATAAAGGCGGAGGAGAGGGGAAGCAATCTATGAAATACCAAACTGACACCACCAAAATGATGGAAACATTCAGATGGGCAGCCAACAGGCCAGTGGATCTATCAAACACTAAGCTGACACCACCAGAATGATGGAAACATTTAGATGGGCAGCCAACAGGCCAATGGACCTATCAAACACTAAGCTGACACCACCAAATTGATGGAAACATTCAGATGGGCAGCGAACAGGCCAGTGGACCTATCAAACACTAAGCTGACACCACCAGAATGATGGAAACATTCAGATGGGCAGCCAACAGGCCAGTGGACCTATCAAACACTAAGCTGACACCACCAGAATGATGGAAACATTCAGATGGGCAGCGAACAAGCCAGTGGACCTATCAAACACTAAGTGACACCACCAGAATGATGGAAACATTCAGATGGGCAGCCAACAGGCCAATGGACCTATCAAACACTAAGCTGACACCACCAAAATGATGGAAACATTCAGATGGGCAGCGAACAGGCCAGTGGACCTATCAAACACTAAGCTGACACCACCAGAATGATGGAAACATTCAGATGGGCAGCCAACAGGCCAGTGGACCTATCAAACACTAAGCTGACACCACCAGAATGATGGAAACATTCAGATGGGCAGCCATGTGGACCTATCAAACACTAAGCTGTCACCACCAGAATGATGGAAACATTCAGATGGGCAGCCAACAGGCCAGTGGACCTATCAAACACTAAGCTGACACCACCAAAATGATGGAAACATTAAGATGGGCAGCAAACAGGCCAGTGGACCTATCAAACACTAAGCTGACACCACCAGAATGATGGAAACATTTAGATGGGCAGCCAACAGGCCAGTGGACCTATCAAACACTAAGCTGACACCACCAGAATGATGGAAACATTAGATGGGCAGCGAACAGGCCAGTGGACCTATCAAACACTAAGCTGACACCACCAGAATGATGGAAACATTCAGATGGGCAGCGAACAGGCCAGTGGACCTATCAAACACTAAGCTGACACCACCAAAATGATGGAAACATTCAGATGGGCAGCCAACAGGCCAGTGGACCTATTGAACACTAAGCTGACACCACCAGAATGATGGAAACATTCAGATGGGCAGCCAACAGGCCAGTGGACGTATCGAACACTAAGCTGACACCACCAGAATGATGGAAACATTCAGATGGGCAGCCGCCAACAGGCCAGTGGACCTATCGAACACTAAGCTGACACCACCAGAATGATGGAAACATTCAGATGGGCAGCCAACAGGCCAGTGGACCTATCGAACACTAAGCTGACACCACCAGAATGATAGAAACATTCAGATGGGCAGCCAACAGGCCAGTGGACCTATCGAACACTAAGTTGACACCACCAGAATGATGGAAACATTCAGACGGGCAGCCAACAGGCCAGTGGACCTATCGAACACTAAGCTGACACCACCGAAATGATGGAAACATTAGATGGACAGCCAACAGGCCAGTGGACCTATCAAACACTAAGCTGACACCACCAGAATGATGGAAACATTCAGATGGGCAGCCAACAGGCCAGCGGACCTATCAAACACTAAGCTGACACCACAAAATGATGGAAACATTCGGATGGGCAGCCAACAGGCCAGTGGACCTATCAAACATAAGCTGACATCACAAAAATGATGGAAACATTCAGATGGCAGCCAACAGGCCAGTGGACCTATCGAACACTAAGCTGATACCACCAGAATGATGGAAACATTCAGATGGGCAGCCAACAGGCCAGTGGACCTATCGAACACTAAGCTGACACCACCAAATGATGGAAACATTCAGATGGACAGCGAACAGGCCAGCGGACCTATCAAACACTAAGCTGACACCACAAAAATGATGGAAACATTCGGATGGGCAGCCAACAGGCCAATGGACCTATCAAACACTAAGCTGACACCACCAAAATAATGGAAACATTCAGATGGGCAGCCAACAGGCCAGTGGACGTATCAAATACTAAGCTGACACCACCAAAATGATGGAAACATTCAGATGGGCAGCCAACAGGCCAGTTTTTTTTTAACAGCTATGGGCAGGAACTGAACTCGAAATATAAGATTTTTTTACTCCACAGCTTTGTCAACAAAGCATATTATCTTCAAAACACACATAATGAATACAATGTTATTTCAGTTTATTGATCCTGATGAATAAACACGATACATTATTTCAAATCATTGATCTTGAAAATTCATTCACACCCAGTGATTTTCCATACCCACCAAAAAAATAACTTCAGTAGATGTAGTGCATTAATCTTTTGTCTCCTGCATCCTGTCCACCAGCATGCTTCCTGCATTGTCAACCATACTAACAAAGAAAAAAATAAACATTTTGACTTCCGCACCCTGTCCACCAGCATTCTGCATTGTCAACTGTACAAACAAGCAAAAACTTCAAACCTTTTGATTCCCTCATCCTGTCCACCAGCATCTTGTATTGTTGTCAACTATACTAGCAAAACAAAAACTTAACCCTTTGACACCCGCACCCTGTCCACCAACATTCTGCATTGTCAACCACGCTAGCAAAGCAAAAACTTTAATCTTTTGACTCCCTCATCCTGTCCACCAGCATCCTGCATTGTCAACTATACAAACAAGCAAAAACTTTAATCTTTTGACTCCCTCATCCTGTCCACCAGCATCCTGCATTGTCAACTATACAAACAAGCAAAAACTTTAATCTTTTGACTCCCTCATCCTGTCCACCAGCATCCTGCATTGTCAACTATACAAACAAGCAAAAACTTTAATCTTTTGACTCCCTCATCCTGTCCACCAGCATCCTGCATTGTCAACTATACAAACAAGCAAAAACTTTAATCTTTTGACTCCCTCATCCTGTCCACCACATCCTGCATTGTCAACTATACAAACAAGCAAAAACTTTAACCTTTTGACTCCCTCATCCTGTCCACCAGCATCCTGCATTGTCAACTATACAAACAAGCAAAAACTTTAACCTTTTGACTACCGCGCTCTGTTCACCAGCATCTTGAATTGTCAACGATACTAGCAAAAGCAAAAACTTAAAACCTTTGACTCTCTCACCCTATCCACCACCTTCCTGCAAGAAGCTGGTAGATAGGGCGAGAGAGTCAAATGGGTTATGTTTTTGCAGCTGCAGGGGATCTAATAAGGGTTGAGGTTTGAGACACGTTTTTTTTTTTTTTTTTTTTTTTTTTTTAAGATCCGTTTTTCCCAAACAGCTTTGTGGGAGAGCACAGGGAATCTTGCTATTTATCTTTTATACAATTCTTAGATGATGAAATTAGATGGACAGAGGTAGTGTTTGCATTCTCTCTCTCTCTCGCTCGCTCTCTCTCTCTCTCTCTCTCTCTCTCTCTTCTCTCTCTCTCTGTCTCTCTCTTTCTGTCTCTCTGTCTGTCTGTCTGTCTGTCTCTCTATCTCTCTCCCCTTTGATATCGCTGTTTATGATGGTGTCTTCTCTTTGTCCCTTGGTCTTTCCTCTTCTCTGGTGGGCTGCTTTTGGAGTTTGCTTTGGTGACTGTCATATGTTGGTTTTGGGTGGATAGAGTAGCTCTGGCATCAGTTGTTTGTAGCTGTTTTCTTGGGTTCTCCTCTCTTGTTCCTTGTCTTCGTGGTTTGTTGCAGGAATCTCTAGGTGCATCATTCAAGACTATCACACATTCATTCATTCAGTTAACATTCGGATTAGTTGTCATTCATTCAGTTTTTGGTTAGTATAGCAAGATTCCTGATTTCATCATTTCTCCATTGAGTGTTTTCTCTCTTTATTTTTTGTCTTCCTGTTAGAAGGCACAAATGATATGACATGTTATTTAGTAACAGCAAACAGTAGTCTTTTTGAGACACGTATTAGGGTATTGTGGAATCCTCAAAATCGGTCGGCATCACTAAACTATGACAGGACAGCATCTCTGGATGTTTCTTCACCATCTGATGTAAACGGCCTTGACTCTTTCTGCTTACGGTGCCTCGCATGTCTGGAGCCAAACAAGGAATAATTCTAGCGCTTCCTGGCTTAACTATACGACCAGAGACACGAAAACAGAGATCGGCAACCCAGGTCGGTTAAAAAACAAGACAGACTGGTAATACTCTCTGGGGTCCTTCCCAGTGGGAATCCCCAGAGACGAGGGGTGGGGGAAGGGCTCTCTGTATAAATTTTTTAGTATCATCGCATTCAGGGAGGTTACCTTTGTGCTCATCTTTTTGTTTGTTTGTTGTTGTTTTTTTGTCCCATTTTCTGTGCCACTTTAATGGCCACAGAAGCTGGAACAGTTTTTATGATTGACGATGATGATGTCGATGAGGATGATAAATTTTGATGCTATGGAGTTCCATCTAGGATTGAGACTGCGTGACAGGGCAGTATATTACGCTTACTATCATAATATATATTGGCGTCAACCAGGTCCGAGAGATACAGACACCTGGGTGCTGGTCAGAAGATTTGAGCAACATCCTCAATGACGCATCCGTGAAGTGGATGAGACCCGACCGTGTGGTCCCAGACTTCCCAATGAGCCCACAGCACGCCCAACTCTGGGTAGGAGACGGTTGGAGTTGAAAATTCCCACAATGATTTTTGAAGGGATTGATGAGGATTCGAACCCACAAGCTTCCAGTTGGTAGTCCGTTGCGCTGACCACTACACCACGGCAACTGGTTTTCTCTGTATAAATATAATCCCGGCCTCCTGGAATGTCTGTGCTGGGAAAAAAAGAACAAACAAAGCCTAGCAACCCTCCACTTAATCCTTTGATTCCCTCACCCCGTCCACTAGCATCTTGCATTGTCACCATCATCTCATCATCATCTCATATCATCATCATCACATCATCATCATCATCATCACATCATCATCATCATCATCATCATCATCATCAGGTGCCTTGCCGCATGGCGTTGGCGATTATGGACTTCCATCTGTCTCTATCTCTTGTTGCCTCAAGCATCTCTTCCACCCTCCTTGTCTTCAGCCACTCTGCAAGTCCGTCTAGTATCTTCTCCCTGGGTCTACCCGGTGCTCTCCTTCCCTCCAGCTTTCCCGTTGTGACCAGGTGTTCCAATTCCCCTTTCCTCATAAAATGGCCTATAAATGTTGCCTGCTTTTTCCTAATCTTGCTTATGAATGATCTACTTGTGTCTGCCTCCATCAAGACTGTCTCGTTTGTTTTCTTTGCTGTCCATGGAACTCTCAACATCCTTCTTAGAAACCACATCTCGGCTGCCTCAATGTTGTTCTGGCTTTGTTTGTTGACTGTCCACGCCTCGCAACCGTACTACA
>JAPXFY010000028.1:30722973-30735473 GCA_030674185.1 Monoplex corrugatus
CACCTCTTCTTTGGACATATGGAAACGCAAAGGCCTGTGTTTTTTTTAATTTTTTTTTTTTTTTTTTTCAATTAATCTTTTAGTTTCTTCTCTGTGTCTGTTTCTGTCTCTGTCTCTCTCTGTCTGTTTGTGTGTCTGTCTGTGTGTCTGTCTATGTCTGTCTGTCTCTGTCTCTGTCTGTCTCTGTCTGTCTGTCTATCTGTCTGTCTATCTCTCTCTCTCTGTCTCTCTCTCTCTGTCTCTGTCTCTCTCTGTCTCTGCCTCTCTCTGTCTCTGTTTCTCTCTGTCTCTGTTTCTTTCTGTTTCTCTCTGTCTGTGTATCTGTCTATGTGTCTGTCAGTCTCTCTGTGTGTCAGCCTGTGTGTTTGTGTGTCTGTGTCTGTGTATCTATGTGTGTGTGTGTGTCTGTATCTCTCTCTCTCTGTCTCTGTCTCTCTCTCTGTCTCTCTCTCTCGCTGAGCGTGAAAAGAAGCTTGTCTTTAACGGCATTATGGCTCAGGGAAATTGTGACCCACCCCCTTACCCTAACTTGATTGACTGGCGATTTGCACAGATACAACATGCACTACAATTGCATTCAGCAGCAGTACAGAGAACCATGGAAGAAAAGTTCAGCAACTTAGACGACAAACTTTCACAGTTCTTTACTGAAGTCAGGAAGCTGAAGGAATGTGTTTTTACAAATAGAGAATCAATTGACGATCTCCAAGAAAATAGCACAATAATGATGGACAGAATTGAAAAACTCGAAAGAAAACTGGAAGCAACTGAAAAAGAAGCAAAAGCATGTAACTTGATATTCATCAATGTAGCGGAGCAAGAATGGGAGGACGACTACGTCACAACCGAAATTATCGTAGAAGTCCTCAACGGTCACACAAGGAAACCAGACTGGTACAAAGAAGACATTGTATATGCATTTCGAATTGGAAAACCGCGCACCCACGGAAGCGGTCCTCGTCCTGTCCTGGTGCAGTTTTGTCGCTGGGCTGACAAAATGGCCATATTGAGAGATCCAGAATTAAGAGACAGCATGAGGTACAACGGAGTCAGAGTGGCCTCCGACCTCACTACCTACCAAAGGGAAATGCTCGCATTTCATCGTGGGCTTGGCAAAACAGCGTACATTCACAGGGGAAAGCTCCATGTGAGGAACAGCCAGGACACATACCACCAGAAGTACAAAAATGGCCAATACTTCCCACCAGATACTACACAGTGCATGGAAGACTGGCCTCAGGCCCATGACATTGGACGTGAAGAATACAAAAACAGTAGAGATCCACGGCCCGTAAATACACACCCGGCAAGGCTCAACTATGGACATTATAACAGAGACCACCCCACCAACCATTACGACGATTTCGTTCAGGAAATGGTCACGAACCGAAGGAAGAAGAGACAAAACACCAGGATCTCCCTTACTGACAACGAACACCAATATCAACGTCCCAGGGACGTGTCAGAGAGGAGAGGACATTCCCATACAAACCCTACCTATAACAGAGACATCGAAAGTCACAGAAGTTGGAAGAGCCCGTTTCGTTACGGTTCCAACCAGGATACCGCCACACCTGTTGTTCCTGGAGACTTTTCATATAGTGAAGTGACACAGAAGGGATGTCAGCGAGAACCGGTCATTACAGGACACAGGAGAGTGGTGTTCCTTAAAGACAGTGACAATAGACGACTCACTATTAATACAGGCAGACACCGACAAAATGATACCAACAGTTACCGCCAAGAAGGCACTGCCGTCACCCGTGAAAATGTTTCACGACGAGCACGAGTCAATACCCAAATGACCCACGTTAAAGATGTTGGCAGAAAAATAACCAGAGAGGAGTGCGCACATGATCATACTGATAGAGACAGTGATGACAATAACGGTAGTGTTTCGTACCCGGACGATAATCATGGCGAGAAAGACGATAGTAAAATCGATGTGACTGATGATGACTTATCAGTTGTCACAGACGAGGTTCAGGGCCAGAAGATAGTAGAAAAAGACAATACTGAAATTGAAGCACCAAATGGTATTACAGATGTAAGAGACGATGTTAGTGTCTCACAAAGTGATGCGCAAAATGATAGTGACCTTGATGATGTTAGTCGTGAAGACACTGACAAAACAATGACACAAGTCAGAACAGCACTTAGGGCTGACACAGACAGAGAGTCAGATGGACACATTGACGAGTCCACTAGGCACACGCAAGCAGCACCTGTAGAATCCCAGCAGGATTCTGCAGAGAAAGAACAGGACAGTGGTTCATGTTCACCGAAGCAGCAGCGGCCAAAACGTACTGCCCCTCCTAAAAAGAGAAGCAGACAGATGCGCAGTACAACAGACAGGTCAGGCACTCAGACCAGTATTCTGGACTCTATGAAAAGAACAGCTGCTGATAGCTCAAAAGGCGATAAAAGTATGAAATGTAAGTCCAAAGCTAGCTCTAGTGGTGCCTCGGGCACTGATAAATAGGACATCGGCCGGGCCACTACAGCAAGTAGTAAAAACAAAAGAATAAGTTCTTTACCAGGATCCCAAAATGTGGACGGATCCCAAATGAGATCGTGTCCATCAGTGGTGAATTTGCATGTTCATAATGTTAATAATCCACAGATTAAATTTCTCACTTATAATGTGAATGGATTATTACCGAAACTGGATGATGAGGATTTCATTAATTTCATTTCGCAGCATGATTTCATTTGTCTCACTGAGACCTTTATAGCGAATGATTTTGATTCATCTTTGTTTCAAGAGTTTGTTGTATTTACACTAAAAGCAAAGAAACTATCTCATCAAGGAAGGTATTCCGGTGGAATAATAGTTATGGTAAGAAAGACTTTAAAATCGTTTGTTAAACGAATTGAGGTTGGAAACGAAAATGCTATTATTGTTGAAATCAACAAAGATTTGTTTTCAACAAATAAACCTATAATGTTTGTATGTACATATATTCCCCCTCATGATTCCACATACTGGAATAATCAGCATGATGGGTTTGGTATGGAAGTGTTGGAACAATGTTTGTTAGATTTACAAGTTTCGCACGACGACTTTTATGTTTTGCTGACTGGTGATTTAAATGCAAGAACAGCTGATGGTAACTACTGTTCATTTGGATATGACAGTGGCAGTGTTTTAACTGACCTTTCGGTATACAGTGATTTTTTGAGACAGTCTCATGATTGCCGCACAAATGTTTTTGGAAACCAACTGCTCGAGCTATGCAGTATGTTTGACTGTATCATTTTAAATGGTCTGTGTGAACTGGACTTTGATGGTAGTTATACATACATTGGGGTTTCAGGGTCGAGTGTAGTTGACTATTTCATCGTATCATGTGATCTGTTTTCATCAATTAAAATTGCTGCATTAGATGTTGACAGTCTCACAGAATCAGATCATTTACCGGTTATAATGAAAGTGGAGCGAAAGCTTGAAACAGGAATAAAAGCGGAGGGAAAAGTATCAAAAAATAACATCACACAAAAGTTCATATGGCAAGAAAATAAGAAAGACGATTATACAAACAAATTACAAAGTGAGCACATTCAGAGAAGACTTACATTGGCTTCGGATACTCTAGACACTAATGTAGATAAGGCTTTAACCATATTTGTTGAATGTCTCAAAGAAGCTGGTGCTTGTATGTACCGTAAGAAATGTACAGAGAAGAGAAAAAGATCTGATTGGTTTGATGGTGAATGTGAGAAAGCAAAAGCAGAAAGCAGAAAAACTCTCAAACACTACAGAAAAACAAAAGATGAGGATGATAGAGTTGTGTATTGTGAAGCACGGAAGAAGTATAAAAAATTATTAAAGAATAAAAAACAGCAGTATAATAAACAAAAAGCAGAATGCTTAGCCAGAAATATTTCAAATTCATCGCAGTTTTGGACTGAGTTAAGAAATATAGGGTATGGTACCAAAAACAAACTCACTAACAATGTAAGTATTGATGAATGGTTCAGTCATTTTAAAAACGTATTTCAAGATAACAGATCAACAAATGATGAGCGCTGCATTGTCGAAGTAGATTTAAATGAATCAACAGAACACCCATTAAATTCTAAGATAACTATAGAAGAAGTCAGAGAATCCATCAGAAAATTGAGGATAGGTAAAGCCAGTGGAATGGACGGTGTTACAGCCGAGATGTTAAAAAATGGTAACACAAATATCCATAATTTTCTTTTGAAGCTGTTTAACACTTTATTCGACCGAGGAATTTATCCTCAAGACTGGTCAAAAGCTATTATCATACCAATATTTAAGAAAGGAGATCCTGATAAAGTGGACAATTACAGGGGTGTGTCGTTATTAAGCATTGTTTCAAAATGTTACACATCAATACTCAATACTAGATTGTATGCTTGGTTAGAAAACAATAATTTAATATCAGAAAGTCAGGCAGGTTTTAGGAAAAAATATTCTACAGTGGATCAAATTTTCAGTCTGTACGCTATGGTTCAGAAAACTATGTGCAAGAAAGGTAGAAAACTATATGTTGCTTTTGTAGACTTTAAGAAAGCCTTTGATTCGGTTCAGCATGACAAACTCTTAAAGTGTATTCAAAATCAAGGAGTAAAAGGGAAGTTTTTGGCTTCGCTAAAAGCAATGTATGAATCATTATGCTCATGTATTCGGGCAAACCGGGAATTATCTGAAATATTCGATAACCCCATAGGCGTGAGACAAGGATGTGTCTTAAGCCCTACTTTATTTTCGGTATTAATAAATCAATTAGCCAATTATATGGATGAAAAGGGGCGACATGGCATCCAGTTGATGCCAGGTTCAATGGAAATATTCATTCTTCTTTTTGCAGATGATGTAGCCCTTCTGTCAACAACACCAAATGGTTTGCAAAACCAGTTAAGAGTCTTGCAGACATACTGTGCCAGCATGAAACTGGAAGTTAATCTTGAAAAAACTAAGGTTATGGTTTTCAGAAGAGGGGGCTTCTTAGGACGACATGAACAATGGTTTTACAAAGGGACAAAATTGGAAGTAGTTAGTAAATATTGTTATCTGGGGTTCAGTTTCACGACAATGATTAGCACCAAGGCCGGCACAGAACATTTGGTGACAAAAGGTAAAAAAGCAACTTTGCTATTAAACAGGACTTTTCAAAAATATAAAGACATGACTATAGAAACTTTCTTCAAGTTGTTTGATGCAAAAATTCAACCTATTTTGTTGTATTCTTCTGAGATATGGGGACTTAACAGACTCGAGCATATAGAGAAAGTACATTTGGTATCGTGCAAAAGACTGTTGGGTGTTCCAGTCAGGGCACCTAACAAGATGGTATATGGGGATTTGGGAAGATATCCTCTTTATGTCAACTCCTCAACTACCTGTCTTAGATATTGGTTTAAATTACTGGAAATGAATCCAAATAGGTTACCTTATAAGGCTTACCAAATGTTAGTGGAACTTGACAGGGCTGGGAAAGAATGCTGGGCTTCAAAAATAAGGGACATTTTGTGTGAAACGGGATTTAATATCGTGTGGCTGCAACAAGGTGTTGGTGATGTAAAAGCCTTTTTGCGTGTGTTTAAACGGAGACTTGTAGACTTATATATTCAAGAATGGTCTGGGTCACTCAGAGACAGAGATAGGTATGAAAGTTACAGATCATTTAAGACTATCTTTGAAAAAGAGAAGTACATTGACTCTATTGATATATACTGTTTCAGAGTTGCCCTTTCACAAACAAGGTTGAACGTTTTACCACTAAACAATAATATAAATAGATACAGTGAATCTGATCAAGAAAAGGTGTGTCCATTTTGCAGGACAGAATCTGAAAACGAAGAACACTTATTATTTAGATGTTCCACTTACGCTGATCTCAGGGCGAAATTTTTAAAGGATTTAGTCAGCATGCCTATGTGCATACTGCTCCAATCAACAAATAGCCACCGAAGCCACAGCGTATCCAGATACGTTTTCCACGCCATGAATAGGAGAAAAAAATTGTTAAAAGGAGAAGAAAAGTAAATAGTTATGTAGATACTAGCACTAGAATTTCAGACAATAATTAATTTTAATTGTAAAGAAAAAAAAAATGTTTATTTGAATATGAAAGGGGTGCTCATATAGAGACACATGTGCATAGGTGCCTGTGTATTCACATTGACGTTGGTGTACTTATGTGCATATATAGGTGATAGTATCTACATTATGTATATGTGTGGGTACATATGTATATATATCTATGTATGTATATATGTATGAGTGATTATGTATGTGTGCGTGTATATAGATGTGTATGTGTGTATGTGCGTTTATACATAACCTTCAATTCAGTCTATGGCCTGAACCATTGCTGACCGCCGAAGATTGAGTTATCTCTGAACTAAAAGATGCACGAAGTGCTAAATATGCGTTGAATGATCATTTAGTATTGTCTCAATGTCAATTGTTTTGGTAAATGAGTGACTGATCTGCGATTAATCTGATTAATGGATTGGCATTATGAATGTCTGTTTTTGCCAATTAACCGACTGTTTTGGGGTCGAATTGCTCTTATGTCATATATTTCTTGTTTCACTTCATTGTACATTAATTCCATTGATTGGTTTAGATTCACTGGTGAATAAATTGATAAACTGAACGCATGATTAGCTGACAACGGAATGATTATATGATTTGTTAATTGATGGCGATGGGTGGCTCACCGACTGATCGATTTATAGATTGATGGTTTTAGCTATTGATCGATCAGTGATTGAATTATGGAATGTATGGATGATTGATTCGCGTTATTTGAAGTAACGATTGCAAATTGATATATTGAACTCAGTTAAATTCTAGGTTATCTGGTCGATTAAGTCACTGGATGACTGATTAACTGGTTAAATGACTGATCGATTGATTGATTGAGAGAGGGAGTGATTACGTTAAATGATTGTTACTGAAGTGATATCGATTGTACAGTTGGATGATGCATCTGACCCAGTCAATTGAAAGCTGATTTGTCAGTTGAATCACGGGCTGAATGGCGCATTATTTGATTGATCAACTGGTAAATCAGTTGATTGATTGGTTAATTGATTGGTTGACTGTTTGATTGATTGGTTGTTTGGTTGATCGATTGATGGATTGAGTGTTTATGTCAAGTACCTGTGGTTGAATATATTGATCAACTGTATGATCTCCGAAGGGTACAAGAAATGTCAGATCTGTGCACTAATTGAATGGTTTGTTTGTCTGATAGCCAGTTATTGTAAAATTGACAATTGGACGAATGATATAGATGCGGTTAATGACAAATATTCTTAGCTGGCCAGTTAAGGAATATGGACTAGAATACAAATGAAAGGACCACTGTAAATGCAAAGATGAATGTATCCCAGCTTATGTGACGGTAAACGATAGAAGGGGACAATGTGACAGAGTTCACTGCAGTTTGAGAGTATAACTTGTATGAATGTATAAGAAAACCTGATCTCCTCCCCTCCCCTTTCCCATGCATGTATTGTGGCCTAAGGCCGATGTACAATAAACATTTTCTGAGTTCTGAGTTCTCTCTGGTGTGTGTGTGTGTGTGTGTGTGTGTGTGTGTGTGTGTGTGTGCGCCTGTCTGTCTCTGTTCCTTCCTTCCTTCCTTCCTTTTATTCATTCATTCGTTCATTCCTTTCTTTATTTCTTTCTTACTTTCCCTTTTTCTTTCTTTCTTTTTTTTTCTTTCTTTCTTTCGTATTCCTTCAGTCCTGAGAAATCCTCTGTGATCGGTTGGGTCTAAACAGTGCAAATGACTTTAGTTTCCTAACAGAAAGTACATCATTGCCTCAGGGATATTGAGGAGAGATGTTGAGGCAAGGTAAGGTCTATCCATTGAGTTAGATGACTGCATCACCAGCCATGTCTTCCCTCTTTGTCTTTCAGCAGAGCAAATTACAATCAGAATCGACCAAGCCAAAACAGCATTCAAGAAAATGAAACACTTTTTGACCAACAAATGCCAATCAATTAACATTAGGAAAAGAGTTCTCGAATACCATATAGACCCTATACTGCTGTACGGTTGTGAGGCGTGGACAGTCAAAATGCAAAGCCAGAACAAGATTAAGGCAGCTCAGATGTTGTTTCTTAATTAAGAAGAATGATGATAGTTCCATGGACAGCAAAGGAAACAAAACGAGGCAGTCTTGAAAGAGGCAGACACAAGAAGATCATTAAGAAAGAAGAATCGGAAAAGAGAAGCAACATTTAGAGGACATTTTATGAGGAAAGAGGAAATAGAACACCTGGTCACAACAGGAAAGCTGGAGTGAAAGAGAGCACCACGTAGACCAGGGAGAAAATTTTGGACGGACTTGCAGGGTGGCTGAAGACAGAGAGAGTGGGAGATGTACTTACAGCGGTAGGGGATAGATTCGTGTGGAGGGCCATGATCGCCATCTGTCTCTATCTCTCGTTGCCCCTAGCATCTCTCCCACCCCCCTCGTCCCCAGCCACTCTGCAAGTCCGTCCAGCATTTTCTCCCTTGGTCTACCTGGTGCTCTCTTTCCCTCCAGCTTTCCTGTTGTGACCAGGTGCTCCAAATCCCCCTTCCTCATAAAATGGCCTATAAATGTTGCCTGTCTTTTCCTAATCTTCCTTATGACTGATCTACTTGTGTCTGCCTCCATCAAGACTGTCTCGTTTGTTTTCTTTGCTGTCTGATTCTAATCGAGTGAACTGTACCATACGAAAGCAGAAAGGAGGAAGCCCATATCTACAAGACTGAAAAGTCTGCCAGTCTAGCCAGCAACTTGAGGGCATCTGGCTTTCAAGCCTAAGTCCTCACCATAGAGGTTGGAGCAAGGGGGGTGATAGGCACATCAGCCTGTGATCTCATGAAGCAGCTCTCGATTTCGGGGGAGAAAGGACCAGAGCCCTGAAGACAATGGCAAAATCAGCGGAAAAAAGCTTTAGCTCTATCTGGACCAGGAGGAACAAAAGTGAGCTTCATAAGGCCTAAGATTCCCCTATATGTTGCGCATTCACCCATTCGATTGCCATCCAGGGTGGATCAGAGAACCGAAAAAAGCATCGGTTTCTCACAATGCACAAAACATTTTTAAGGCTTCTTCAAAGATTTTTTTTCGCTAGTCCTCATATACTCTGAGAGTGGTAGGACTTTAAAACTTACTAAACTAACTAACTATATGTTGCTGATGACAGATAGCCGAGCGGTTAAGACATACGTCACAAGGGTGACCTTGCCGTGCGAAACTTGACCATCTAGGATGCGCGGGTTCGATTAAAAAATTTCTATTAAAAAAAATGTCGACATCAGAGGGGCACACAGGAGTCATGACCTGGATGCAGCCCGGCCCCCTTAGAGTGTCAGGAGGTAAGGGCCGTAACACTTGCTTGACGGGGGTTTCTCCTCTGAGGACCTTCTGCTGTCCAGCTTTCCCTAGAGTTTATTACTACTCAATGTAATGCTGTACAAGCAAAATGGGCTGTGTCTGGAGCATTATGCCTGGCCTGCTTCTGCGGCGTTCATGCTGCGACCGTTCATGCTGCGGCAGTGTATGCTGTTTTCAACGAAATATACCGATAGGGCTGAGCATACCTATAGGGCGTTTACGGAAGCTCTGGTGGTATCAGTTTAGTGCTTGACAGGTCCCTTCTCCCCTTTCCCCGTTTCAACATCTTGCCAGCGTATAGGGTTTTGTGCAGGCACAGGAAATGTGTCAGACAATTGCTTGCAGATGTGGGTGGAGCGCATATGGAGTTGTCCGAGAGCGGTGAATCCCTCTTGAAATAACTTCAATAAATCAATAACTCCATTAACAGAGACCTTGGTAGAGACGTGATTCTAACCACTATCATCGTCATGTGCCCTGCCGCGTGACGTTGGCGATCATGGCCTTCCATACGAATCTATGCCTTGTCGCTGCAAGTACATCTCCCACCCTCTCTGTCCCCAGCCACCCTTTAAGTCCGTCCAATATCTTCTCCCTGGGTCTACCTGGTGCTCTCTTTCCCTACAGCTTTCTTGTTGTGACCAGGTGCTCTAATTTCTCTTTCCTAATAAAATGTCCAATAAATGTTGCTTGTCTTTGCCTAATCTTTATTACTGATCTCCTTGTGTCTGCCTTCTTCAAGACTTTCTCACTTGTTTTCTTTGCTGTCCATGGAACTCTCAACATAATTCTTAGAACCCACATTTCAGTTGGCTCAATTTTGCGTGTTGACTATCCATGCCTCACAACCGTATAACAATATCGGTTTTACATAACACTCAAGAACTCTCTTCCTGATGTTAATTGATAGGCATTTGTTGGTAAGAACGCTTTTCATCTTCTTGAATGCTGTTTTGGCTTGGCCGATTCTGCTGGCTATTTCTGATGTGCATCTGCCGTCTGGTGAGATGACCGTTCCCAGATATTTAACCCTTGGACTCCCGCACCCTATCCATCAACTGCAAAAACCTAACCCCCTTGACTCCTCACCATATCCACCAGCTTCCTGCAGAAAGCTGGTGGATAGGGTGAGGGAAGTCAATGGGTTAAGTTTTTGATTTGCTAGCATGGGTGACAATGCAGGATGCTGGTGGACAGGATGCGGGAATCAAAGGGTTAAAAACTTATCAACCTGTCTCAATGGTGTTGCTAATGGTTGTGGGTTCGAATCCCGGGGTGCGCTACATGAAAACTGGCCATCTCACTGTCCCATCTCAACATCATTGTTGTTCTGGTGGTGTCAGTATAGGATTAGATAAGTCCTCATTCCCCCACTTCCCTGGGATGGTTATCCCCGTCGGCCATATCACCTGAGGTGACTGTCGACGTAAAAACTGAACCAAATCAATGAATCAATGAATCAATCAATCAATCAACCAATCAATTAATTTCAATGTTGTGCCATCTGCTGTTTTTTGTTTTGTTTTGGTTTTTGGATTTTGGTTTCTTTTGTTTGTTAGTTAGTTTGTTTGTTTGTTTGTTTGTTTGTTGTTGTTTGTTGTTTGTTGTTTGTTGCTGTTGGTTTTTGGGTTTTGGGGTTTTTCTTTTTTCTTTTGCGCTGTCCATGACAAATCTTGGGGGAGTATACGATTGGTGGTTTCCTGTTGCCTTCTCCTATCATCGGCCTTAACCACTATAACACCGCCGGTACCCCCCACACAGCGTGGTGGCAAAGACTTTCAGGCAAAAGAAGAAAGGTGAAGGAAGACTGGCTTGGCTGGTCAGTGTTTGACCAACGGAGGTGGCCGCCCCCCCCCCTCACACCCCTCCCCACTCGTGTCCGGCCGGGCGTGTGGAACACATGTAGAGGTCACGCCGAGTCATGCCCGCCCTCTCCATCACGCTACGGACCCTTGAAGTATTCAACAGGCCGAGGTCCAGGCCAGGACACTGGCCACTCAATTATGCAACGAGGGACAGCCTGCAACCATCTGCTTGGACCTGGCCTTCTCCTCGGCTTTCTTAAAGACTACGCACGTTGGTGGTAGTGGTTGTTGGTTTTTTTGTTGTTGTCTTTCTGATATCGAAGGGAGAGAGGCGGGAGGAGGTTGGAGGAAGAGGAGGGATGGAGGGAGGGGAAGGGAGGGGAGGGGAGTGGGAGGAGAGGGAGAAGAAATGGTGGTGGTGTAGGGCTAGGGAGAGGGATGGTTGTGGGAGGTGGGGTGGGGGGATGGAGATTGGGAGAGTGTGCCCGTTGCTATAGACGGGGGTCTTGCTGTTGGTGGTGTTAGAAAACACAAAAGGTTCAAGTTCAAGATCATTGTGCATATTTTTCTGATTCGTGGGGGAAGTGGGGGGGGGGGAGGGTGGAGGGGAGGGAGAAGAAATAGTGGTGTGTGGGGGGGGGGGGGGTAGGCAGGGACAAGAGGATGGAGACTGGGAATGTTGCTGTAGAAGGGGTTTTACTGTTTGTGTTAGAAAACACAAAAAGGTTCAAGATCATATAGTGCATATTTTTTCTGATATGGGGGTGGGGCTGGGAACTGGGGAAGGGGGTGGGGGAGAAGAAATTGTGGTGAAGAACTAGGAAGGGGTGTGGGGGTAGTGCCAGGGGTAGGGAATGGAAGAGGATGAAGACTGGGAGATGTTGCTATAAAAAGGGATTTACTGTTGGTGTTAGAAAACACAAAAGGTTCAAGTTCAAGATCATCTTGCATTTTTTTCTGATATGGGGGTGGGGCTGGGAACTTGGGGTGGGGGGGTGGGGTGAGGGAGAAGAAATGGTAGCGTAAGAGTAGGAAGAGGGAGTAGGCGTGGAAGAGGATGGAGATTGGGAGATGTTGTTATAGAAGGGGATTTACTGTTGGTGTTAGAAAACACAAAGGGTACAAGTTCAAGATCATAATTCGTATTGTTTTTCTCTGATTCGGAAGGAAGGAAGGGGTGGGGGATGGAGGGAGAAGAAATGGTGATATAAGGACTAAGAAGGGGGGTGGGGTGGGGGACGGTGGTGGGGGTAAGGAATGGTAGAGGATGGAGATTGGGAGATGTTGCTATAAAAGGGGATGTTCTCTTGGTGTTAG
>JAPXFY010000028.1:30742973-30747973 GCA_030674185.1 Monoplex corrugatus
ATCTGTCTCTATCTCTTGTTGCCCCAAGCATCTCTCCACCCTCCTCGTCCTCAGCCACTCCGCAAGTCCGTCCAGCATTTTCTCCCTGGGTCTACCTGGTGCCCTCTTTCCCTCCAGCTTTCCTGTTGTGACCAGGTACTCCAAATCCCCCCTCCTCATAAAATGGCCTATAAAACATGATCTCGTTTAAGCTGGGCATTGTGGGGCTCGCAAAACGCTGGCCAGGCTACGAGAGAAATTCTTTGGGCCAGCAGTGATCATTACTTACTTTACTTTACTTACTTTTACTTTTTCCTTCCGCTTTACGGTGGGCGTCGCGGGGAGATACAGTCGTCTGTCAGCAGCAAGGCGGGTGGCCTGGAGAAGGGACATCTCGTGAGCTCTGATGGTGTCTGCCACGGAGTCGCTCCATCGTCGTCTTGGTCTTCCTCTGGCTCTCCAGCCAGAGTATCTGGTGTTGTATGCCCGAAGAGCTGGATGGTTTAGGGGCATACGTGTGAGGTGTCTGAACCACTTGATCCTCATATGTTCGATGTGTTGTAGGATTGGTGTTGCTCCTACCATGTCTCGTATCACCTCATTTCTGATCTTGTCCCGCCTTGTCTTGTTTACTGCTTTCCTCAGGCATTTCATTTCGCAGGTGACCAGTTTTCTCTCGATGACTTTAGTTAGGGACTATGTCTGGCACTGCTATGTCAGCGTTGGTAGAAAAATGGCGTTGATGAGTTTCGCCTTATGCTGGGGTGTTTCAGGAGAGGGGCAAGTTGGTAGTGACCATTGATGTTGCGAAATACGTATCTTCATGCGATGTGTGCCAGAGGACAGTTCCGAAGGGAAAAGTGTCTTCTGTGCCGTTGGCTGCCATACCTGTGAATAGAACGCCGTTTCATAAGGTAGCGATTGATCGTGTCAGGCGGATTTCCCCTGTTTCAGAGCGAGGGCATTGTCACTGCAGGAGTTCTCTACCAAGTCGAATATGTTGCCAGACCTGCACTCGCGATCCTCAGTTGATCAAATAGTTCCGTGAGTGCCCTCTCAAAGACAATTCGGTCATTGTCTTTTCCGTAGAGGGAGAGGGGTTAGTGTGACGGATGTGCTTTTATTATTTTCACACTGCTGTTTTTATATTTTTCTTACTGTTGTATAAGGCGTTTTGGCTCATTTTGCTTTTGTGGGAATAATCAAGTGTTCTTTCGCTGGTACGTCATTGATGACGTGCATTCTCCTGAACGTCATCGTCATGACGGAAAAAAAAATTTGCTTTACGTGTTACATACATGATACAATGCCTATCAATTAACATCAGAAAGAGAGTCCTTGAATGTTATATAGAACCAATACTGTTGTATGGATGCGAGGCGTGGACAGTCAGCAAGCAAAGCCAGAGCAGGATCGAGGCAGCCGAGATGTGGTTTCTCAGAAGAATGTTGAGAGTTCCATGGACAGCAAAGAAAACAAACGATACAATCTTGATGGAGGCAGACACAAGTAGATCACTCATAAGGAAGATTAGGAAAAGACAAGCAACATTTATAGGCCATTTTATGAGAAGGGGATTTGGAACACCTGGTCACAACGGGAAAGCTGGAGGGAAAGAGAGCACCAGGTAGACCCAGGGAGAGAATGTTGGACGGACTTGCAGAGTGGCTGGGGATGAGGAGCGTGGGGGAGATGCTGGGGGCAACGAGAGATAGAGATGGTGGAAGTCCATGATCGCCAACGCCATGCGGCAGGGCACCTGATGATGGTGATGATGATGACAATGACGCAGTTATGTGAAACTACGTAAGGAACTAATGACTGGGTACTGTGGCAACGAGAACATTGTTTTAGAGAGGATAACGAATAAGAGGAGGACAACAGTTTAGTTTAATTTAGTTTAGCAATAGGGACATAACACATTAGCCGTTTGGCTATTTCAAGTCCCATCATTTTTTTTTTTTTTCTTACACTCGTAGTCAAGGTTTGTCGTACGCCCAGTTTTTTTGATGATTCATTCATCGTATTTAAGTTCAATGTAATGTTTCCAATGGTCAAGCTGGTTTTTAAACGAGTTTGTGTTTTGTGCTCTTTTAATTTCGTTTGGTAATTTATTCCATACATGTGCAATTCTATTTGTTATTAAAACTTTCTAATGTTAGTCTTGCAATATTCTATAAATATTTTATCAGTATTATTTCTTGTTTTGTCATAATTTGTCAGTTTGAAAATTGTGTTCTATCTACGTCATCTATATTGTTAAAAATCTTGAAAAAGTCTCAGATCTCCCTTCATTCTTCTTGCTTTTAAACTGGGTAAATTGAGTAATTCTAATCTTTCTCTATATGAATACTTTTGAAAACCATGAATTAATTTAGTAGCTCTTCTTTGTAATTTCTCTATCAATGCTGACTGTCTTTTAAGACGTGAAAACCAAATAGTATTACCCATACTCCAAATGATACATCACTAAGCCTTTGTACAAATATAAAAATGTCTCCCTGTTTATGTATGATAATGTTCTTTTTATGATTCCAAGCAACTTGTTTGATTTATTAATAACATTTTGAATGTGATTATCAAATTTGATACTTTTATCAAATATTACTCCTAAATCTTTTTCTTCTAAACATTCTATGATTTCACAGGTAATACCATCGTTTATCATAGAATATTTTTTACAAGGGTTACTTTTTCCTAAATACAAGACTTTACATTTTGAAGCATTAAAGAAAAGATTCCAAGTTTCTGACCAATGGACCAATGTATCTAAATCCTTCTGCAATATACTATGATTAGAAGATGTATTGTATATTTTAGTGTCATCTGCAAAGATCTTACAAAAACTATTAATTTTCTGAGATAAATCATTTATGAAAATAGTAAAAAGAACAGGACCAAGTATACTCCCTTGAGGTATACCACTCAGAACATCTGTATATTTAGAGTAATCATTTCCAACTCTAACTAACTGTTTTCTGTCTTTTAAAAAGTCTCTAATCCAAGCTAGTAACTTACCCGTAATTCCATAATACTGCAGTTTGATAAGCAATCTTTCATGCGGAACAGAATCAAACGCTTTTCTAAAATCCAAGTAAATAATATCTATATTTCCTCCTTTATCCAATAGATTAGTAAAATAATTCATTACTTGTAATAACTGCGTAATGCACGATCTACGTTGTCGGAAACCATGCTGACATTCTGTGTAAAGTTTACTTAAAGTCATATGATCAACTATAACATCCCTTATTATAGATTCCAATACTTTGCATGGTACTGAAGTTAGGCTAACTGGTCTATAATTACCAGGATCACTTTTTGTACCCTTTTTGAACAAAGCTGTGACGTATGCATTCTTCCACTCTGTAGGTACTATTTCCTTTTCCAGTGATTTATTAAAACAATATGCTGAATGGAACAGATAGTTCTTTACTCAGTTCTTTTAAAATCCTCGAATGAATATTATCAGGTCCTTGAGCCTTTACATTTAACATCTTTAACTTCTTTTCAACTGCCTCAGGTGTAACTACCAAATATGTTATTGTTTTGCCATCTGACCAATTTGCTATATTTATAGATGGTAGATTTTCTAAATTCTCTTTAGTAAATACATTAGCAAAAGGCACAGAGGACGGGGTTCTCTGGGGGGGGGGGGGGGGGGAGACTGTGGTGAGATCTGTGCAACGGCGGAAAAGGCTGTGTGGTGATCCAGTAGGCTTTTTTCTGAGACTGAAAGCTTTGTGCATCTGAGTCAGTGGTCGTGTGATGATACGGCAGTCTTCTCTAAAAGTGAAAAGTTCGTTCATCGGAGCCGGAGGCTGCGGGGGTGATCTGGAAGACTTCTTGAATTCTCAGCATCCCTATGGTGACACTTTACTGCCACCCAACAAGAACAGTGGCTACTGTGGCTGATTAAAGTGTGCGCTGGTTATTACAATACCAAATTTCTGTAACTGTGAAAGTGTGCGCTGGTTATTACAATACTACGTTTCTGTAACTGAATGGACGTTATATATTTGTCTCTATTATTGTATGTTTGGGGATGAACTGAGGGATTCTGACTGATAATAAAATATTTAAATTACTATTTTGTTTGCAGAGGTTGTTGAAGTGACTGAATGGAGGGTTGTGTGTAATTGGGGAAAACACATACAACACGCACCTACAGTCTACTTTCATTCTATTTCTGTCAGTCACACATAAACAGACCTCGTTTTAGGTCATATATAACGAGATCATTAAAAAACATGAAATCCCCTCATGCAAAATAACAGCAAATGGCACAACCTTGACACAGGTTGATAAGTTCAAATACCTGGAAACGGTCATTTCATCAGACGGCAGATGCACATCGGAAATAGCTGGCAGAATCGGCCAAGCCAAAACAGCATTCAAGAAGATGACAAGCATTCTTACCAACAAATGCCTATCAATTAACATCAGGAAGAGAGTCCTTGAATGTTATATAGAACCAATACTATTGTACGGATGCGAGGCGTGGACAGTCAGCAAGCAAAGCCAGAGCAAGATTGAGGCAGCCGAGATGTGGTTTCTAAGAAGAATGTTGAGAGTTCCATGGACAGCAAAGAAAACAAACGAGACAGTCTTGATGGAGGCAGACACAAGTAGATCACTCATAAGGAAGATTAGGAAAAGACAAGCAACATTTATAGGCCATACTAGAAATAGAAAGCAAAAATAAAGGGTTGGAGCTAAATAGCAAGAAGACTGAAGTCGCGGTAATCAGCAAAAAAAGAAATCCCCTCATGCAAAATAACAGCAAATGGCACAACTTTGAGACAGGTTGATAGGTTTAAGTATCCGGGAATGATCATTTCACCAGACGGCAGATACACATCAGAAATAGCCAGCAGAATCTGCCAAGCCAAAACAGCATTCAAGAAGACGAAAAGCATTCTTTCCAACAAATGCCTATCAATTAACACCAGGAAGAGAGTTCTTGAATGTTATCTAGAAACGATAATGTTATACGGTTGTGAGGCGTGGACAGTCAACAA
>JAPXFY010000028.1:30755473-30765473 GCA_030674185.1 Monoplex corrugatus
ATACTGCACATTTCCAACTCTATTCTTTCTGTTTCCTGGAAAGTAAAACATGCCTCTAACTTCTAGCCCTAACCTTAACACCTAACAAGAGTACAAATTAAAACGTGGGTCACATACCTGTGAGGTAGCTTGGAAGCTGGTTCCCCAAAAGAGCGCCCAGAGGCTGACTGACTATTCCTTTTATATAATGGAATTCAGGTCAGGACGCTTTCTTTCCCTGACCATCAATGTGTCAGTGGTCATAGCTGTCCGCGTCCCTCAAGCCTGACTTGAAAAATAGCGTGACTGGACTTGTAATCGTGGCATGGTGGCTATAGCTAATGTTACCCTCGGTCATTTAATATGCCGTTATCAGAAGTCAAATTTGGACGGTGACTTTTACTGCCACGCGTCACTCCTTAGAACCTGTCCAACTTCCCCAAAGTGGAGAATAATGGACAACTGGCAGTTGGCGTTATTTCCTTTGCCACTGGCTTCTGGTCAGTGTTGTGGTCACTTCACAGGTCTATGGTAATGATCCATCAATTCTGTCTCAATGCATCTGTCGCCCTAAGGAATTCCTGTGATAATATGTCCCCTCCCCCACAAAAAATGTCCTCATTTTTTTTTTAAGAGAATTGGGGGAATAGCGAATATAAAGAATAGAAGATATGATTCAGTAGACAAGACTCTCGTACATGATTGACAGGCGATAGGAAGGCTTGGGGAAAGGGAATTTTATCAAAGTCACTTATATGAAATGGAATGAATCTGAACACTTGTGTGCATGCCGAAGAAGATACCGTAGAGGTTGGGATGAGCAGGCCAGTTCCAAGAAGATGTCATGCGTCACCTGTGGTAGGCAGAGTTCTGTCAGCTTACTCATGAAAACTGTCAGACTTCCACACATGCAGGCATGTTGTGTTTGCACCACGAGAACACCATTCAGGCTGAGTTCATGTCCATGTGACGTATGCAGGAGGACGTCAAAGAAAGCACTGAAGATGGAGATAACGTGGCGTGTCACCAAGTAGGAAGACTGAAGACAAGGAAGAACTGCAAACCTCATGATGACCATGGAGATAAGGGTGGTGTTGCATGTGGCACAGTTCATTGCAGAATTTATGCCAACATGTATTGTCTGTTTCATCCTTGGAACAGTAGTGTTAATGGGCATGTGTGTTGAGGATGTCTCGTATGCAGTTTGTGACGAAATAGATGAATACCACAATGAAGATGACTGTGTTTGAAAGGAGTCCATAAAACATCTGAGCCAGAGTAGAGGATGACTCAGGAGCGAAGCTGAGCTGAGATGACTGGAGCTGAGACGAGTTGCTGCAGGCACAGGGATGAAGAACAGTTAGTAGCGTAGAATCGCCCCGAGGATGAAGAGCAGTAACTTCTTGCACAACGTGTTCGGATTCATGGGACTTTGACTTGGAGGGTAAGGGATTGGAAAATACAGCATTTAAATAGAGCAATCGCTTGTCATCCATGTCAAGAATAAGCAAGGTATATACTGTATATAAGACAAATGGCAACCATGTCAAGCTTAATTAGGGTATGCAACGTAGGCCAAATAGAAACATAATTGGAATAAGAATGAAGGTGTCTGTAATACCATACAAGGTCACACTACATCATAGAATAAAGATATGTAAGGCATAAAAAGGTAAGGACATAAGCACTTGAATAATACACTAGCAATAAACAAACATAATGAGTATCAGGAAAAGTCTGCTGAAAAACACACTTCGTACATGTAAACAACCAATGCCTGAAAACATCATCGTCACACTTGTAAAAACTACAACAATCATATGAAAAGTAGAACCACATGAAATAACATCATTGACAGAACGATACTTGATATCCTCACAAGATTGCAAGACATGCAGTGTAAAGCTGCACTGTATACTGAAGCCATAGGACAGTTTAACATCACTGTCAGGAAGTAAAATGGATTCATCAAAGAGGAGCGCCACTTGAAATATCATCAAAAGCACTAATACACATTCTCATAGTCCCAGAAGTAAGCAAAGTTGAAGACAACACTATATTTGTAGCACACTGAGTCCAAAGCTGACCGAATGTTCGTTACAGAAGTGGATTGGCGATTCCACAAGTTCGCTCATAGGACGTACAGACAGTAACCTGTAGCACTTGAATACACACATGTTCGAAGCAAGCTGAAAAAGTACATGAAATAATACAAAGTGGCATATCTCCTTGGTACCGGAGAGGGATCTCAGCAGAAGTCTTGCAAACTTGTAACAGAGCTCAAGTAAGATTTCATCATACCAAGACGAACGTTTCTTGTTTCACACGTATGACAATCATTTCATCAGCTGATAGGTGAGAACAAAAAGACACATATTTGTCTCATGACCAACTGGCTTACAATAGTGTTGTTAGTATGGTTAGTATGATTACGTGAAACATTTGACCAGTATACAATAGACACGAAGATTGTATTCAAAGAAGGACACAAGACATGTATTGACTAGGAAGTGCGTATGTTAACTTCCAAGATGTCAATGTAGTGATAAAAACGTTAAACAAAAACAGGTAGATGACGATAACAACGGGCATGAAATCAAGGAAATAAGGAAACAGCAGAAAACAGGGACTGCATGATGTGACGTGACACCAGACACGTATGAACTCGATGAGGTAAATGGTATGGTATGATGCCACATACGAGATATTATCAAATGATACAACAGGATGCAAGATGATACCAGATGATAGGAAATGATATAAAATGACACAAGATGATATCGTTTGCTGTGAAATGATACCAGAGGATGAAAGAACCACATACGTACGACACGCAGTGATATACAATGATACGGAATGATACACGATGATATACAATGATACGGAATGATACACGATGATATACAATGATACGGAATGATACACGATGATATAGAATGATACCCCGGGGTTGCATGCAAATAAATGAGGAGAAGAATAATGTGGTGAACAAGTAATGAACGCAGATATAAAATAAACAGATTAATGTTTTATGAAGGCAGTTTGAAAAATGAACGCAGAGTATGCATGTGAGCAGATGAACGCGTAAGGAACATAGGAATGAAATGACGCACAGGAATGCTAAAGTAGCGCAGGGATTGCATACACTAAATGAGCTCCAGAGCGCGAGCAATCATCAAGAACGTGTGGCTATAATACCGACTGTATACCGTGATGAATGAAGACGAACGCAAGGGGAAAAGATAGGGGTTGCGCGGTACTGACCCTTGCAACGGATTTCCATTGCGATAATGTTCAGAAGAGTGTGAAAACTTTGAACATGCTGTGTAACGGTTGGTTAAGTATGTCGGAATATATATATCACGAACAATTGACGGTCCTGATTTAAAGCCGGCAAGAACGACAGGATCTGTGAAATAATCGTAAGCCATCATACAACCGAACATAAAGTTGAATCATGATGGTTCCTGTATTGTGAAGAATATTTGCCTGCAACAAACCAACATGTTAGTACCAAAAATATACGCAATATAAAGAAACATTGAGTCATCTTGAAAATGCAATGCTCGTTAACAATCCAAACATTTAGATAGAAGCAAAAGTATAACAGACATCATCGAGTACATTCAATAATATTAGTCTCAAGAGGAGGAAATGTCTGCCGACATAAAATGCATTGTCTATGTATTGAATAGGCCTTATTACATCCAATAAACATAACATATTTACAAGTCTCTGACGTGTGTGTCACACAACGTGAATTGATAAGTCCGGAAGGACGAACACATACAGGTGCGTACTCTGTTAGGTCCTTCAGCGTGGTATAATGTGAGGAGTAGTATACCAAGAAAACAGTTTTAACAGACAATACTGAGGTAGCCATCACCTCACCCTGTCGTGTGCGACACGCAACACACATTCTGTGGTACAAGAGTACAAGAAGTAATATGAGGCCGACAACGCGTGAACCCAAGACGTGTGCAAAATAACATGAAGCCAAAAGTAGTATGAACAGTACGCAGTATGTGGCATTGAGACATAATATTATTGCATACAAACCATAGAAAATATGAACTATGTGCAATTAATTATCAATGAATAACTACTGAGACAAGAAAACAACATAGCCATTATAACACATATCAGTTATGAACGTAAGTGGACAACACGATCAACAGGGAGAACTACGACGTGATAATTGAGCTGCAAATAGATAGGGGGACTACCAGCGTTAAGCCTCTGTGTTGACCTCGTGGATTTCTGATTAATATACCAATGCCGTAGGAGATGAGAAGAAAAATGATTCCCCTGGCAACATGTGCACCTGTTACCAATAGTCCAAGTGTATCGTCCACAGAAGTGGATTCCAATATAAACTACACAGACTACATGGAGATATTTTCTCTCTACCATGCCCAATACAGCTGTCCACCATTCCAACCAAGGAGTAGGAGAGCTATGACTGACCATCAGTGTAGCTCAGTGAGACGTGAAAATAACCCAAACGAACGTCACTCAGCAGCGATAAGGTACACGGGTCGATCTGAAGTCCCCCAAAATGGAATCAGTATGTACAAAGCGAACGTGGTATTCGTAATAAACAGTCAAGGGGCCATACCAAGCAGACCGAAACTTTTTGTAATTGCTTTACATGATATGTGATGAATAGCAGTAGAATCTAAAGAGAAATACGAGTGAAGACACAACAAATAGTACACCTAAAAATAGTGTGGCGTCATTGACCAGGTAGACTATCGTTGGCGTCTTCGGCCATTGATAGTATTATTGACGTGAAAATCGCGAACGAGTTCCGCCGGTATATGTGACTCTGGCTCCCACGTTGTGGCTTTGTAACCCTGCCACTTGATTCTGTAGTGGCGGACTTTGTTAATGACCTTGCTAGCGAGGATCCTTTCTACAAAGTACATATCCTTATCTGACTGATTCTCACGTTGTTCCACAGAAGTGGAGGGGTTAGCAAAAGCAGGTTCTGTGTGACTGAGATGGTCTGGCCCAGGCTGTGAAACAGTGATAGGCTCTGTACCAGTAGTCTGTCCCGGGTGAGTGGACCCAGTGTTGTCCATGTCCCCTGTCTGCCCTGGCTCATGCAGTGGGTTAGTGGGTCTGTCTTCAGGGGAATGATAGGGTCGCAAGCGCATCGCATTGATTGGCGATTTGAGCAGCTTGTTGTTCTGGCAGTGACGGAGCACAAATACATTGTTAGGCAGGATTTTGGTAATGTAATATGGTCCGTCATATTTTTGCTGCAGTTTTTCCGAGATTCCTGGAATCCTGTGTGAGCACTGCACCAGAACACGTTGACCTTCTTTATAGTGAGGGGAGCGGGCTTTCCCATCATACCGAGTTTTGTAGCGCTGCTGGGCTCTCTGAATGTTTTCGCTGACCAGCGTTTTAGTAAGCTCTGCATTCTGAATGATGTCTTCCATACAGGGTTGGGCAGCTGCAGGAAGATCATCAGAGCGTAACGCTGTGTCAATGGGAAGACGACACTCTTGCTTGTAGAGAATGAAGAATGGCGAGAAGAGAGTAGACTCGGTGGATGGCACTGTGCGAAGTGCAGCAGCAATACCAGGCAGCAGAGAAGGCCAGTTATGTGGGTTGTTGGCACAGTGTGCCCTGATAGACTGAGCGATAGTGGAATTTGTTCGCTCACATGTGGCATTTGTTTGGGGATGGTAGCTGCTGGTATGCAAACGAGTGATTTGAAAGATTTTGCACACCTCAGTGACCACTTTGGACAAAAAGTTTTGTCCCCTGTCTGACAGTAAGTGGTCAGGAGCACCATAACGACAGATGATGGTCTCGTACAAATGCCGGGCAATGGTAGAGGCTGTTGCATCCTTCAAGGGAATCAGTTCCACCCACTTACTGAATGAACAAACAAACAACAGAATGTACTTGTAGCCTTCTGTGCTTGGTGAAAGTGGACCCAAGATGTCACAATGCCACCTGGAAAACAGCTTGTTTGGGGCTACAGGCAAGGGTCGTAGTTCCGGGTTTTGAGGATGGATAACCCGTTTTGCTTTTTGACAAGCCTCACACGACTTGACATACTCCAAGATGTCAGAGTACATACCGATCCAGAAATACCTCAACCTGACTGACTGGTAGGTACGTTCAGTGGCAAAGTGACCGCCCAACAGAGAATCATGAAACGACAGCAGGATATCGTTTCTCAGTTCAAAAGGAACCACTAACTGTCTGACTATTCGTTCAGTTCTATGACCATGACCACGAGGATAATACAGATGGTACAAAATGCCATTAGACATCAGATAGTCTTGACTCTCCAGGATGAGACGACGAGCAATCTTATCATCCTGGGAAAGCTGACCGTTTTCCAAGTAGTCAATAAAAGGACGACACTGGGGGTCAGCCAACTGCATTTGCCGTAAGTCTGTATCATCGACCTTGTCTACCTGACAGACAACCATCTCTCTCTCACTCACCGTATTGCTCCATCCAGGCGTGGTGGCGGGGAGAGGTGAGGTGGGGTCAACGGTGGTAGGTGAATGAGTCAGTGTGCTTACGACTGGTTCCCTGACCAGGGGTGGGGTGGTAGGGAGAGACTGACCCGCCGGTGAAGTCACCTGTGTCGCTGACTCGCCCTTCAAGGTCGGTGTGGGTGGGTCATAGTCAGGCGGTGGCCTGTCACTGACAGCGTGAGGCATACGGCTGAGTGCATCAGCGTTATTGTGCACCCTGCCTGGTTTGTGCACAATGTCATAGTCATATCCCTGTAGAAAAAGAGCCCAACGTCCCAAACGACCCGTGGGATCTTTAACATTCTGCAAAAATTTTGTGGCAGAATGGTCAGTGTACACAAGAAATTTGGCATGGCAGAGGTACACCTTGAAGTGGCGAATACCATCTACGAGAGCCAGAGTCTCTTTTTCCGTAATTCCGTAACGAAGTTCTGCGCCTCGCAGTGCACGACCACCATAAGCAATGACTCGTTCTCTGCCATGTTCATCTCTCTGGCCGAGCACATAGCCAATGGCTTGTTTGCTTGCGTCAGTGTACAGAATGAACTGACGAGAGAAATCCGGGTAGGCCAGAATTGGAGTAGTAGTGAGGGCAGTTTTCAGAGTCTGAAAAGCTTGTTCTGCTTTGTCATTCCATTCAAATTTTGAATCATTTTTCAAAAGTGCATTGAGTGGGGAAGCTATAGCTGAGAAGTTCTTGACAAAGCGTCTGTAGTAATTCGCTAAACCCAAAAATGAACGAACGTCATGCTGCGACTGGGGAGTGGGGAAATTCTTAACTAGTTCCACTTTGGTTGGATCCACTGAAACGCCCTCTTTTGAGACAATGTGGCCTAGATAGTTGACTTTGGCTGCTGCGAAATGACATTTGCTAGGCTTCAGTTTGAGGCCTGCTTTCCTGATCCTATCAAAGATACATGATAGATGAGACAGGTGTTCCTCAAAGTTCTTAGACAAACAAAGGATGTCATCAATGAATACCAGACAGGTTTTGAAGGTGAGTCCTGCAAGGACTGTGTTCATTAGGGACTGGAAAGATCCTGGGGCACCTTGTAATCCAAAGGCCATTCTGTTCCAAGCAAACGACCCAAAGTGTGTGGTAAAGGTCGACTTCTCTTGTGACTGTTTATCAAGAGGAATCTGCCAAAATCCAGAGAACAAGTCTAGAGTGGAAAATATTGTGGACTGGCCCATGATGTCAAGAGCGTCCTCCAGTCTGGGCAGTGGGAAATGAATTGGCTTTGTGACCTTGTTCAGTTTACGGTAGTCTATCGCAAAACGGTAGGTACCGTCCTTCTTTTTCACCAATACTACTGGGGAGGACCATGGTGAAGTGGATGGCCTGATAACACCATGGTCAAGCATTTCATTTACCTGTCTCTCTATCTCAGCATTGAGGGCAGGGGCTGTCCTATAGGGTCTCTGTTTAATGGGTGCAGCATCCCCTGTATCTATGGTATGGGACATAAGATGTGTTTCCCCTAATTCTGACATGTCGGCAGCGAATATGTCTCTGTTTTGCGCCAGAAAAAGGGTCAAGTTTTCCTTTTGTTCAGCTGTCAGAGCAGCATCTGCGAGGTTAACCCCTAACTCATTAAGCATGGCCTGTGCCTGGGGAAGCTGATGGGAGTTGGAGTCGGTGGTGGCGGACATGATCTGAGCTGATTGGTCGGACAGTTCCCCTAGTTCGTCTGAAATGTCTTCAAAATGCCCTAGAATATCCTGAGGTCTAAGTTTGACTGGGGAGGAGAAGGTATTACGCACGGTGCACATAGTCTGGCTATTCTGAAGCGTAACCAAGGTCCTTGCAGCAATCACTTTCTTGTCGGACAATAGCGCGTGTGAGGGCTCAATAATACCAGTGGTGTGAACGCTATTTGACACAACTCGCACAGGTAGCAGTACTTCAGAGTGGGGGGCAATAACTGTCGTCTTGAGCACCTGTACAGGTGAGCTGTCTGGCCTGTCTTTGAGCAGTGGAATGGAAGTAAATCCATTATACAGCTGCAGCTGGTGATTAGCAAAGTTCAAGGAAGCTTGATGAGAGGTCAGAAAATCAATCCCTAATATGAGGGGACATGTTAGTTGTTCGATCACAATGAAAGGCTGTGACACCTGTAAACCTGAAACTTTAAAGGAAAGGTCAATTTTGCCTGTTACTCTAACAGGAACACCACCAATACCTTTGATCAAAGGAAGAGAACACGACTGGATAGAAACAACACGTTGATCAACAAGGACATCAGCTAGTTGTTTGCTAATACAGGACACATCAGCACCAGTGTCTATCAGAGCTACATATGACTGATTTTTAAGGAACAGCCTGATCTTACTGCAGTTGGCAAAGGAACGGATATGAGGCATGGAGGAGGAATTCTGTGACTTCGGTCTTTTGCCTTTCCTTGTCCTGTTAGTTTTACGAGATGTAAAAGTACGGGGAATCCCCTGTTTAGCACGACGGAAACAATGACGCGCTAAGTGCCCATCTTTACGGCAGTACTGACATCGTGCGTGACGAAACCTACATGTGTGGCGGGGATGATCACCCCCACATGATTTACATGGGCGCTGTGGACGAGGGAAGTAACGATCTGGAGTATAGGAACCTGACTGGTGCTGTTGGTTATTCGTCCGTAACAGCCGCCGCCTAAAGAGCGAGCCATGTTTGCTCTGTTTTCTTGAAGGTGGGCGGTGCCACCTTTGCTTACCTGAAAGACAGTCTTGTGACTGCGGTTGGCGCCGGGGCTGTGTTTGTCCGAGTGACATACTAGTAATTTCATCTTGCAGTTTATCTAGCTGAGTCTCCCGGGTTGCAACAGCTATCTCTACCTGGTCATCAACATTATCAGTAAAGGTAGCAGCCGTACGGGCGAGGTCGAACGCATCTTCAAAGGTGTGAGGATTGTGTGACATAACAAATTTAGAGACTGACGGCCGGAGACCATTGACAATTGTTTCCATTATATCTTTTGAGTCTTTACCTAGTTGTTGGCCCTGGTAGCGCATAGAATCAAAATATTCTTCGACTGACTCATGTGGGAGTTGCTTTCTCCCCCGGAACTGCTTGGCACGAATCCATATTGTGGAGTCATGAGGCCTGTATCTCTTTGAAAGAGTATCAGTAATAGTGCGGTAAGAAGAAACCTGCTCTGAACTTAAACTGTAGAACCAGATTTGGGCTTGATCCTTAAGGAAAAGAGGTAGGAGATGGGCTTTCTGATCATCTGTCAACCCATGGAGGAGGGCGTAGGACTCGAACGTTTTGAGCCATAAATCGATATCTTGAGAAGGTCGGCCTGTGAATGGTTCAGGAATAAACTGATTGGGAATGTGGAAGGTTGTGGCGTGATGTGACCCAGGGACAAAAATGCTATCTGTATCCATTATTGAGCCCTTATGACTGAATGAATACATATGCAACCCTCAAAGCCTGTGACTATCTTTGTCACTTGTCACTAGATACGCATGTAAGGCAAGCAATCATTTGAAAGAAAACAACTCAGAACAAGAATTCA
>JAPXFY010000028.1:30770473-30785473 GCA_030674185.1 Monoplex corrugatus
ATCGGTACATTCAGACCTATCGGTACATTCAGCCCTATCGGTTTACTCAGCCCTATCGGTTTACTCAGCCCTATCGGTACATTCAGCCCTATTGGTATACTCAGCCCTATCGGTATACTCCCCTATTGGTACATTCATCCCTATCGGTATACTCAGCCCTATCAGTACATTCAGCCCAATCAGTACATTCAGCCCTATCGGTACACTCAGCCCTATCGATACATTCAGCCCTATCGGTATACTCAGCCCTATCGGTATACCCAGCCCTATCGGTACACTCAGCCCTATCGGTACACTCAGCCCTATCGGTATACTCAGCCATATCGGAACATTCAGCCCTATCAGTACACTCAGCCCTATCGGTACATTCAGCCCTATCGGTACATTCAGCCCTAGCTGTACACTCAGCCCTATCGGTACATTCAGCCCTATCAGTACACTCAGCCCTATTTGTACATTCAGTTCTATCGGTATACTCAGCCCTATTGGTACATTCAGCCCTATCAGTATACTCAGCCCTATCGGTACATTCAGCCCTTGCTGTACACTCAGCCCTAGCTGTACACTCAGCCCTATCGGTACATTCAGCCCTCTCGGTATACTCAGCCCTATCGGTACATTCAGCCCTTGCTATACACTCAGCCCTAGCTGTACACTCAGCCCTATCGGTACATTCAGCCCTATTGGTACATTCAGCCCTAACTGTACACTCAGCCCTATCGGTACATTCAGCCCTATCGGTACACTCAGCCCTATTTGTACATTCAGTTCTATCGGTATACTCAGCCCTATTGGTACATTCAGCCCTATCAGTATACTCAGCCCTATCGGTACATTCAGCCCTTGCTGTACACTCTGCCCTAGCTGTACACTCAGCCCTATCGGTACATTCAGCCCTCTCGGTATACTCAGCCCTATCGGTACATTCAGCCCTTGCTGTACACTCAGCCCTAGCTGTACACTCAGCCCTATCGGTACATTCAGCCCTATCGGTACACTCAACCCTATTTGTACATTCAGCCCTATCGGTACACTCAGCCCTATCGGTACATTCAGCCCTATCGGTATACTCAGCCCTATCGGTACATTCAGCCCTAGCTGTACACTCAGCCCTATCGGTACATTCAGCCCTATCGGTACACTCAGCCCTATTTGTACATTCAGTTCTATCGGTATACTCAGCCCTATCGGTACACTCAGCCCTATCGGTACATTCAGCCCTATTGGTACATTCAGCCCTATCGGTATACTCAGCCCTATCGGTACATTCAGCCCTATTGGTACATTCAGCCCTATCGGTACACTCAGCCCTATCGGTACATTCAGCCCTTGCTGTACACTCAACCCTATCGGTACATTCAGCCCTATCGGTACATTCAGCCCTATCGGTACTCTCAGCCCTATTTGTACATTCAGTTCTATCGGTATACTCAGCCCTATCGGTACATTCAGCCCTATCGGTACATTCAGCCCTATCGGTATACTCAGCCCTATTGGTATATTCTGTTCAAATAACATACACAACAATATTTACGAAATCAAAAGCTTAACGTTTTAACACATTGCTTCGGAAGATTATATAAAATATGTGCACAATTAAAATTAAAAGGTCACGATTGAGTTAGAAATAAATTTACAGAGAATGACTTGATACAATTTGGCCTCCCTATCCCGACCTACTTTTGGTTTCGTCTGCTTTTACAGCGAACAGTGAGATATATCTTGCTATGGGCGTTAATCTGAATAATAATGATGATGATGATGATAATGATAATAACAATGATAATAATTATAATCATGATGATGATGATGATGATGATATTTACTAGTAATAATTACTGTAACAATAATAGTAATAATAATAGTGATCATCATCATCGTCGTCGTCGTCGTCGTCGTTGTCCTCCTCCTCCTCCTCCTCATTATCATCATCATCATCATCATCATCATCATCATCATCATCATCATCAGAATAATCAGAATCAGAATAATCAGAATCAGAAAAATGATCATCATCAGAACAATAATTAGAGTAATCAGAAAAATAATCATACTCAGAATAATAATCGTAATCATAATTATAACAACAACAACAACAATAATAATAATAATCATCATCATCATCATCATCTACAAAGTTATCAGTTAATACAATCACCGTGTATTTTTCATTTGCTCGGTCGTTAAAGACCATCTCACCGCACAGAATCACCTCAGGGTCTTGGTGCAATCAGCAAAATACGTAAAGACAAACACTACATAGCGAAGCCACCACAAAAATTAGCCCTAAACTGAATCATTATACACTAGCAATCATCCCGTTTTCTGCAATCAACAGCCACCTCAAGGTACTCCTGGTGCAATGGACATATTACGATAGGACAAAACATCACGTAAACATTCACAAAAAAACAACCATCTGCAGAATCATTTACACAAAGCAATCATCACGTTTTCTGCAATTACAAACAAACAAACAAACAAACAAACAAACAAACAACAAGAAGTAATACTACACAAAAAAACTAAACAGTTGACAAAAATACTTACAGATAATACACAAACATGCCTCGACTTTCTCTGGTATTTTATTCTTCAGATTTCTTTTTTTTTTTTCCCTCATTGATTGCTTTCAAAACGAGGCTGAAATCTCTTTAAGCAAGATCAGAGCTTAAGAAACGGCAACGTTCATCCGATTTACTCTAGATTTTCATGAATATTCAAAACCGCCGCGAGCTCGCACGCGCCCGCGCAGGTCAGATGACACACAATAGCGCCATTCGGGGATTAGTTTTTGAGTTTTTGTTGGAAATCTTTTCTTGCCGAATTGAATAGGAGACCAGTGGGTTTTTAAAATTTTGTTGTTGTTGTTGTTGTTTTTGTCCGGTTCCATTGTTTTCCGCGTTCTCTCTCTTCCTTTTGTTTTCCGCGGGCGTCCAAGATTTTTAAGTTTCCACGTAGGGCGAGACTGCCGCGGTTATCCCAAAAGCTGTCTCGGAGTTTTCTCTTACAATCGTTCTGAATTTGATTTTGAATTTCAAATGAGCCAACCTGTGATCTCTTAGAGAGCGCATACCCTGCTACTCGCTGGCACATGTCAGATGGCAGCAGACAACGAAAATAACAGGAGGGTTATGCCATATTAATAAACTCAAACAACAGGATGGTTATGCCATATCAATAAACTCAAACAACAGGATGGTTATGCCATATTAGTAAACTCAAACAAACAGGATGGTTATGCCATATCAATAAACTCAAACAACAGGACGGTTATGCCATATTAACAGACTCAAACAACAGGATAGTTATACCATATTAATAAACTCAAACAACAGGACGGTTATGTCATATTAACAGACTCAAACAACAGGATGGTTATACCATATTAATAAACTCAAACAACAGGACAGTTATACCATATTAATAAACTCAAACAACAGGACGATTATGCCATATTAATAAACTCAAACAACAGGACGATTATGCCATATTGATAAAATCAAACAACAGGATGGCTATGCCATATTGATAAACTCAAATAACAGAAGGTTTATGCCATATCAATAAACTCAAACAACAGGACGGTTATGTCATATCAATAAACTCAAACAACAGGATGGTTATGCCATATTAACAAACTCAAACAACAGGATGGTTATACCATATTAATAAACTCAAACAACAGGACGGTTATGTCATATTAATAAACTCAAACAACAGGATGGTTATGCCATATTAACAAACTCAAACAACAGGATGGTTATACCATATTAATAAACTCAAACAACAGGACGGTTATGTCATATTAATAAAGTCAAACAACAGGACGATTATGTCATATTGATAAACTCAAACAACAGGAGGGTTATACCATATTAATAAACTCAAACAACAAGACGATTATGCCATACTAATAAACTGAAATGACAGTATGTTTATGCCATATTAATAATCTCCCTTTCCAAGCGATAACCCACTGAACACCGCCCAAACGAACCAGCGGCAGTATGGGTATCCTTCAGAGGGTAGCCTCATGAAAAATTCATCTCTCAAGTACTTGCCTGGCTAGTACCCAAACTGCGACGCAATGTATGCGAGTTTGGTATCGGACTGGTGAAATAGACTAAAGATTTATCTATGCAATGATATAAAAACTTAACAGGTTCTCAGAAAAAAGATTTTTTGTAAAACTTCAGGTTGGTCTGGCTCCTTAAAGGTCCGCCTTTCTTCATCTAAGCCACTGTTTTTCCTTAAAAGATGGTTGCCGTGAGGTCCGTGTTCTTGTTGCGTGTGACACATGGCCAATATATTTTATACTCTTCTCTTGTTGATGTCTGCTAGTTGTTTTCTGGTGGTATCAAGTTCTTCATCATCATGAAAATACGATGGTGGAGATGGATTGGACACATCATCCGAAGACAGCAGAATAACATCACATAGACTGCCCATTTACTGGACACCAGAAGGAAGACAGCAGAACAACATCACATAGACTGCCCTTCACTGGACACCAGAAGGAAGACAGCAGAATAACATCACATAGACTGCCCTTCACTGGACACCAGAAGGAAGACAGCAGAATAACATCACATAGACTGCCCTTCACTGGACACCAGAAGGAAGACAGCAGAATAACATCACATGGACTGCCCTTCGCTGGACACCAGAAGGAAGACAGCAGAACAACATCACATAGACTGCCCTTCAGAACAACATCACATAGACTGCCCTTCAGAACAACATCACATAGACTGCCCTTCACTAGACACCAGAAGGAAGACAGCAGAATAACATCACATAGACTGCCCTTCACTGGACACTAGAAGGAAGACAGCAGAATAACATCACATAGACTGCCCTTCAGAACAACATCACATAGACTGCCCTTCAGAACAACATCACATAGACTGCCCTTCACTAGACACCAGAAGGAAGACAGCAGAATAACATCACATAGACTGCCCTTCACTGGACACCAGAAGGAAGACAGCAGAATAACATCACATACATGTAGACTGCCCTTCACTGGACTCCAGAAGGAAGACAGCAGAATAACATCACATAGACTGCCCTTCACTAGACACCAGAAGGAAGACAGCAGAATAACATCACATACATGTAGACTGCCCTTCACTGGACTCCAGAAGGAAGACAGCAGAATAACATCACATAGACTGCCCTTCACTGGACTCCAGAAGGAAGACAGCAGAATAACATCACATAGACTGCACATCGGAAATAGCTGGCAGAGTCGGCCAGGCTAAAACAGCATTCAAAAAGATGACAAGCATTCTTACCAACAAATGCCTATCAATTAACATCAGGAAGAGAGTCCTTGAATGTTATATAGAACCAATACTGTTGTACGGATGCGAGGCGAGGACGGTCAGCAGGCAAAGCCACAGCAGGATCGAGGCAGCCGAGATGTGGTTTCTCTGAAGAATGTTGAGAGTTCCATGGACAGCAAAAAAAACAAACGAGACAGTCTCGATGGAGGCAGACACAAGTCGATTACTGATAAGGAAGATTAGGAAAAGACAAGCAACATTTATAGGCCATTTTATGAGGAAGGGGGATTTGGAGCACCTGGTCACAACGGGAAAGCTGGAGGGAAAGAGAGCACCAGGTAGACCCAGGGAGAGAATGCTGGACGGACTTGCAGAGTGGCTGGGGATGAGGAGGGTGGGGGAGATGCTGGGGGCAACGAGAGATAGAGATGGTTGGAAGTCCATGGTCGCCAACGCCATGCGGCAGGGCACCTGATGATGATGATGAGACTGCCATTCACTGGACACCAGAAGGAAGACGTAAGAGAGGAAGACCCAAGAACGCTTAGTGACCAGCTGTAGCAGACTTTTAAGATCGCTTAACTCATAATTATCACCTGGGGTTTCATACAGAGGCCGGCCCAGAACAAACAGGACAGGAGACTGTGTGTGTGTGTGTGTGTGTGTGTGTGTGTGTGTGTGTGTGTGTGTGTGTGTGTGTGTGTGTGTGTGTGTGTGTGTGTGCGTGTGTGTGCGTGTGTGTGTGGTGTGTGTGTATGAGTGTGTGTGTGTGGTGTGCGTGTGTGTGTGTTTGCGTGCGTGTGTGTGTGTTTGTGTGTGTGTGTGTGTTTGCGTACGTGTGTGTGTGTGTGTGTGTGTGTGTGTGTGTGTGTGTGTGTGTGTGTGTGTGTGTGTGTGTGCGTGCGTGTGTGTGTGTGTGTCTGTGTGTATGTCTGTCTGTCTGTCTGTCTGTCTGACTCTATGCATGCCTGTCTCTGTCTGTTTGTCTGTCTGTCTGGTTGTCTGTCTGTTTGTCTGTCTGTCTGCCTGTCTGACTGTCTGTCTGCCTGTCTGTTTGTCTGTCTGTCTTTGTCTGGTTGTCTGTGTCTGTCTGTCTGTCTCTGTCTGTCTATCTGTCTGTCTGACTGTCTGACTTTATGCCAGTCTGTCTCTGTCTGTTTGTCTGTCTTTCTTTGTCTGTCTGGTTGTCTGTCCGACTGACTCTATCTGTCTGTCTGACTCTCTGTCTTTGTCTGTCTGTTTGACTGTCTGGTTATCTGTCTGTCTGACTGACTCTGTTTGTCTGTCTGTCTGTCTGTCTGTCTGTATCTGTCTGTCTGTTTGTCTGTCTGTCTGTCTGTTTGACTGTCTGGTTATCTGTCTGTCTGTCTGGTTGTCTGTCTGTCTGTCTGTCTCTGTTTGTCTGTCTGTCTGTCTCTGTCTGTCTGTTTGTCTGTCTGTCTGTCTGTCTGGTTATTTGTCTGTCTGTCTGGTTATCTGTCTGTCTGTCTGCCTGTCTCTGTCTTCCTCTGTCTGTCTGGTTTTCTGTTTGTCTGTCTCTATCTGTCTGTTTGTCTGTCTATCTGTGTGTCTGCCCGTCTGTTTGTTTGTCTGTGTGTGTGTCTCTTTGTTTTTCTCTCTCTGTGTCACTGTCTGTCTGTCTGTCTGTCTGTCTGTCTGTGTCAGTCTGTTTCTCTGTCTGTTTGTCTCTGTCTCTCTGTCTGTCTCTTTCTGTCTCTCTCTGTCTCTCTCTGTCACTCTCTTTCTCTCTTTCTCTCTCTCCCCACTTTTTTTGCGCATGCTTTAATTCTTAGTCCTTGCTACATTTTGGCGAAAAAACGTTTTTTTTACCACTTCTCAATTGCATTGACGTTTTCTGAGAGCACACTATAGAGTTATTTCGCTAAGTTGCGCGGTTTTCATGTTATGGCCATTAATAGTACATGGGAACATGCAACGCCAAAGAAAGTACATAACTGCCTTGTCCCGATAATATTTTTTGTTTTTATAATTTTTGCTTTGGTGTTCCAAAGAACATCATTAACTTGATACAACTCTATCTAATATTTCGTTTTCAAATGAACGAGTTTGGTATCCTTGTAGAAGACGTCATTTGCAAAATGCGTATTAGCTTATCGGCATTTTGATAGTACCTTGCCTATCTACCTCTCTTCTGTGCTTAAAGCATACAGGCCTGAACGCAGTCTCAGGTCAAGCAACCAGAAGCTTCTGGCAAAATCAAAATCAAGATACAAATCCATAGGACACCGAGCCTTCCGTTGCCAGGCCCCACTTGTCTGGAACAATCTGCCTTTTTCTCTCCGCTGAATGTATATTAGAGATATACAACTGTGGCTCTGAATATGTAGCAGAGATATATGATTGTGGCTCTGAATATATACATGCATACATCTCTCTCTCTGTCTCAGTCTCTGTCTCTCTCGCTCTCCCCCTCTCTCTCTCTCTCTCTCCCTCTCTCTCTCTCTCCTCTCTCTCTCTCTCCCTCCTCTCTCTCTCTCTCTCTCTCTCTCTCTCTCCCTCTCTCTCTCTCCCCCTCTCCTCTCTCCTCCTCTCTCTCTCCCTCTCCTCTCTCCCTCTCTCTCTCTCTCCCTCTCTTCCTCTCTCTCCTCTCTCTCTCTCTCTCCCTCTCTCTCTCTCTCCTTCTCTCTCTCTCTCCCTCTTCTCTCTCTCTCTCTCTCTCTCCCTCTCTCTTCCCCCCCCTCTCTCTCTCTCTGGAGGTACGTCTCTGAAGAGGTTCTTTAAGGAGTCTGCCGTATAGTACTTATATCACATACCGTGCAAGTCTAAGTCATTCAATAAAATGTTTGGTCTTGAGTGGCTCATCAAAGAGTCATCTGCATCATGGTCCATCATCGTTTCAAAAGTCATCAGTGACTTGTAGAATATGTGACCCATGTGGAAACAGCTAACACTCTTTCCCACGGTTTAAAGAACAGATGATAGGACCAGTCGCCGTGGTGTAGTGGTTTAACGCAACAGACTACATCTGGAAGGTTGTGGGTTCGAATCCCCATCAGTCCCTTAAAAAAATCATTGTAAGATTTTTTTTTTCTCAGCTATAACCGGCTCCTACTCAAGAGTTGAGCGTGCTCGGGACTCAATGGGAAGACTGGGACCACAGAGTAGAGTCTCATCCACTTCATGATTGCGTTGTTGAGGGTGTTGCTGTGAAATCTTCTGAACAACACTGCAGGTGTCTGTATCTCTCGGGCATGGTTGACACAAGGATGTTTTATGATAGTAAACTTAGAGTAGAACCCAGTCACGCAGTTCCAGTCTTAGACGGAATTCCAGAGCATCATGATTATCATCCTCATCAAACAGCATCATCATCGCACTGTAAAATAAAAATGCCAAGCTTCTGTGGCCATTGAGGTGGCGTAGAAAATGGGACCAAAAAAAATGAACACAAACATAATCTCCATACGTGCAATGATCCTAAGCAAATAAACAAAGAAACAAAGAAGCCAACAAAGAAACAAAAGGAACTACAAAAAGAAACAAAAACAAACAAACAAGGGAACAGGAACAAGAAAAAAAACGAGAAAAAAAATCAGAACGCGTATTTAATACAAGACAAGACAGGAGCAAATTTTCGGCCAACTGGCCTTTGTCAAGCGTAAGATCACAAACGAACAAACAAACACCAGATACAAAAATTCGGGAAAAAAAAGGCTGAAACTTCCCTGCTGTTCCGTCCAGTGTGAGAAAAAAGCAAGGGAACAAACAAACGAACGAACAAACCAAGTAAACAAAGAAACAAGCAAACAAAGAAACAAGCAAACAAAGAAATTAAATTAAAGAGACAAGCAAACAGATGGCGGTCTGCCCGGGTGTTCCAATCCTCTCGCCAGATACTTTTCACATAAGTTTGTACTTTACGTTTCAGATTTGGGTAAAGGACGATGAAGGGTTCAGGCATCTTTTTTCCTTGTGGCATTCTTGGCCAGGCAGTCAGCCTTTTTTTTTTATTGCCTCCAGTACCAACGTGGCCAGGAATCCAGGCAAGAACAATGTGTTTTTGGTGTTGTGGTGTGTTTTGTTTTTGTCAATCTTGTTCGTTTTTATTTTGTTTTGATTTTGTTTTTTCGGGGGGGGGGGGGGGGGGGGGGGAGGGGGATGGACTGGAGAAGTTGGTATAATGGAGATGATAACAATGGAGTTGTAGGAAAAAGAGGCTGTGTGTTGTCTTATTTGGGGGTTGACTTCTGAGACGTGAATGTATAAGACGTTGAGTAATTCATTGTACAAAGGGGCTGGTTGTGTTTTAGTCTATTCCCTCTTTTCCAATAGTTCATATACAGATACACATTTCATTACAATATAGCCTGCCTGCCATCGGTGTACTCCTCACTTATTCAGTCGCACTGTCGTGAGTTCGCTCACGGCGGTGCGCACTGAAGCCAGTTCTCAACCCAGCAGTTGCGCTGAAGAAGTCGGCCGGATCGCCGATGAAAGCTACGCAGTAAGTAGCTTTTTTTCCAATGAGAGACAGGTTCAGCTAGGTAGCCATAATGTGGTAACTGTTAGATTTCTGAGAGGAAACAAGTTAATTTTTTTTCAGGAGCTGAATTTACGGCCAGCAAGTTTTATCTGTGGTGCGAAAAGGTAGTCTAAAAAGATGAGAAAGTCTCTATGCTTGAATTTATGCACCACTTTTAGTGTCAGAACCTGAGCAGTCTGTTCGGTGGTGTGAAAGGAACTGAACTATAAAGGGAAACGTATTTTGAAAATCATCAATCAGGAATAGCAGAACTGAAGGCAGCACCAGATAAAACATTTACCATCATATGATAATAACAATAACAATAATAACAACAACAACAACAACAATAATAATAATAATAATAATAATAATGACAATAACAATAACAATACCAACAATAATAATAATAATTATGATAATAATAATAATATTATTAATAACAATGATAACAACAACAACATAGTAATTGTAATGATAATGATAACAATAATAATAATAATAATAACAATAATAATAATAATAATAATAAGTCACTTTTATATAGCGCTACTCTCCTACACATAGGTAAAGACTCACTGCGCTTTACTTTAATTAGTTCATTTTACCCAATCAGCCCTATGCCTAGTGGTCAATTATACTAACTCCCACTCCTAGTCCCTCTCCCCCCTACCCCAACACACACACTAGCACATATGTTGCAAGCAAGTACTAATATATACATTACTGAATCAGAAAGATAAAAAAAAATCATGTTTCATTACTGGTAGTATTGATCAAAAAGATGAGTTTTGAGACCCGCCTTGAAAGAAGAGAGAGAGATGATGAACAGCAGGCAGAAAAAGGCGGATCGTTCCAGACAAGTGGGGCCTGGCAACGGAAGGCTCGATGTCCTATAGTTTTTGTATTTTGATTTTGATTTTGCCAGAAGCTTCTGGTTGCTTGACCTGAGACTACCTTCATGATAAAGTGTCCACACGAAACAACAAAGTTAACAGGTAAGCAATTTACAGATTGGCAAATACTATCAGATTAGATCAGTGGGCACAGAAGCATGATACAATACAATACAATATTTTATTTATATAGCGAAAAATCTTGATAAAATCAAATCTAAGCGCTAAAACAGACACACACGCACGCACGCACACACACACACGCACACACACACACACACACACACACACACACACACACACACACACAACCCTCATAACATTAAAAGCTCATTAGATATGGCCTTTTCCAAATTTGATGATTCAGCAGACTGTATTGTTTTTCACTGTGGTGTGCATGAATTGAACAGCAAAGATCTCCCTGCAACAACTAAACATCTCGCTTCAGGCATAAAACAAATAGCACAAGAACATCCAAAATCTAAACTAGTCGTTAGTAAGGTTGCCCCTGTACGGCAGGCCCGAATGGAGGTTCAACGAAACCTGTTTAACGCTTTCCTATCTGCTGAACTTGTTGATATGAAAAATATTTCTTTTGTATCACATGAGAACCTTCGTACCACTCAACAATTTCTAAAAGACGACATTCACCCCACCACCAGAGGAAGTAGCATCATTGCAGGAAATCTTGGAAGACACATTCGAGACCTATTTTGGGAGACTCCAAGGAGAACATCAAGATCATGATCATCACAGCTACACCCTTCCAGATTCTCCAGAGGACAGTACCACCCTTTTGACAACTACACACCATGGTGGCCGTATAATATGTTTTGAAATAATAGTATTACATATACAATACTTAATGTTCATGTCACAGGACTTTTTCCTCGTCATCTCTGACATTTCTTCTGCTGAAAATAAACAATAACTAGGTTTTAGTCCGACTACCAAGACTCGGTCAGACTATACACTCTGTACATTTGAAGACGTGAATGCCATTATTTTGATTTTTGGTTATTTGTTATCCCTTGTAATCTATTATCACCTTTATAAGTTATTCGTACGTTGGACTATGTAATTTTCTTTTTATTGATTTTGCTACAATTTTGTTTTCTTTACTTTGTAGTCTAAGTAATTACGTAATTTTCTTTCTGTCCAGTTCTCCTGGACACAGAAAATCAAAGTATTCATTATTATCGACCAAAAATAACAGTTAATAGAAAGTTGGAGATTAACCAATATCAGCAATGCGACAACAATCCCAAGTCAAGTTTTTGCAATGGAATTGTAGATCCCTTTCCACCAATTCGGCTTACTTGGAGCATTTCCTAGCATCAAATAGGTGTGAAATTTTGATTCTACAGTCGATGAATGTTGTCGCTACCAAGCTTCCCAATTTCCCCAATTATTATTATCCTCCAGTCTATGAATGTGGGAATCATGGGAAGAAGGTATCCACCGCGATATATATACTCAAAGAGTTACAATACTGCTTACTTACTTCCCCAGTTTTGAAATCAAGCGAAGATTTGCATGCTTGTGCTGCCACTGTCCAATTAAGCAATTCTTTAAACATTAACGTTTTGTCAGTCTACCTGCCAACAGGTCCAAATGACCACAACACAGAATGGCTGCGCACTATCCAAGATCAGCAGCGTGGTAAATGGCTAATAGGTGGAGACTTTAATTCCCACTCCCCATTTTGGGAAAAGAACTGTTCTACTGTTACGAGCAATCGTTTGGTAGAAAATATCGTTGATAGTTCGCTTTACCTTTTAAATGATGGTAGTGTCACTAGGATCCCTGATGTTTCCAAACACAGGGCGACAGCCATCGATTTGTCTCTAATCTCACCAGAATTAGTACCATCCTGTACCTGGGAAACTCACAGAGACACTTTGGGAAGCGATCACCTACCTATCATCATAACCATAACTGACAAAAACATCAGGATGAAAGACAGCTCTCCTGAAATTATTCCAAAATATAATTACAAGCGTGCTGACTGGTCCTTATTTCGAACTGCTCTAGCTAATCAAGATTACAGACATTATGAAAGTGAAAATGTAGACATTATGTTTTCTAAATTCCAAGAGTCAATTTTAGCCGCTGCAGACCTATCGATTCCGAAACTCAAATCTTCTAGATCAAATAATCGACTGGGTAATGTTTGGTGGACAGAGGCATGTGAGAAAGCAGTTCAATATAAAAGGGAGAAATTCAAAATCTACATCAAAAACCGGAAACCTGAGGATCATGTCGAAATGAAAAAAGCTAACATCCAATGTAACAAAATCATTGCTGAAGCAAAGAAAGATTATTGGGCATCATTCTGCACAAAAGAAATTTCAGATTTCAAAGATTTCCATAAAATCTGGACGAAAATGAAACAAATGAAGGATGGAACCAACTTACCTAGGTGTCCGATAATGATTGAAACATGTAACACATTTCCTTCAGACATGGACAAAGCAGAAACTTTTGTGGATCTGTTCGCTGAAAACAGTAAAGTTGAAGGTTTATCTCCTGACTGCAAACATCACAGAGAAATGGAAGATTACAACCCAATCTACACTGATCCAGTACCACAGAATGATCTCTGGTTTAATTCTCCAATCACCTTAGAAGAGCTAAAAAAACACAGTACTGTCTCTACACAACAAAAAGAGTTCGGTAGGTGTTGATGCAGTTTCGACTGAAATGATTAAACATCTCCCTGAAAACTACCTTATTTTCCTACACAAAATTTTGCAGAAATGCTGGGTTACCGGAACTGTGCCACAAATCTGGCAAAAGTCTATAGTTATACCAATCTTAAAAACAGGAAAATCGAAAACCGATAAAAACAGTTACAGACCTATTGCTTTGACGTCCCACACAAGCAAACTAATGGAAAGATTGGTCTTAAACAGACTCTTACACTTCTGTGATAAAAATAACGTTATTCCGGTAAACCAGGCAGGTTTTAGAAAAGGAAGATCCGCAGTTGAGCACCTAGTTAAACTTACAACTCAGATCAAACAACAGTTTGCCCGCAGAAAAAGTGTTTTAGCTACTTTCTTTGATGTGAAAAAAGCTTACGATCAAGTTTGGCATAAACGTTTATTGTTCAAGCTAAAATCTGTTGGTTTATCAGGCAATATGTTCAATTACATTAAATCTTTTTTAGCTAATAGAACAATTCAGGCAAGAGTGGGAGCTAGTTATTCTTCTTCACGATGCCTCGACATGGGGATTCCACAAGGTTCAGTGATAGCACCTATTTTATTTAATATCCTTATACAGGATCTTCCTAAAGCTCTTTCAAATCGTGTTGTTTTAGTACAGTACGCTGATGATATATGCACTTGGATGAATATCACTTTAAAAAAGACAACTCCACAGAGAACGCGAAATTACATCAGGAAGTTGTATCAAATTGATCTTGATAATCTTGGAAACTATATGTTAGAAAATGGGCTGTCGTTGTCAGCAGAAAAAACTAACATGATGCTGTTTGATCCTGGTGGTAACTCAAATAACTTGCCTACTTTCAAATTGCTTGGTGAAGTGTTAAATTACAAACAGGTCGTAAAATTCCTGGGAGTTTACATCACGTCCAAATTAAGCTGGAATGTCCATTTTGATTATATTTTAACAAAAGCGCGAAAAACCTTAAATTTTATAAAAATAATAAGCAAATTACCCTGGGGAATGGATACAAATGTACTGATTCATCTGTCAACAGCGCTTGTCAGGTCTAAATTATCCTACGCGCAAGAAGTTTTCTTCAATGCACCCAAATATTTACTAAAAAAGATTCAGAGCTTGGACTGCAAAAGTCTTAAAATTGCACTAGGTGTACCAACTCATGCTTCTACTCTGGAAACGTACAAAGTTGCTGGAATTCTACCTTTAAACAACCATCGTGAGTTAGCTACAGCAAAGTTTGCAATTAGAACTACTTCACAAGTGGATAATTTTGTGAGCAAAGAAATTAAGATCAGGTCTGATACTGACTTTCCAAAACGAGCAAAAAACATTTCATCACAAATTACAGCCGCAACTTACATATCTGGCCTGATCAAACAGTCCAACATAACAATGGATGAAATAGCCGAGAAAACCAACGATAACGCCTATCCCTACATGGGAAATGCTAAAGGCCACATTTGATCTCGATTATGCAAAAGTTAAAAAAGATGATAATGTCAACATTACGCTATCCACAGCTTGTGAACACATCGATGAAAAGTACCGTACCCATCTCCACATTTTTACCGATGGGTCAGTCTTAGCAAACCAGAGCGCTGGAGCAGCCTTTTATGTTCCAAAATTTAACATTAAA
>JAPXFY010000028.1:30795473-30800473 GCA_030674185.1 Monoplex corrugatus
AGCAGGCAGACAGACAAACAGACTGACAGATAGGTGAAGAGAGAGAGAGAGAGAAGTGAGCGTTAGAGAGACAGACAGACAGACAGGCAGAAAGACAGACAGACAGAAAGATAGAAACAGAAAGAGACAGAAACAGAGATAGAGACAAAGAGAGATAGAGGATAGAGAGAGAGAGCAAAAGAAAGAGAGAGGGGGGAGAGGGGAGAGAAAGAGAGAGAGACAGACAGACAGGCAGATAGACAGATAGATAGACAGACGGATAGACAGAGAAAGAGACAGAGACAGAGAGAGACAGAGAGACAGAGACAGACAGATAGAGACAAAGAGAGACAGAGGATAGAGAGAGAGAGACAGAGAGAGAGAGAGACAGAGACAGAGAGACAGACAGACAGACAGGCAGACAGACAGATAGATAGACAGACGGATAGACAGAGAAAGAGATAGAGACAGAGAGAGACAGAGAGACAGAGACATAGAGATAGAAAGAGAGAGAGACAGGCAGACAGACAGACAAGCAGAGAGACTGGCAGAGACAGAGAAAGAGACACAGAGAGAGACAGATAGACAGGCGGACAGACAGACAGAGACAGAGAAAGAGATACACACAAAGAGAGAGAGAGAGAGAGAGAGAGAGAGAGAGAGGAGAGAGAGAGAGAGAGAGAGAGAGAGAGAAAGAGGGAAACAGAGAGAGAGAGAGAGAGAGAGACAGAGAGAGAGAGAGAGCAGTAGCAGCAGCAGCAGCAACAGCAATAGAGATCCCAAAAGGAAAACAATCAATCGACAAATGAAACCAAGACCACACACACACACACACACACACACACACACACACACACACACACACACACACACACACACACACACACACACACACACAAAGACCCAAGGACTGGGGGTGGGGGTGGGGGTGGGGAAAAACCTCAAAAACAAAACAAAAAACAACAACAACAACAAAAAAGGAAAAGTAATCCCCACACAACCACATAAAAAACAAAATTCCGAGGCGTCCCGAACCACAGTATATTTAATGCAAACTCCAACAGCTGTTCCGAAGACCCGTTCGAACCGTACACGGCCAAAACAGTTACAGACCTTTGGCAAAACGCCAGGGGGCGCCCCCTGTTAATTACAACTTCCTTCCGATTAGCTCCCCTCGGGAAGCGACTAATGCCAAATGAGCTGAACAGAAAAATAAACCTGAAAGAGTTTGGTAGTGGTATGTTGCTGTTTCGGAGTTTTAGGCTTCCATCAAAGAGAGGGAATCGTCTCACTCGGGGCAATTGCGGATGCAGCCGGGCAATGTTGTTGTAGGTTTCATTCGTAAAGAGGATTTGAAATTAAACACGATGACAAAGAGATTAAGTGGGGACTGAGGGAGGCGCGTGAGCGTCTTCGGCGCCCTCTGTCGGCAAGATGGAGTAGGATGTCACACGCGAGGTTAGCGCCCTTGGTGAGGCTTCTGGCCGTGAGTTATTGATGAAGGGAGGTTACTCTTCTTTCTCTTACCGCCTTCTCTTCTTTCTCTTGCTTCATCGTCTTTTTTTTGTCTTTTTTTTTCCCCCTTCTGCATCGTCTCCCTTTACGGCTCGGGCTTGGTTAGTTTTGTCCTTCAGTGTCCGACTTGGCCTCGTTAGCTCGGGTGGTTTAGAGTGCTATATTGATAGCGATGGAGGCGAGGGTTCAATCCTCACGTGGGTCTTCAAGTTTTAGGAGTTAGCATAGTGGCTCGTTGGTTTAGAGGTTTGATTCTCGCATTGTATATGAGAAGTCCAGGGTTTTCAAATCCCTTTTCAGTTTGTGTTGTTTATAGCCCAACCGAGAGACAGAGACAGAGACAGAGATAGAGACAGAGACAGAGAGACAGAGAGAGAAGTAACAGCAGCAGTAGTAGCAACAACAGAGATCTCTATACAATGAATCTACAGGCAATATATTATTTATTTTTCAATATTTGATGTTACATGAGTCAATATTTCATAAGTTAGACACTGAAATCGTTCAAATATTTAAAAAAAAAAAAAAAAAAAAAACCTACACAAACAAACAAACAAACAAACAGACAAAACAAACAAACAAACAGACAAAACAAACAAAAAACCTGACATTTTCTGTGTTAAAATCATGCTCAAATGTAAAAAAATGATTTTTCTTGAACGTGTAAAACGTGTGACCTGTTATGTAACCTGCACAACAGTGTTTGTTTCCTACGACTCCCAAGAACATATGAAAGTGTTTAGGGAGGCCAGGGCAGGTTTGGGGAAGTTTGTTATCTGTCTGGTAATTCGTATCCTCTTGCCAGAGGGTCTTGATACAAGTTTGTACATTGAGTTTCAGGTTTGTGTAAGGGATGAAAGTTTTATACATTTTTGTTTTTTGTTTTTGTTGCGGCATTCTTGATAATGCAGTCAGTTATTTTATTGCCTCGAATTCCAACTTGATCAGGAACCCAAGAAATAGAAAAATGTTGTAACTTTCAGTGTTTAGACTTAAAAGAAAAAGAGTTCAAAGAATTTCAGAATCTCTGTGTGTCTGATGTTGCGCCCTACAATTGTCTGCAGAGGAGTCTGAAAGATGGGAATGTCATTATGCTTGCACTGGGACAGCATTTTTAGTGCCAAAACTTGAGCAGTCAGTTTCGTGATACACACACTGCACAGGTAACGTGTGTTAAACGGCTAACTATGAGCAGAAGAACAGAACGCAAGAATAGCAACAAAACTTTTGTCAGACTTCTATCCGTTAGTGATTATTTTGTAAAATGACAGATATTTTTGACAGAGTTCTGTACAAAAGGACTTGTGTGCTGCAAAACTGGTGAAGTCTTTACTGAAGAAAGCAAGATCAAAACAAAACTCAGGAGTTTCCAAGATCCTTGGCGGGCTGTGTCTGAAACTTTGGAGATCTGAAATAACTGCCAGATCAATTCGAAATTTTCCATATTTCAAAGGACACGAATTCCAAAAGGATGGATTCGTTTGGAATTTTCTTCTAATTTGCTTGATTTGATGTTGAAGCTGCCTGATGGTCCAGTGACTGAAATGGAAGTGTTGATGAAAGGACAGGTTTTGCACTTCTTGTCTTCACAGGGTTTGCATCCCTGAGGTTTAGGGTAATTTGGCACTTGTTTTGCTTTTAATTTGGATCTCACAAGCAGATTTTTGAAGTTTTTGTCCCTTTTGAAGGCGATCAGTGGTGGTTTGGGAAATATGTTTGTTAACTCCCTGTCCTGTCTCTGGACCATCAGGCAGCTTCAACATCAAATCAAGCTTCAACTGCAAATCAACCAACATTGTTTACATCCTGTCATGCTCAGTGTGCTCCAAACTGTATGTGGGTGAGACATACCGCTAATTGGATGACCGTTTTGTGGAACATTTAGGATCCATGAAACTGAACTACAACAATCCAATAGGCCAACATTTCAATAGCCCTCAACACAGCTACGTCCATGCACAGATTTCAGCAGTGTGGCAAAACACCAGAGACCAACGATAAGGAAATACATGGAAAACTGCATCATCCACCGACTGGGAACAGTCCAGCCGGGGGTCTGAACACCCGAACTGCCGACACGTAGCGGTGCCTGGGCCCTCTCCTTGTCCTGCTAATCCCTACTGTTTCCCTCTCTTCTCCCCCACCCCACCCCCCACCAGTACTACTCTGTCATTTTAATTTTCACGTCATTTCATTTTCCACGTCACTTTTATTTTCCACGTCACTTTCATTTATCACGTCACTTTCATTTACCACTTTTCATTCACTTCATAAAGATTCCCATAAAAATTACTTCTTTTACAGCCGGAGAAAAGGGCTTTCTCAGATGGATTTCAGAGTCAGCAAAGAATTTTCAGAGGTTATAAAAAATGAATACACTCTGTTTTGAAGCAGAGAAGGTAAAGCCGTACCCCCCCCCCCCCCCCCCTTGCCCTCCGTAGGATCTTACACCGAAATTGGAGACGGCTGTGGACGTCTACAAAAGTATTTCCAGTCGAAAAGAATACAAAACCATCCACAAACAGCGAAGAATTGGAACCCCGATGTAGTCACCTTACAACATTGTTGATTTTAATGCTATAGGATCTCAGATGAAAAATTGAAGCCCCAGCTGTGAACGCCTATAAAGTTATTTCCAATCGAAAAGAACACAAAACCATCCACAAATTACAAAGAATTAGAACCCGATGGAGTGACGTTACAATATGGTTGATTATAATGTTGAACAGAGCACGAGAAAGACTTTTCCTTGTGGTAAACCCAACTCCTGCTCGTGGGTGTCAGAGTAGTGGCGACATGGACTTAGCATTGCTGCTCTGACGAGAAAGTTTTGATAAACAAAGAAAGGTAGCTTCGCAAGTCAAGTTTATGAAGGTCTGAAAGTATTCCACATTTCCAGGTGTCATCATATGCTTTTCTTAGGTCAAAGAAGATGGCGACTTCATGTTTGTTTATAAAGGCATTACCGATTGTGGTTTGAAGGTGGATTGAATGGTCGACTGCTTGCAGAAAGACGTCGTACTCTCTTGCCAGAAAGCCATCTGTCTCAAGTTTCCACCCAAGTCTTCTGTTTACCATTTTCCCCCATCACTTTGCAGAGAGACAAATGGTTAAGGCTATTGCGTGAGAATTTGAAGGATCGAACAGATGTCAAGATTGACGTATAAGGAATGATGATGACTCTCTGCCCTATGGCCCGTACGTGATTTTACACTTTTAAGAGTTTTCTAGGCAGTGTTCAAGTATGTGTGTGTTGTCAGATGAGAAGTTGCTGATCGCTTTGCTTTGAAGATTTTCTTTTTTTGATGAGGAGTACCGATTTGTTGGTCGAGGAAGAATATGCTTCAGTGGTAGAAAGCAATTGACTTGGAGACTTGCGTTTTTGTCTGTGACCACAGAACTTGATATCTTGAGGTACTTGACAGAGGAAAAGGGTTGGGTTTTTTTCATTAAATCGTTTCGAAGATTTTCCACACTTGTTTTCTGTGGAGTTTTAGACTGTTAGT
>JAPXFY010000028.1:30805473-30810473 GCA_030674185.1 Monoplex corrugatus
TGGGGAGAGAGAGAGAGAGAGAGAGAGAGAGAGAGAGAGAGAGAGAGAGAGAGAGAGAGAGAAAGGTAGACAGACAGACAGAGACAGAGGGAAGACCTGTTTTGTGGGCAAGAGCGGTGTGTGTGTGTGTGTGTGGGAGAGAGAGACAGACAGACAGAGACAGAGATAGAGACAGAGACAGACAGACAGACAGAGACAGAGACATAGACAGAGAGACAGAGACAGACAGACAGAGACAGAGAGAGACAGAGACACAGAGAGAGGGAAACCTGCTTTGTGGACAAGAGTGGTGTTGGAGAGAGAGAGTGAGAGAGAGAGAGGGGGGAGAGAGAGATAGAGAAATGGAGAGAAAGAGAGAGAGAGAGAGAGAGAGAGAGAGAGAAGACATGCTTTGTGGACAAGAGCGGTGTTGGAGTGAGAGAGAGAGAGAGACAGAGACAGAGACAGAGACAGAGAGACAGAGAGAGAGAAAGACAGAGAGAGAGAGAAGACATGCTTTGTGGACAATAGCTGTGATGGAGAGAAAGAGACAGACAGACAGACAGACAGACAGACACAGAAAGGGAAAGAGAGAGAAAGAGAGAGAGAAAGAAAGACAGAGAGAGAGAGAGAGACAGACAGACAGACAGAGAAAGGGAAAAGAAAGAGAAAGAGAGAGAGAAAGACAGAGAGAGAGAGAGACAGACAGACAGACATAGAGAGAGAGAAAGGGAAAGAGAGAGAAAGGGAAAGAGAGAGAAAGACAGAGAGAGAGAGATGATGTGATGAGAAGGGGAGTCAAGAACTCGGTCACATGTTTTCCATTCTTTTATTTGTTTTTCTTTTAAAGCACACAATGAGAAAAATCAAACAAGTAACAATAGATTGCTCACTACCAAGTCCCACACCACAGCAATTATAAGATTGAATTGAGCAGTCTGTTACTAATCTTCTTTGGTCACATCAAGTACAACCACAGAAATATGTTCATTTCTTGATACAATTCCAACAGTTAAAACCACTTCTTGGTAGTTGCCTGCAGAGAATGCTCTCATCAGAGACAGCACTAGCAGATCCAAACCCACAGTGTCCTGTGTGATTCTAACACCACCGTCAGTAGCTCCAACAGGAACAAGCACAGCCTTGTCCACTCAAGTCTGGCAGTATTACTCCATTCAGCCCACACTTCAATCAGCCACAGTAGCCACTGTTCTTGTTGGGTGGCAGTAAAGTGCCGCCATCGGGATACCCTGCAAGTCTGCCGGATCACCGCACAACCTCTGGTTCCAACGCACAAACTTCCCAGTCTTAGAAACCTGCTGGAACACTGCATGACCTCTGGCTCCGACGCACAAACTTTCCAGTCTTAGTGAAGTCTGCCGGATTACCACACAACTTCTGGCTCCGACGCACAAACTTTCCAGTCTTAGTGAAGTCTGCCGGACCACCACGCAACTCTGGTGCCGTTGCACCATCCTTTCAGTCCTCTCCTAGAGAGAACCACCACCACCCCGTGCTTGTTATCTTTGTCTAATATATCGTTATCTTCCCCAAAATTATGTTCTCGTTGCTATAGTCATCATCATCATCATCAGTCCCGTAGTCTGGTTGACCGTTGGGGCACCATTGAAGATTTTGCAACCAACTTCCTCCACTCCTCACGGTCCTCAGCTTTCCGCAGAATGATATTCCATTCAAGGCCAGTCCACTCTCTGATATTGTCTTCCCATCTTTTTCTCTGTCTGCCTCTTCGTCTCCCTCCCTGAACTGTTCCCTGCAAGACGGTCTTGGCCAGTCCAGATGATCGTGTGACGTGCCCGTACCACCTCAGTTTGCGTCTTTTCACTGAGGTCAGGAGGTCTTCATACGGCCCGATGGCGTTTTCGATTCGGGTTTTCACTTCTTTATTGGTTATATGATCTATGTACGAGATACCAAGGAGTTTGCGGAAGCATCTCATCTCCATTGCCTGTATCCTTCTTTCAATGTCTGCTGTTATGGTCCATGTTTCGCATGCATACAAAAATATTGACATGACCAGGGAACGCATCAGTCTGATCTTGGAGCCGATTGCAATATTCTTGTCGTTCCAGATGACTTTTAGCTTGGTCATTGCAGCTGTGGTCTGTGCAATCCTGGAAAGTACCTCGGGCTTTGATCCTTCATCTGATACTATAGCTCCCAGATATTTAAATCTATGGACGGTCTCAAGTTTCTTGTTGTCTATGGTAATGTCAGTGCTGATGCCATTGGTATTATTTGTCATCAACTGGGTTTTCTCTGCACTGATCTGCATGCCATATGATGTGGAGGCCTCATCAAGATGTTTTATCAAGCTGACTAGCTCTTGCTCTTGCCCAGCTAGTCCGTCAATGTCGTCGGCAAAACGCAAGTTTGTGATTGTTCTACCTCCGATGCTGACTGTTCCCTCGTGGTCTTCAAGTGCGTCAGCCATTATTCTCTCTAAGAAGATGTTGAAGAGAGTGGGGGAGAGCAGGCATCCTTGGCGTACTCCAACTGTGGTTCGGAACCATTCGCCTATGTTGTTGTCATGGTAGACTGCACTGGTCGCCTTTTCGTAGAGGCATTCTATGGTTCTGATCAGGTTGGCATTGATGTTGTACAGCCTCATGGTTGCCCACAAGGCTGCGTGCCAAACTCTGTCGAATGCCTTCTTGAAGTCCACGAAGACGTGGTAAAGGCCTTGCTGGTGTTGCAGGTATTTCTCACAGAGCAATCTGAGGTTGAAAATTTGCTCTGTGGTACTTCTTCCTGGTCTGAAACCTGCCTGCTCTTCTTTTATTATCTCCTCAGCTTGTGGCTTCAGTCTACTCAGAAGGATTTTTAGCATGACCTTACTTGGATGGCTGATCAGGCTGATGGTACGGTAGTTTTGGCACAGTTGTAGGTTGCCTTTCTTCGGGAGAGTGATGATCAGGGACTGGGTCCAAGGTGTTGGCCACTCACCTGTCCGCCAGATCTTATTGCAGATGATGAGTAACATATCTATCATGGCCTCTCCTCCTGCCTGGACCAGTTCTGAGGGAATGTTGTCCATTCCTGCCGACTTGCCTTTCTTCAATGATTTTACTGCAGCTTCAACTTCTTCTCGCATGATGGGGTAGCTGTCGTTGTTGGTTGGTGGAGGAACGTCTAGCACCTTGGGATCTCCTGTTGTTGTGTGTGTGTATAATTCGGAGCAGTACTCTGTCCACCTCTGCAGAATCTCTTGATCTTCTGTGAGACATTTCCCTGCTTTGTTCTGTATGGTAGTGGTTCTGCCTTGTTTTGAGCTTGCTAGTTCTTTCACAAGCTGGTAGGCTTTTTTGCTGTTATTTTTCTGCAGGTTTGCTTCGATATCTTGGCATTGTTCTTCAATCCATGTTTCCTTTGCTTTCCTCATGCCTTCTTTAACTTGTTGGTTGGCTTTTCTGTATAGTTTAGCACCTTCATCCGTACTCTTCTTTTGCTTTAGTTCTCTGCGTTTGTCGCTCAGCTTTAGTACTTCTTCCGTGACCCAGGGCATCTTTGTTGGTCGGTGTTTTCCAAGGATGTCGTTGGCTGCTTCGGTCACGGCAGTGTTGAAGTTGTTGATCAGAGTGTCTACTTCGGTGTCCATATTGTCAAGGACGAGGAGAGGAGCAAACTTCCCTCCTATCGTTGCTTGGAAGTTTTCAACTATGTTGGGGTCTTTGAGCTTCTCAAGATTGAACTTAATTCTTATGTTGCCCTGTTTCTTCATCCTCTGGAGGCGGAGTTTGAAGGTCATCATTACAAGCTCATGATCGCTTCCAATGTCGGCTCCTGGTCTTTGCGATGTTAACACTTGACTGGAAGCGTCTTTGAACCATGATGTAGTCGATCTGACTGTGGTATTTTTCTCCTGGGCTGTGCCATGTCCAGCGTCTAGATGGTTTGTGTGGACCGAACGTGTTCACCACCCTCAGGTCGTTGTAACTGGCGAATTCTAGGAGCCTTAAACCTCTTTCGTTGGTCTCAGGGTTGCAGTATTGGCCACATATCCCTTTCCAGTTATTGTGTTCATCCTCTCCAATCTTCGCATTCCAGTCGCCCTGCACTATAATGATGTCTTTCTTTGGCGTCTGATCTACGATTTCCTGCAGTTGATCATAGAAATCTTCGACAGCCTCGTCATCATAGTCAGTTGTTGGGGCATAAGCTTGGATGACGGTGATGTTAAAAGGTGAAGCCTTAAGCCGAATAGTAATGAGTCTGCTAGAGACTGGTCGGCATCCCATGATGGCATTCACAGTGTCTTTGTGAATGAGGAATCCAACTCCATGTTCATGTTTGTCTTCACTGCCACTGAAGTAGAGTTTGTGGCCTTCTGGGGTAGACGTTTCTCCGAGGTTTTTCCATCGTACCTCACAGAGCCCAAGGACGTTCCATCGGTATCTCTTCATTTCATACGTTAGTTCTGCAACTTTTCCTGCTGCTCTCAGCGATCTCACATTCCAGGTGCCGATAGTAACATTTTTTCTTGTACGTAGGGATTTTGGTCCATCAGTCACATACTTTTCACCTCCGCCCTGATGGCCAGCGACGGAAGGCGCGGTCCTTGTTCCGGGCGACGACCGGGCCGGTATGGATTGAGTTGCGGTTGTAATCTTCATTTAGTGTGTCTTGGGCAATGTCGCATGGCGGAGCCCATCCCTCTCCATGCCAGACCACAGCCAACGTCCTCCATCTAGGTGGTTCGCCTTGGTCTTGAACACATAGCCGTTGAGTTCCTTGCGGAACTTCGTCCGCCTTGGCCGGTAACCTGCATCGTGGAGGTTATTCGCCCAGTGATGCAGTGTTAACATCACCCCCTCACATGGTTTGGCACGCCTGCTGAGGCGAGGTCCCGGGGTGTGGCGCTTGGAGCCAGCACGTGAGAGATTTAGAGGATGGACGAGGACCAGTGATGCCCGTTTACCCTACCAGGTAGAGTGCAGCAGCCAGACATCAAAGGTACTACCTCTATCCAGAGCCCCCTACACCCTATAGTACTTTTACAC
>JAPXFY010000028.1:30812973-30817973 GCA_030674185.1 Monoplex corrugatus
GAGAGAGAGACAGACAGACAGACAGACAGAGACACACAGAGAGAGAGAGAGAGAGAGAGAGAGAGAGAGAGAGAGAGAGAGAGAGAGAGAGGAGAGAGAGAGAGAGAGCTTGGATTTACTTAAAAATCACGAGTTTAAATTGCTGAATCGAATCGAACCATGTTGCTTATAACCCAGCCGACCACTAAGGCCATATCAGGGCTTTCGCTTTCATTCATTCTTATTGTTAAAACCCCTCCGATTGCAGAGAGCCACATTAGGGCTATAGCCATTTCACAACGTACACAATATCTGGTTGAGGGAAAAAAAACTGGAAAAAGAAAATTATGTACATATATCGATTCACGCGCGCACATAATCAAAGAAACATGACTACAAATTTAAATTCAACTAAGAATACTAAATCATATACAGGGAGGTGCAAAAGTAGATATACAGTATCACATCATTATTATAATGCTTATTAATTCCGCTCACGATTAGAGGAGTGTGTGAATATCGACGGCAAGCAGTTTGAGTATCTGAGGGATTAAGGCTGTGCTTGTTATTACATGTATATGCAATATTCGTTTGTTTGTATAATAAATGTAATGAGTATTGTACGTGTTTTTTTTTCATAACTGTATATCTAATGGTCAGTATATCTAATTGGTCAGTTCAAGAATAAAAGACTATGTCAATCTTGAACATAAGACCAATATATTGTATGTATTTCTCTCCTCTCTCATAGTTGTGTGTAGGGTAGTTGCAGAGTACAAAGGTGGGCTTGGGCGCTCCTTTTATGAGGAGTGTTCTGAGCTTACTGTTTCTGTACTTTGTATCTGCTTCTATGCTAGCTGAATGGGTAGCGTAAACTGTGTTAGATTTGAGAAGTTCTATACAACATGGGAGATAATTCTCAAGAGTTGTGTCCTTTGATTATATTATAAAAAATTCTCCCTGCTTCCCTCTTATTTCTTTTGTATATCTAATGTTGCACCCCCTGTTTAAACAGGTCTAAATTGTCTAAAATTGCTTCCTCAGATCTCATTACCCTGGAGCCGTAAATGTACTTCACACATGTACCCATTTATCGATCCTAGGAGAATGTATGTAAGACTTTGTCGAACACAGGTGCATAGACCAGCAAGGCAGAAAATTACAGAAAGAAATGACAGAAAGCAAAAACAACAACAACAAAAAACAAAGCAGAAACAAAGAAAGTTATAGAAAAGAGGATATTTGTAGCACATAATTTCTTGAAAGTGGGGATACTATTTATACTGAAAGAGCCTCCGACATCCCCACAGGAGGTGGGGGGGGGGGGGGATAGCATTAACAGAAGGCAGCTGTAGCAACAGACTTCGGTCCATCTGTGAATTTTTGTGTGTGGAATGTCGGACGTTTTTGAGTCTTCTCCATAAAAGGACTTATCATCATCATCATCAGGTGCCCTGCCGCATGGCGTTGGCGACCATGGACTTCCATCCATCTCTATCTCTCGTTGCCCCTAGCATCTCCCCCACCCTCCTCATCCCCAGCCACTCCGCAAGTCCGTCCAGCGTTCTCTCCCTGGGTCTACATGGTGCTCTCTTTCCCTCCAGCTTTCCCGTTGTGACCAGGTGCTCCAAATCCCCCTTCCTCATAAAATGGCCTATAAATGTTGCCTGACTTTTCCTAATCTTCCTTATGAGTGATCTACTTGTAAAAGGACTTATATGTCATTGAAATGGTGTGGCCTTTACGAAAGAAACCAAGAATGAAGCGAACTCCGGATCATTCCAAAATCTCATGGTGGGCTGTCTAGAAATGTACAGAAATTGGAACAAATGCAATTTAGAGAAATTCCAGCAACAGCTAGATTTTTATCTGCGTTTTGTGTGTGGGGAAGAATACGGATTCCGAGAAGAGGAATACACGTGGAGTTTGTGTGTGTGTGGTTTTTTTTTTTTTTTTTTTTTTTTTTTTTTTCGAATTTGGCTTTAAATTTGGGGTTGAAGACGCAGCCCTAAGAAGCGTTTCCAATTGTGAAAAGAGTTTTAGACATGTGATTCAATTTCAGTTTACGGTGGGAACCGGGAACCTAAAAGCTTGAGATGGTTGACAGGGATAAGTGTTTTTCCCTATTTTTTTTTTTTTTTTCATTTTGATATTTTTCAAAATTTTCTTTGGAGTCTTATAAGTCAGCATGGAGTAAAAATCTCTCCAAGTTTTCAATATGTGACCCATTCTCACAATAGGTCTCAGTTTGGGCATTTTTAGGTTTTGGTATCACTATAAAGTTTAGAACCTCAGCTCTCAAATGGTACTAAAGTTGAGTTTCAGGCTACAAAAATAAAAAAAGTTATGGGCTTTCAAAGATGAGAGGGGTCAAGTCAGCCATTTTGAGAAAAACTGTCGAAGAGAATAGGCCTGAATTGAAAAGATATTGTCAGAAACTCCTTAGCAACAAGCATTAAATATCAACCAAATCAGCTGAAATTCCATACTTCCCTTGTTTACTTAATTGTCCATCCATCCAAAATAACAAAAAGAAAAATATATTTAAGAAAAGCGTACTTTAATCACCAAAATGTTACAGAATTTGTGAATATTTTGAAAGGAGAAGAAAACATTAAAACACAAAAATTATACTTATCGATTGAATTTGACTTTATTGTGTTAGGACATGGTGTAAAAATGGTTATAAACCATGAAAATGCAGAAAACTCAAAATCGACTTATTGTCCCTGTTCAGAGTTTTCAGCCCACAGCAGCAGAAGGCCTCACCCGACTTATTGTACCTTTAGTCAGAGCGGGTCACGTACCGGTATGTGCGTGGACGTCAATCTGATGAGGCTACACGCTGTCCGTTGATGGTTTGTGTGGGACGCCATGTTGAGTCCTCTTGCAAACTCTTCCTTTGATTTACAGCCTCAAACACACACACACACACACACACACACACACACACACACACACACACACACACACACACATATATATATATATATATATACATGCACGCACGCACACACACATATGCACGCACGCACGCGCACAGACACACACACACACACACACACACACATATATATATATATACATAGACATATATACATGCACGCACACACACACACATATATGCACGCACACACTCGCACACACACACACACATCCACGCACACACACACACACACGTACATGCACGCACGTACACACACACACACGCACGCACACACACATACATGCACCCACGTACGCACACACACACACACACACATACACACACACACATACACACACACACACAAACACACACACAAACACACACATACACACACACACACACACACACACACACACACACACACACACACACACACACACACACACTGAGAGAGAAGGTGATTCATGTGACTGAGGCACTTAGAGTTGCTTCATGGTGAGAGAATTGCAGTTTTGGCAGAGCTGGGGATGATGTTAAGTTTCTGCTGGACCTTCGCTTTACACGACACGTCTTCTATCTATAATTTACTTCAGATCACAGTGAAAAAAATGCCAGCTGTTATTGTTGTTATTGTTGTTTAAAGCCCAGCCGACTGCGTAGAGCCATCATCATCATCATCAGGTGCCTCGCCGCATGGCGTTGGCGATTATGGACTTCCATCTGTCTCTATCTCTTGTTGCCTCAAGCATCTCTTCCACCTTCCCTGTCTTCAGCCACTCTGCAAGTCCGTCTAGCATCTTCTCCCTGGGTCTACCCGGTGCTCTCTTTCCCTCCAGCTTTCCCCGTTGATACCACGTGTTCCAATTCCCCTTTCCTCACAAAATGGCCTATGAATGTTGCCTGCCTTGTCCTAATCTTCCTTATGAATGATCTACTTGTGTCTGCCTCCATCAAGACTGTCTCGTTTGTTTTCTTTGCTGTCCATGGAACTCTCAACATCCTTCTTAGAAACCACATCTTGGCTGCCTCAATCTTGTTCTGGCTTTGCTTGCTGACTGTCCACGCCTCGCATCTTTACAACAGTATTGGTAGAACCATATCAGGGCTATAACCGCTTCAAAACACAAAACTCCAACAGAAAAAAAGAAGAAAAAAAAAAGAAGAAAATTAAGTACACATATCAATGCATTCGCGTACATAATCTAAGGACATGCCTCCGGCGTTGACCACTCCGTCCACTTCATCGCACAGGACAGATTTGAAAAACACACCTGAATACAAATATAAGCCTACATAAGGACACCAAAACATATATAAAAACAGACGTAAATTACCTACAATTGCTTCCACATCATCGTTACACCACAATAGGGAATGGTCGTTTAAGTCTCCAGTCAGCAAATGATAATGATAATAATAATAATAGTAATAATAACAACAATATCTACCTTATCTTATTTACTTGTATCTATCTATCTATCTATCTATCTATCTATCTATCTATCTATCTATCTATCTATCTATCTATCTATCTGTCTGTTTGTCTATCTATCTATCTATCTATACACACCCCACACACACACACACACACACACACACACACACACACACACACACACACAATATGATATGTATATACATATGTACATATAGATAGATAGATAGATAGACAGACAGATAGATAGATAGATAGATAGATAGATAGATAGATAGATAGATAGATAGATAGATAGATAGATAGATAGATAGATAGATGCACACATACATGAATACATACAAACATACATACATACACATACACACACACACACACACACACACACACACACACACACACACACACAATAATTCTCTATTTTCTCTCTCTCTGTGGCACTTTCTCTTTCTCTCTGTCTCTGTCTCTCTGTTTCTCTTTCTGTCTGTCTCTGTCTCTCTGTCTCTGTCTCTGTCTCTCTCTCTCTGTCTCTCTCTGTCTCTCTCTCCCCCTCCCCCCCTTGTGTCCCATGCACGTAGGTAAGCATTGAGCTGTCTATGGCAATCGTGACGCAGCAGTATGATGAGAATGATGAATTCCGTGTAATAATATATCATT
>JAPXFY010000028.1:30825473-30832071 GCA_030674185.1 Monoplex corrugatus
GATGCAACATCGAAATGTTTTGGAATAATTTCAGTCAGAACGAGAATGATGATGATGATGATGATGATGATGATGATGATGGTGATGATGATGAGATCTTTAAAGTGCGCTTCATGAGTGCAGCACATGGGACCTTTCGGTGTGTGGCCACATCTGAAAAACCAGGACTTGTACTGATTACCCTGAGTGAGGACGACAGGAAAGGAATGGGGGATGTGGGGGTGTGGGGGTGTGGGGGTGTGGGGGAGTGGGGTGTGGTGGGTGTGGGTGGAGTGTGGGGTTGTGGGTGTGGGGTTTGGGGTGTGGGGATGTGGGGGGGTGTGGGGTGTTGTGGGGGGGTGTGGGGTGTAGGGTGTGGGGTGTGGGTGTGGGGTGTGGGTTTGGGTGGGGTGTGGGGTGTGGGGGTGTGGGGAGTGGGGGTTTGGGTGTGGGGGGTATGGGAATGTGGGGTGTGGGAGTGTGGGGTGTGGGTGGTATGGGGTTGTGGGAGTGTGGTGTGTGGGGTTTGGGGTGTGGGTGGGGTGTGGGTGTGGGGTGTGGGGTGGGGTGTGGGGTGGTGGGGTGTGGGGTGTGGGTGGGTGTGGGTGTGTGGGTTGGGTGTGGAGTGTGTGGGGTGTGGGTGTGGGGGTGTGGGGTGTGGGGTGTGGGGTGGGGTGGGTGTGGGGTGTGGGTTGTGGGGTGTGGGGTGGGTGTGTGGGGTTGTGGGGTGTGGGTGTGGGTGTGGGGGGTGTGGGTGTGGGGTGGTAGTGTGGGTGTGGGGTGTGGGTGTGGGGTGTGGGTGTGGGAGTGTGGGTGTGGGGGTTTTGGGTGTGGGGGGGGGGTGGTGGTGTGGGGGTGGTGGTGTTGGTGGTGGGGGTGTGGGGGTGGGGGGTTGTGGGGTGGGTGGGGGTGTGTGGTGGGTGGGTGGGGTGGGGGTGTTGTGGTGTGGGGGTGGTGTGGTGGGGGGGTGGGGGTGTGGGTGTGTGGGTTGGGTTGGGTGGTGGGGTGTGGTGGGGGTGGGGTGGTGTGTTGGTGGGGGGTTGGGGTGTGGGTGGTTGGTGGGTGGTGGGGGGGGGGTGGGGGTGTGGTGGGTGTTGGTGTGGGGTGTGGGGTGGGGGGGGGGGGTGTGGTGTTGGTGGGTGGTGTTGGGGGGGGGGGTGGGGTGGGGGGGGGGGTGGGGTGGGTCGGTGTTGGGGTGGTGTGGGGGGTTGGGGTGGGGGTGTTGGTGGGTGGGGGGGTGGTGGGTGGGGGGGGTGTTGGTTGTTTGGGGGGGGGGGGGGGGGGGGGTGGGGTGGGGGGGGGTGGGGGGGGGGGGGGGGGTGGGGGGGTGGGGGGTGGGGTTGGGGTGGGTGGGGGGGTGGGGTTGGGGGGGGGGGGTGGGGGGGTGTGGGGGTGGGGGGTTGGTGGGGGGGTGGGTGGGGTGTGGTTGGGGTGTGGGGTGTGGGTGGGGTTGTGGGGTGTGGGGTGGTGGGGTGTGGTGGTGGGTTGTGGGGTGGGTGTGGGTGTGGGGGGGGGTGGGTGGGGGTGGTGGGGTGTGGGGTGGGGGTGTGGGGTGGGGGGGGTGGGGGTGGGGGGTGTGGGTGGGGTGGGGGTGTGGGTTGGTGGGTGGTGGGGTGGGGGTTGGGGGTGGGGGGGGGGGTGTGGGGTGGGGGTGGGGTGGGGGGGGTGGTGGGTGGTGTGGGGGGGTGGGTGTGGGGTTGGGGGTGGGTTGGGTGTGGGGGGTTGTGTGGGGTGTGGTGGGGGTGGGTGGGGTGGTGTGGGGTGGGTGTGGTGGGTGGTGGGGTGTGGGTGTGGTTGTTGGGTGGGTGGTGTGTGGTGGGGGGTGGGGGGGTGGGATGTGGGTGTGGGTGTGGGGTGGTGGGGTGTGGGTGGGGGGGTGGGGTTGGTGTGGGGGTGTGGGTGGGGTGGTTTGGGTGTGGGGGGTGGTGGGGGTTGGGTGGGTGGGGGTTGGTTTGGGGTGTGGTGGGGGGGTTGGTGTTGGGGGTGGGTGTGGGTGGGGTGGGGGTGTGGGTGGGGGGTGGTGGGGTTGGGGTGGTGGTGGGTGGGTGTGGGGGTGGGGGTGGGTGGGGTGGTGGGGTGGGTGGTTGGGTTGGGGGGTGTGGTGGGGGGTGGGGGGGGTGTGTGGGGGGTGTGGGGTGTGGTGGGTGGGTTGGGGGGTGGGTGTGGGGGTGGGGGGTGGTGGTGGGGGTGTGGGATGTGGTGGTGGGGTGTTGTGTTTGGTGGTGGTGGGTTGGGGTGTGGGGTGGTGTGGTGGTTGTGGGGTGGTGGTTGGTGGGGGTGGGGGTGGGGGGGTGGTGTGGGGGGTTGTGTGGGGGTGTGTGGTTTGGGTGGGGGTGGGGGGTGGGTGGGGTGTGGTGGGGGGTAGGTGGTGTGGGGGGGTGTGGGGTGTGGTGGGTGTTGGGGTGGGTGTTGGGGTTGGGGTGGGGGTTGGGTGTGGGGGTGGGTGGGTGTGGGGTGGGGTGGTGTGGGGGGGTTGGGTGTGGGATGTGGGTGTGTGGTGTGGGGGTGTGGGTGTTGGGGTGTGGTGTTGGGTGTGGGGTGGTGGAGTGTGTGTGGGGTGTTGGGTGGGGTGTGTGGAGTGTGGGTTGTGTGGGTGTGAGTGTGGGGTGGGGTGTGTGGTGTGGGTGTGTTGGGGTGTGTGGGTGTGTGGGTTGTGGGGGTGTGGGTGTTGGGGTGTGGGGTGTGGTGTGGGTGTGTGGTGTGGGGGTGTGGGGTGTTGGGTGTGTTGGGTGTTGGGTGTGGGTGTGGGGTGGGAGTGTTTGTGGGGGTGTTGGGTGTGGGGGTGTGGGGTGGGAGTGTGGGTTGTGTGGGTGTGGGGTTGTGGGGGTTTTGGGTTGGGTGTGGGGGTGTTGGGTGTTGGGGGTGTTGGGTGTGGTGTGGGTGTGTGGTTGTGGGGGTGTGGGGTGTTGGGGTGTTGGGTGTGGGTGTGGGGGTGGGTGGAGTGTGTTGTGGGGGTGTTGGGTGTGGGGGTGTGGGGGGGTGGGGTTGTGTGGGTGTGGGAGTGTGGGGGTGTGGGTGTGTGGGTGGTGGGTGTGGGAGTGTGGGTGTTGGGGTTGGGTGTTGGGTGTGGGGTGGTGTGGGTGTGGGTGTGGTGTGGGGGTGGGGTGGGGTGTGTGTGGGGGTGTGTTGTGGGGGTTGGGGTGGGGTGTGGGGTGGTGTGGGTGTGGGGTGGGGTGTGGGGTTGGGTGTGGTGTGGGGTGTGGGTGTGGGGTTTGGGTGTGGGTGTGGTGTTGGGTGTGTGGGTGGGTGTGATGTGGGGTGTTGGGTGTTGGGTGTGGTGTGGGGTGTGGATTGTGGGGGTGTTTGGTTGGGGTGTGGGGGTGTGGGAGTGTGGTGTGGGGTGGTTGTGGGTGTGGATGGTGTGGGTGTGTGGTGTGGGGTGTGGGGTGGGGTGGTGGGGGTGTGGGGGTGGGTGTTGGTGTGTTGGGTGTGGGGTATGGGTGTGGGGTGTTGGGTGTGGTTGGTGTGTGGGTTGGGTGTGGGGTGTTGGGTGGGTGTGGGGGTGTGGTGTGGGGTGGGGTGTGGGGGTGTGGGATGTGGGGTGTGGAGTGTGGGGTTGGGTTGGGTGTGGGTTGTGGGTGTGGGGGTGTGGGGGGTGTGGGGTTTTGGGTGTTGTGGGTGGGGGTTGGGTGTTGGTGTGGGGTGGTGGTGGGTGTGTGGGTGTGTGGGGTGGTGTGTGGTGAGGGTGTGGGTGTTGGGGTGTGTGGGTGTGTGTGGGTTAGTGTTGGGTTGGGGTGTGTGGGTGTGGGGCGGAGTTGGGGTGGGTGTGGGTGTGTGGGGTGTGGAGTGGGGGTTGGTGTGGGAGTGTGGGTTTGGTGTGGGGTGTGGCGGGTTGGGTGTGGGGGGGAGTGTGGGGTGGGGTTGGGTCGCTGTGGAGCGGAAGTAATGATGGGCATAATGTGTTTGTGTTTGTCCTTCTGTCCGACGATACTGTGAATAGCATATAAATGTCATATAATGTCATTTCTTTCTTTCTATCTCTCTCTCTCTCTTTTCTCTCTATCTATCTATCTATCTATCTATCTCTCTCTCTCTCTTTCTCTCTCTCTATCTATCTATCTATCTATCTAGTTAAACAGAATATATATACATCATCATCATCATCATCAGGTGCCCTGCCGCATGGCGTTGGCGATCATGGACTTCCATCTGTCTCTATCTCTCGTTGCCCCCAGCATCTCCCCCACCCTCCTCGTCCTCAGCCACTCTGCAAGTCCGTCCAGCATTCTCTCCCTGGGTCTACCTGGTGCTCTCTTTCCCTCCAGCTTTCCCGTTGTGACCAGGTGCTCCAAATCCCCCTTCCTCATAAAATGGCCTATACATGTTGCCTGTCTTTTCCTAATCTTCCCTATGAGTGATCTACTTGTTTCTGCTTCCATCAAGACTGTCTCGTTTGTTTTCTTTGCTGTCCATGGAACTCTCAACATTCTTCTTAGAAACCACGTCTCGGCTGAATCAATCTTGCTCTGGCTTTGCTTGCTGTCTGTGTATGCATATGTGTATATATGTATGTATGTATGCATGTATGTATACACACACGTATATATGTATATTCGTGTGTGTACGTATACATGCATACATGTGTGTATTCTACAGCTATCTCTCTATCTATGTCTATTTGTCTGCCGGTATGTCTGTTAGTCAGTCTGTCTGTCTATAAATCTGTCTGGCTGTCTGTCTATCTATATGCGTCTGTCTGCTTCTCCGGCTGCTGTCTGTTTGTCTGTCTGTGTCAGCCTGTGTATCTGTCGGTATCAATGCTTTTCTGTCCGCCCGTTCATCGGTTCGTCTGGCTGTCCGGATTTAGAAAGTTGTTTTACATACATCATGTCAACCACTACCGTCATTCATCATCGGAACCCATATTCTACCCCTTCACCCCCTCTCTCCCTCCCTCCCTCCCCCCTCTTCCACTCTTTCTGTCTCTCAGTCTCTCTCTCTCTCTCTGTCTCTGTCTCTCTGTCTCTGTCTGTCTCTCTGTCTCTGTCTGTCTGTCTCTTTCTCTCTCTCTCTCTCTCTCTCTCCCACTCTCTCTGTATTCCTCTCTGTATATCCATCTGTCTATCTCTCTGTCAGTCTGTCTATGTTCCTGTCTGTCTGTCTATCCTCCCCCCCTCTCTCTCTCTCTATCTATGTATCTATCTATCCATGTATGTATGTATGTATGTATGTATGTATGTATGTATGTATGTATGTATGTATCTTTTATATATCTATCAATCTATGTATGTATGTATGTATCTATCTATCTATCTACCTATCTATTTATCTATCTATCAAATCTATCCAGCTATCTGTCTATCTATCTATCTGTATTTTATCTATCTGTCTGTCTATCTATCTATCTATGTATCTATGTAGCTATCTGTCTGTTATCTATCTATCCATCTATCTATCTATCTATTTATCCATCTGTCTGTCTATCTATATATCTATCTGTCTGCCTGTCTATCTATCTATCTATTTATCTATCTATCTATCTATCTATCTATCTTTTTATCCATCTGTCTGTCTGTGTGTTTGTCTGTCTGCCTCTTTCTCTCCCCCTCTGTGTGTGTGTGTGTGTGTCTCTCTCTCTCTCTCTCTCTCTCTCTCTCTCTCTGCCTCTCACTCTGTCTCTGTCTCTGTTTCTGTTTTGTCTCTCTCCGTCTCTCTCATTCCGTCTGTCTGTCTGTGTCTGTCTGTGTCTGTGTCTGTGTCTGTCTCTGTCTCTCTGTCTCTGTCTGTCTCTCTGTCTCTGTCTCTGTCTGTCTTTCTCTCTCTCTTTCTCTCTCTCTCTCTCTCTCTCTCTCTCTCTCTCTCTCTCTCTCTCTTCTCTCTCTCTTTCTCCTTGCTTCATTCGACCTTATAAGCCGAGTCTACCGGGGCCTGATGCTACTATCTTTAAGTAATGAAGAATTTTGATGTTTGAAGTTTGAAGTATGATCTTTAACCTCCATAGTTTTGTCTTGTTTTTTTAAATTTTTATATATACTTGTCCATTTACCCCACCCACCCCCACCCGCCACCCCAACTTCTCCCCTCAACTCTTACACTCAATCTCCCATCTTTTTGTTGTTGTTGTTATTGTTGTTGTTTATTTTTTCCTCTCCCCCCCCACCCCACCCCCACCGGCTTCAAAAAGATTTGTTAAATATCCAGGGCAGGGACGTGTGAGGTGGAAACAGAGAGAGTGACAGAAAAGAGCTGAGAAGTGCAAAAAATCTGGACTTTCTTTGATGAAATCCAAAATAAGTGCGACTGCCCGCGTCCAAGCAAACAGGAACCAGAAGAACAAGTAAACCAAAAGAACGCGTGTTCAATACAACAAGACAAGAAAAAAAAGCGCAAATTTTCGGCCAACCGGCCTTTGTCAAAGCGCAAATTTTTCGGCCAACTGGCCTTTGTCAAGCGCAAATTTTCGGCCAACTGGCCTTTGTCAAGCGCAAATACACGATCACAACAGACAACAAACAACGGATAATAACAAAAAGACTGAAACTTCCCTGCCGCCTCGTCCAGTGGATAAAAAAAGGGACCAAATGATTTTGTTTGTTTGTTATTATCCGTTGTTTGGGTGTCTGTTTGTGATCGTGCATTCGCGTCGACAAAGGCCGGTTGGCCGAAAATTTGGCTTGTC
>JAPXFY010000028.1:30832171-30834671 GCA_030674185.1 Monoplex corrugatus
TTTTAAATGATAGAAGATTGTTTGATTGATTGTTTGTTTTGATAGAAAAGGGAAAAAAATTAATTTATGGATAACATATATCTATGTATGAAAAATACATACAAATCATTTTTATAATAAATAGAAAATTTAGCGGGGGGCTTGGTGTGGTTTACGTTTAGATTTAAATTTTATCAAATTTTGCCTATATAAATATTGTAATTATATATTATTATTATTATTATATATATATGTATATTACATCTCTCCCAATATCTTACATACCAATACAATATTAAAAATTTATAATACTGGCTCAAACCTATTTGTTGCTTGTTTCTAGGGTTTTATCAAAATTTAAAATATATAAAAATTCTATTGACTTCTTTTTCCTTTTTCTTTTCTGTTTTTTTTTTTGTTTTTTTTTTTTTGCCTTTTTTTTTCCTTGTTTTTTCTTTCTTTCTTCCGATTGATTGTTGTTTGTTTAATCAATTGTTTAAATTTAAATTTAAATTTAAAACATAATAAACATGAATAAAAATACACAAAAAATACATAATATACATAATGCATGAATTAATGGATTAATTCATCTTTTTAAAAGTACAAAGTTTTTTTATTTATTTTTTGTTTTTTATTTATTATCTATTTGTTTGTTTTTCTTTTTTATTTATTTTCGTTATTTTTTCGACGGGGTTGCCCAATGACAAGCAAGGTCGATTTTTTTCACGTTTTTTATAAAAAAATAAAAAGAACACCCTTTGCCAAAAAAAAAACATAGAAAAAAAAGCCCCAAAATAAGATTAAAGTGGTGACCAGAGAGAGAAGAGAAGAAGAGAGAGAGAGAGAGAAAACCCAAAAAAACCAAAACGCATATTTGTTTTTTACCCGTACAACTTCAACCCAAAAAAACCGGTTATTTTTTGTCTCGAAGGCGAAAACCCACACCTTGGGGGGGGGGGGGGGGGGGCTTGGGTGTTACGGATTTGGTTGGTGGGGGGGGGGAAGGAGGAAGGGGGGAGGTGGAGGGGAGGACGGATTATGAAATATGACAGGATTAAAATCAGAATCTAATGAAAAGTTGAATGAAATCAGCTAGAGTAAAACAGACATCCACAAAAAGAAAAAACAAAACAAACAAACAAAAAAAACTCTGCTGTCTTGCAAATGATCTTCTGGGGTGGGAAGTGGGGGGGGGGGGGGTAGAAGCTAAGTAGTATAACCCTTTGACTCCCGCACCCTATCTACCAACTGCAACAGGGTGAGGGAATCAAAGGGTTAAGTTTTTGTTTTGTTTTGAAAGTATGGCTGGCAATGCAGGATGCTGGTGGACAGGGTGCTGGAGTCAAAGGGTTAAGCTAGCAGAACTCTGCAGCTTGAATACCTAGGGCGGTTTCTTTTTGATATTCTCTGCCTGGTCCGGAAATTCCTGCAACATGGCTGGTGCCAAGCTGTCCTGGCTTTCACCTGTCCTTTGGACTTCATAAAGCGGTGTGGACACAGAGAGAGAGGGAAGACTGTTTTGTGGACAATAGCGCTGTTGGGGAGAGAGAGAGAGAGAAGAGAGAGAGAGAGAGAGAGAGAGAGAGAGAGAGAGAGAGAGAGAGAGAGAGAGAGAGAGAGAGAGAGTAGACAGACAGACAGAGACAGAGGGAAGACCTGTTTTGTGGGCAAGAGCGGTGTGTGTGTGTGTGTGTGTGTGTGGGAGAGACAGACAGACAGACAGAGACAGAGATAGAGACAGAGACAGACAGACAGACAGAGACAGAGACAGAGACATAGACAGAGAGACAGAGACAGACAGACAGAGACAGACAGAGACAGAGACAGAGAGAGAGAGGGAAACCTGCTTTGTGGACAAGAGTGGTGTTGGAGAGAGAGAGTGAGAGAGAGAGAGGGGGGGGGGAGAGAGAGATAGAGAAATGGAGAGAAAGAGAGAGAGAGGGGGGGAGAGAGAGATAGAGAAATGGAGAGAAAGAGAGAGAGAGATAGAGAGAGAGAGAGAAGACATGCTTTGTGGACAAGAGCGGTGTTGGAATGAGAGAGAGAGAGAGAGAGAGAGAGACAGAGACAGAGACAGAGAGAGAGAAAGACAGAGAGAGAGAAGACATGCTTTGTGGACAATAGCTGTGATGGAGAGAAAGACACAGAGAGAGAGACAGACAGACAGACAGACAGACACAGAAAGGGAAAGAGAGAGAAAGAGAGAGAGAAAGAAAGACAGAGAGAGAAAAGAGAGAGAGAGAGAGAGAGACAGACAGACAGACAGAGAAAGGGAAAAGAAAGAGAAAAGAGAGAAAGACAGAGAGAGAGAGAGACAGACAGACAGACATAGAGAGAGAGAAAGGGAAAGAGAGAGAAAGACACAGAGAGAGAGAGAGATGATGTGATGAGAAGGGGAGTCAGAACTCGGTCACATGTTTTCCATTCTTTTATTTGTTTTTCTTTTAAAGCACACAATGAGAAAAATCAAACAAGTAACAATAGATTGCTCACTACCAAGTCCCACACCACAGCAATT
>JAPXFY010000028.1:30857171-30859671 GCA_030674185.1 Monoplex corrugatus
TCTCTTTCTCTCCAGCTTTCCCGTTGTGACCAGGTGCTCCAAATCCCCTTCCTCATAAAATGGCCTATAAATGTTGCTTGTCTTTTCCTAATCTTCCTTATGAGTGATCTACTTGTGTCTGCCTCCATCAAGACTGTCTCGTTTGTTTTCTTTGCTGTCCATGGAACTCTCAACATTCTTCTGAGAAACCACATCTCGGCTGCCTCAATCCTGCTCTGGCTTTGCTTGCTGACTGTCCACGCCTCGCATCCGTACAACAGTATTGGTTCTATATAACATTCAAGGACTCTCTTTCCGATGTTAATTGATCAGAACGCTGGTAGTCAGTTTGATTTTAACTGTCAAACCCCATTAAATCAAAGACTCTTAACAAAAAGCACCAAGAGGATGCGGATGGGACCCAGAGCATCAATACCTCGCCACTCTCTGGACAGTCACCTCCCAAGCTCCCGACGCCACTCGATAGTCATTTCATCAAGCGAAGTGGGGGAGTGGGGGTGGGGAGCTGTCCATGCGTTGCATGACCCGTTCGGATTCATTCAAGGTTCTATTTTTAATACCAAGACTCATAAGTCAGATTGGACAGTGTGTGTATGTGTGTGTGTGTATGTGTGTGTGTGTGTGTGTGTGTGTGTGTGTTGTGTGTGTGGTGTGTATGTGTGTGTGTGTGTGTGTGTCTCTCTGTGTGTGTGTGTATGTGTGTGTGTATGTGTGTGGTGTGTGTGTCTCTCTCTCTCTCTCTCTCTCTTCTCTCTCCTCTCTCTCTGTGTGTGTGTGTGTGTGTGTGTGTGTGGTGTGTGTGTGTGTGTGTGTGTGTGTGTGTTTGCTTGATTTGGTTCAGATTTTACGTTGACACCCACCCCAGGTGATATGGCCGACGGGGATAACCATTCCAGGGAAATGGGGGAAGGGGGACTTATCTAATCCTACACTGACACCACCAGAACAACAATGTTGTTAAGATGGGACAGTGAGAAGGCCAGTTTTAATGTGGGTACTTATCTAATCCTACACTGACACCACCAGAACAACAATGTTGTTAAGATGGGACAGTGAGAAGGCCAGTTTTAATGTGGGACTTATCTAATCCTACATGACACCACAGAACACAATGTTGTTAAGATGGGACGTGAGAAGGCCAGTTTAATGTGGGTACCTATCTAATCCTACACTGACACCACCAGAACAACAATGTTTTAAGATGGACAGTGAGAAGGCCAGTTTAATGTGGGTACTTATCTAATCTACATTGACACCACCGAACAACAATGTTGTTAAGATGGGACAGTGAGAAGGCCAGTTTTAATGTGGGACTTATCTAATCCTACACTGACACCACCAGAACAACAATGTTGTTAAGATGGGACAGTGAGAAGGCCAGTTTTAATGTGGGTACCTTATCTAATCCTACATGACACCACCAGAACAACAATGTTGTTAAGATGGGACAGTGAGAAGGCCAGTTTAATGTGGGTACTTATCTAATCTACATTGACACCACCAGAACAACAATGTTGTTAAGATGGGACAGTGAGAAGGCCAGTTTTAATGTGGGTACTTATCTAATCCTACACTGACACCCCAGAACAACAATGTTGTTAGTGGGGAGTGGAGGGTTTTTTTGTCTTTCTATCTCTTGCTGATGTGTTGTGGGGTGGTGGGTTTTTGTGGTCTATAATTACTGCACCCAGAACCAGGTACATTCCAGGAAAGGAAGGGATTATCTAATCTACACTGACACACCAGAACAACATGTTGTAAGATGGGACAGTGAGAAGCAGTTTTAAGTGGGTACTTATCATCTACACTGACACCACAGAAAACATGTTGTTAAAGGACAGTGAGAAGGCCAGTTTTATGTGGACTTATCTAATCCTACACTGACACCACCAGAACACAAGTGTAAATGGGACAGTGAGAAGCCATTTTAATGGGGACCTATCTAATCCTACACTGACACCACCAGAACAACAATTTGTTAAGATGGGACAGTGAGAAGGCCAGTTTTAATGTGGGTACTATCTAATCCTACCTGACACACCAGAACAAATGTTGTTAAGATGGGACATGAGAAGGCCAGTTTTAAGTGGACTATCATCCTACACTGACACCCCAGAAAACAATGTGTTAAGATGGGACAGAGAAGGCCAGTTTTAATGTGGGACTATCTATCCACATGACACCACCAGAACAACAATGTTGTTAAGATGGGACAGTGAGAAGGCCAGTTTTAATGTGGTACTTATCTAATCCTACATGACACCACCAAACAAAATGTTGTTAAGTGGACAGTGAGAAGCCAGTTTTAATGTGGGTACTTATCAATCCTACACTGACACACCAGAACAACAATGTTGTAAGATGGACGTGAGAAGGCCAGTTTTAATGGGGTACTTATCTAATCTACATGACACCACCAAACAACAATTGTTAAGATGGGACAGTGAGAAGGCCATTTTAATGTGGTACTTATCTAATCCTACACTGACACACCAGAACA
>JAPXFY010000028.1:30884671-30897171 GCA_030674185.1 Monoplex corrugatus
GATTCCCTGACGCTATCTTCCAGCTTCCTGCTGGAAGCTGGTGGATGGGGTGAGGGAATCAAAGGGTTAAGTTTTTGATTGTGCTAGCGTGGCTGGCAAAACGAGATGCTAGTGGACAGAGTCTTGGGGGAGTTAAAAGGTTAATCATGTAATAAAAAAAATCAATCATTTGTCGTTGGCGCAAAATGTCTGCTACATGTTTTCCAAACTATATCGACAGACTTCATACACCGTGAAGACGTATTTTAACCCTTTGACTCCCGCACCCTATCCACTTTTTACTTTACTTTTATTGTTGTTTAAAGCCCAACCGACTGCGCAGAGCCATATCAGGGCTATAACCACTTCAAAACACAAAACGTCAACATGAAAAAAGAAAAGAAAAGAAAACTAAGCACACATATCAATGCATTCGCGCACATAATCTAAGGACATGCACCCGGCATAGGACCATTCCGTCCGATTTATCGCACAAGGGAGTTTTGAAAAACACACCTGAATACAAATAAAAACATACATAAGGACACCAAAACATATACAAAAACAGGCATAAATTACCTAAAATTGCTTCCGCATATCTCACCGCCTTAGAGCCCAAAATGCACTTAACACATGTACCCAATTATCAATCCGAAGAAAAAGTACGTAAGACTTTATCGAAAAAATACAGGTGAATGGACCATTAAGGCAGAAAATAAGTAGAAATGACAGAAAGCAAGGCAACAAGGCAGAAACAAAGAGTGTGACAGAAAAGAGGAAATTTCTAGCACAGAATTTCCAGAAGGTGGGGATACTATTTATACTGAAAGAGCCCCCGGCAACCCAACGGGTGGACCTATCCACCAACTGCTAAAACTGCTTTAACCCTTTGATTCCCTCACGCTATAGGGTGTGGGAGTCAAAGTTTTTGCTTTGCTAGCATGGTTGACGAAGCAGGACACTAGTGGACAGGGTGCGGGAGTCAAAGGGTTAAGCAAGTAGTTGAATCAAAAATGTGAATCAATCGTTGTTTTACACAAAATGTCTGCTACACGTTTTCCAAGCAGCATCGACAGACCTTATAGACCGTGAGACGTACGTTAACCTTGACCTCCCGCACCCTATCCCACCAACTGCCAAAAAAACTTAACCCTTTGTTTCCCTCACGCCATCCACCAGCTTCCTGCTACAGGATGGGGTGAGGGAATCAAATGGTTAAGTTTTGATTTTGCTGGCATGGCTGGCAAAACGAGATGCTAGTGGACATGATGGGTACTGGCGAAAAGGAAGATCTTATAGATACAGGATCTACGTGTAGATCAATTCCTGAGCCTTTCATGACGTCAGATGTGTATGTTGCAAGTGTGACCTGTGAAGATATTAATTTAGCTCTTTTGGAAAGTCGGTATCTGATCTGAGTTTAATTTCTGTTTCTGAGATGTTTTCTAAGGTGGTGTTTCTTAACAAAAATTTAGTAGAAGCGACTTTCCTTTGCTCATCAAGTGGCAACAGTTTGATTTCATTATATGTCCGAAGACAGGAAGCATGCACTGGAAGACCCAGTGCAAGTTTGAAACCTTTACAATCTATGCTCTGCAGTTTTTTTTAGTAAGTGTTTCGGTGCACTGAAGAAGATTTCTTGGGCATAGGTTAATTTAGATCTAACAATCGATTTACAAAGATGAACAAGTGTTGATGAATCTTGACCCCATGTCTGTTTGTGAACTATTTTTAAGAAATTTAAACTTTTTTGAGCTTTGGTTAATAAGTATTCAATATGTTGATTCCAAGATAATTTTGCTGTAAGAAAAACTCCTAAGAATTTAATCGACTCGTTAAACTGAAGAAGAGTATCTCCCAGTTTGAAAGTGGGAATATTTACTGGGTTAGCTCCATGTTAAACAAAACTATCTTTGTTTTTTCCAGGGATAGATGCAACCCATTTTCTACCATGTATCGTGCTATTTTATCAAGTTCTAATTGGTAGCATTTGCGTGTATAATTGATACAGCGCAAAGGAGTTTTCCTTTTCATATTTACCTGCATCCACATGCATAAATCGTCAGCATATTGAGCTAAAACTACATGCTTAGATACTTTACTGGGTAAGTCATGCATTAATATCATGAAAAGAAGGAGAGCTATAACGGATCCCTGAGGGATACCCATATGAAGAATTCGTTTCGTGGAATATATACATTTTCAATCCTCGTTTGAAATACTCTGTTTTCTAAGAAACACTTAACATAGTCAAAAATGTGACCTGTCAGCCCAATACTTTTAAATTTGAATAACAATCGGGAGTGCTACACTTGATCGTATGCTTTCATTATATCAAAAAATGTAGCTAAAACACAACGACGTCTTGCAAATTGTTGTTTTATGTTAGTAGTTAGCTTTGTTAGGATTTCTACTGGTGACCTGCCTTTTCGAAATCCTGCCTGATTTACTTGTATTATTTTATTCTTTTCACAATAGTGCATCAGTCTCTTTAAGATTATTTTCTCCATTAGTTTACATACGTGTGATGTTAATGCAATTGTCCTGTAGTTTTTCAAATCGGTATTACATTAACCTGGTTTTAGTACGGGAACCACTATTGTTTCTTTCCAGTTGTTAGGCATTTTCCCACTACTCCAGCATTTTTGAAATATGTCATGTAGCAAGATTATAAAATTTTCTGGTAAATTTTTCAGCATCTCATTGGAAATTGCATCTAGTCCAACTGACGTTTTTTTTTTTTACTTGGAAGGGACTGAATGGCATCTTCTAATTCTTGAAGTGTGAGTGATGCATTTATGTAGTGAGTATTGTCAGAGGCAGGATCCTTATATACATCTTTCTTTTCTTCTCGTTCCCTATAATCTCTATCAGAGACAGGAAGTCCTTCTACACGACAGGCCTCAGAAACACGTCTGCAAAAGCTTCTGCTTTTTCCAATGAGCTAGGAAAAGGGTTATTTTCTAGCTTTACTGGAATTGATGGCAACTTAATCCCGTTTTTCATTAATTTTAGTTTTTCCCAAATCTTTATCATGTCTTTGTGGTCATTTACTTCACATTTACAAAAAGATGTCCAGTGTTGTTCTTTGGCTTGCTCTATGATTCTGTTACACTTAATGTTGGCACTTTTCATCGCTATATAATTTTCAGGTGACCTGTTTGCTAAATAGATTTTGTATTTTTCTTTCTTTTCGTTCACTGCCTTTTGACAGTCCTCATTCCACCAGACATTTCCATGATGTTTTCTTATTTTCGACACTGTAAGTTTTGGAATTGAAATGTTAGCAGCCCTTAAGAGTGAGTTACAGAAAACTTCGTACATGTCGTTTATGTTCATTGCTTCAGATAGATCTGTTCTTGTCTTTTCAAGGATTGCCTTAAAACTAAGGATTGCCTTAAAACTGATCCAGTCAGCGTTTTTATAATTAAACTTGGGTAAACTATCTTGTGGTATGGCGTCTATTTCAGTAGTATGGTTTAGGGTAAGACGTATGGGGATGTGATCTGATCCCAGCAAGTCATCCTCTGTTTGCCACGTGGCGTTTGGGGCTAGGGATGGTGCGATTAAAGTGAGATCGATAGCTGTGGGTCTGTGGATTGGTATATCGGGGATCCGGGTAACGTGTCCGTTGTTAAGTAAATATAAATTGGAATCTACAATATTTTCAATCAACCTGTTGCTTGTTATGTTTGTACAATACTTTTCCCAAAATGGGGCGTGTGCATATTAAAATCACCTCCAATTATCCACTTTATCTTGATCTTGAAAGTGTCTTAGTCATTCATGTTCACGAAGTTGGCCTCTTGGTAAATATACAGAGGCCATATTCACAACGAACGATGAGGACAATTTTATAATGATTGCACATGATGAAATAAATGCGGTAGATTTTGGTACTGGCGATGTTCGTTCACAATAGTTCAGAACTTCACGAACATATATAGCTGTTTGTATACGGCCACCGTCATTTACAGAGTCACATATTGGTGGATAATAAAAACCGGATATTTTAGGTAATTTGGTTTTGATGGTATTCAGCGACTGTAGAAGCATGACATGGACGTTTTTAGAAGAGAGATAGTTATTCAAATATGAGATGTTTTTAACGGAAGCATGCCAGTTTGTCACAGGCCCAGTTTGTCACAGGCCCAGTTTGTCACTCTATCTTCGGCCTGCACCAAGAGGTCTGGCAGGGTCTGGGTCATGTCCGTCCACTCTTTGATGTTGTCGAACCAGCTCTTTCTTTGTCGTCCTCGCTTGCGCCCACCCTCGACTGTGCCCTGCATGATGGAAGTTATCACTGACACTCTCAAAAACAGTAAATGAATGATTGATTGATTGTATGAATAGAATTTTATTTTTCAATTGTTTTTAACCAAAGAACATTCATTGTTGAAATTTTTACAGAGTAATTTGCTTTGATTTGCATACAAAAAGGAAGAAATTTGAACAACACAAGCTGAACGACATTTTAGAGGACTATCTGTACAACCACATTCGAACCGGTTTCGAACCCGCCCAAGCCTACATCTTGGTGCAGGCGAAGATAGGGTAGGGTAGCATGGAGGTAGCAAGTAGTCACCCACTGTGACAAACTGGGCTGTGACAAATGGCCTGTGAAAAATGGCAGCCCCGTTTTTTAACAATGGAACGTGTGTTCCACTGAAAAATGTTGATATCACTTACTACACACGTCTTCATGAGGAACGGTTGAATAACTTTAGAACAATATAGTACGTTTAGGTAATTAGATATTCATTTAACTTTGAATCAAAAGGTACAAATAGGATAAAAATGAAGTATGTAAACAAGTAAATAATAAGTAAAACAAATATAGCTGAGAACTGAACGAAGAGAAACTGAATCTGAGCTGAATCTAAAATGACCAGGGAGGGAAGAAAAACGGAGAGTGAAAGCCGGGTCTTTGTTGATGTCGTTGTGGTTTGATCTCCTCCTCGGTTTTTCCCAGAAAAGCTGATGGATTTGCCTCCCTAAGTTTCTGGCCAGAACGCTCGCCCCTCTGGTGGTTGGATGGACGTCGTCCTGGCTGACTTGAGTGTAACTGATAGTTTGAAGATTATCATTGTTGACGTAGTCGACACTTTAGGAGTCGCGCTTTTGTCAGGGCATTAAGGAGCTCTCTTTTAACGTTTAGGTGTTTGTTTCTCACAGGAGCTACCTGACTTAAAACTACCCTGGCTTTGGGGAATTGGGTTTAATAGTTTTCACACAGATTTCTAGAGTTGTGCTACATTCAGTGGGCTCCTTTGTTTTTAGATCTGAGATCCCCACATGTAAAACTACACAGTCAGGTTCAGGTGTCAGCTCTTCTTTTGATTTTTCAATGGCTGTCTTACAGTCCTCGATGGTACGGATCTTCCTCGTGGCCACCTGAAAACCGTAAGAAGAGCCCAGTCTCTTTCCATCCACTTATTTAGGACTGAGTCGTGAATGATAAGGACACGTGGAAGAACATTTGACTTTGGTCTGGAACGTGTAGAAGATACCGCAGTTTTGACGTCACGGTTAGGTTTTGTAGAGACGTCTGGTCTGTGTTTGACGTCATTTTTCCTGCCATTGTGTGTTTAGTTTAGTTTAGTTTAGTTTAGTAATAGGGACATAACACATTAGTCGTTTGGCTGTTTCAAGTCCCATCATTTTTATTTTTCTTTTCTTACACTCGTAGTCAAGGTCTGTCGTACGCCCAGTTTTTTTGATGATTCATTCATCATGTTCGTATTTAAGTTCAATGTAATGTTTCCAATGGTCAAGCTGGTTTTTAAACGAGTTTGTGTTTTGTGCTCTTTTAATTTCGTTTGGTAATTTATTCCATACATGTGCAATTCTATTTGTAAAATAAAACTTTCTAATGTTAGTCTTGCAATATTCTATAAATATTTTATCAGTATTATTTCTTGTTTTGTCATAATTTGTCAGTTTGAAAAATTCAGTTCTATCTACGTCATCTATATTGTTAAAAATCTTGAAACTTTGGATCAGATCTCCCCTCATTCTTCTTGCTTTTAAACTGGGTAAATTGAGTAATTCTAATCTTTCTCTATATGAATTTTTTTTTTTTGTCCGATCTTCTAGTTTGGGGGGTTGAGCCGCGCATTCCGCATAGGTGGAGAATTTGTCCATCAGTGACATGGTGGTGAGTGAAGTCACCGTGGACTGCGGAATCCGTCTGGCACGCAATGGTGTTCGTAAGTTTGTGCGCTTATTGACGTCGCGCAGCTCTTTTAACGTTGTGTTGTTTTCCATTAAAAGTTTTCTGTCTGAATGTAGCATGGTTGTGAGAATGTTGATTTGTTTAGACATTTCTTGAATGGTGTTGTTTAAAATGTCTATCTCCCTTACCGCCTCTTGACAGCGGCAGCCACATGATGATCTTGATTGTAGCTGTGCGATGTGTGGCTGACTCCTGGATGGTGAAAGGGTGCGACTGGAGGTCTGTTCTTTTTGACGTTCTTCGAGTTCTGGAGTCTCTGAAGGTGGTGATGTCTCTGCCCTGGTGTTGTCTGTCCCACGAGAGAGAATGTGTGTGTGTGTGTGTGTGTGTGTGTGTGTGTGTGTGTGTGGTGTGTGTTGTGTGTGTGTGTGTGTGTGTGTGTGTGTGCGTGCGTGCGTGAGTGCATGCATGTGTATATGTTGAGGGAAAGGTGTGTGTGTGCGTGCGTGCGTGTGTATATGTTAAAGGAGAAAGATACAAATAGACAACTTGGATTCAAGGGTCACATGACAAGTAGGTTGAGTGTATCCTAGCTCAGAATCCTTTGTTTATGTGTTCATGCGTATAACTTGCTCTGTTCCTGTAAAAGTGCAAAAAGCATGCTTTTGACGCAGACTGTTTGTGCTAAAGAAGTGAAATCGTTACTATCTACAGGCTAATGGTTCATTTGTTGAAGTGGACCAAAGCATCTTCTATTCTCTCTCTCTCTCTCTTTCTTTCTTTCTTTCTCTCTCTTCTCTCTCTCTCTATCTGCCCCTCTCTGTCTCTCTCTCTGTCACTCTCTCTCTGTCTCTCTTTTTCTGTCTCTCTCTCTCTCTTGTCATCTGTCTCTCTCACACCACACTCTCTCTCTCTTCTGTCTCTCTCTTTCTCTCTCTCTCTTCCTCTCTCTGTCTGCCCCTCTGTCTCTCACTCTCTCTCTCTTTTTCTGCCTCTCTCTGTCTCTCTCTCTCTCTCACTCTCTCTCTCTCTTTCTTTCTCTGTCAGTCTGTCTCCTCACACACTCCCCTCTTTCTCTGTCTGTCTGTCTGTCTCTCTCTGTCTCTCTCTCTCTCTCTCTTCGCTTTAGATTTCTCCTATGTTCATTGAAACATTGGGCAAGGATCACAAGCACCTTCTTTTCTTTACTGGCAGATCTGAGTTTCATCTCATCATCATCATCATCATCATCATCATCATCGTCGTCGTCGTCTCGTCGTCGTCATCATCATTGTCGTCGTCGTCGTCATCTCATCATCGTCCCCTCGTCGTTCGTTATCGTCATCGTCATCATCACATCATCATCATGTTGATCACCTCATCATCATCGTCGTCGTTCTCTCATTGTCGTCGTCGTCTATCATCAACAACATTTAGTGTCATCAGCATCACTTGATCACCATCATCTTTCGTCGTCGTAGTCGTCATCATCATCATTGTCGTCGTCATCATCATCATCATCGTTAGTGTCATCAGCATCAGTTGATCACCATCATCATCATCATCGTCGTCGTCGTCATCGTCATCATCATCATCTTCATCAGTATTATTATTACCATCATCACTATAATTATTATCATTATTATTGTTATCATTATTATTATTATTATTATTATTATTTATTATTATTACTATTATTATGTCATCATCATCATCATCATCATTTAAAGCCCAGCTGAAAATTTTAAAGTGCACACAACAATGCATTCGCGCACATGATCTAAGGGCATGTCACTGGCGCTGACCATATATTCCAATTTATCATTGAGAGCTTAAAAACTAGAAAACTAGGGAGAGGTGGGGGGGGGGGGGCTTAAAAAGCCTGAATACAAATGGAAACATAACTATGGACATAAAAACGTGTATTAAAAAAAAGGGCCTAAATTTATCTGAAATTGATTATGCGCATAACACTTTCTCAGAGACATAAATGATTTAATAACATGTACCCAACTATCAGTCTGAATAGACGGTGTATGCAGGTTTATAGAACACATACAAGTGAATGGACCAACAAGGCAAAAATGGTAAGAACAGATGACAGAGAGACAGAAGACAGACAGACAGACAAAGAGAAAGAGAGAGAGGGAGGGGAGGAGACAGAGAGAGAGAGAGAGAGAGAGAGAGAGAGACAGAGATAGATAGAGAGAGGGAGAGACGAGAGAGAGACAAGAGAGAAATAGATAGATAGATAGATAGATAGATAGACAGAAGAGAGGAATGAAAGAGAGAGAGAGAGAGAGAGAAGAGAGAGAGAGAGAGAGAGAGGCAAGGCAGAAACAAAGTGCATCAGAAATAGGAAAAATCTAGCACAGAATTTCCAGAAGATGTTATTCAATATAACAGAAAACAAGGAAATTCCTAGCACAGAATATCCATAAGATGGGGGAATATTATTCATACCGAAAGTACCCCAGGCATGCCCACAGGGAAAGCAGCTTTGGGTGGCGCACGTATGGAGTAGTCACAACCCTACAAATCCCACGAAACCACAGAATTTCCGAAAAATTATATTAAAAATGAAAAAAAAAAAAAAATTTTTAAATGACGACACGGGCATTTTCATTCGTAGAAGGGGGAACCAATCTGGGTAAGACCAGGGGAGAGAACCGATCTGGCGGCGCGTGGAAGAAAAAGTCTCGGCACTCAAGAGGCAGGCATCTAAATGCCGGAATCCTTTTAGCGGATTCGGCTTGCCAACCACTGGGAAGGCGGTCTCGGGAGAGCACTTGTTTCACTGTGTGTGGAAGAGGGGGGGGGGGGGGGGCAGAGAGAGAGGGGGAGAGAGAGAGGGGGAAGGGGTGGGGGTACGGAGCTGCATGGACCAGGGGTGTGGTGTTCTCTCTGTCTGTCTCTCTGTCTCTGTCTCTGTCTCTTTCTCTTACTCTGTGTCTCTCTGTCTCTCTCTCACTTACTTTGTGTCTCTCTGTCTCTCTGTCTGTTTCTCTCACTCTCTCAATCTGTGTGTGTGTCTCTCTCTTTCTCTCTCTCTCTCTACCTTCTTTTCTGTCTGTCTGTCTGTCTGTCTGTCTGTCTGTCTCTCATTCACTCTGTGTCTCTCTGTATCTGTTTCTCTCTCTCTCTCTCTCTCTCTCTCTCTCTCCTCTCTCTCTCTCTCCCCCTTTCCTTTCTGTGTGTGTATGTCTCTCTCTCCGTTTCTGTCTCTCTCTCTCTGTCTGTCTGTCTCTCTGTCTCTGTCTCTCTCTGTCTCTGTTTCTCTCACTCACTCACTCTGTTTGTGTGTTCTCTCTCCGTTTCTCTCTCTCTACCCTCTCTCTTTCTCTCTCTCTCTCTCTCTCTCTCTCTCTGTCTCGCTGTCTGTTTCTCTCTTCTATCTTCCTCTCTCTTTCTCTCTCTCTCTTCTCTCTCTGTCTCTCTCTCTCACTCTGTGTCTCTCCGTGCCTGTTTCTCTCTCTCTCTCTCTCTCTCTCTCTCTCTCTATCTCTCACTCACTCTGTGTCTCTCTGTGCCTGTGTCTCTCTCTCTACCTTCCTTTTGTCTGTCTCCTCTCTCCCCTCTCTCTCTCACCTCTCTCTCTCTCTTCCCCCCTTCTCTTTCCCACTCCTGTCTTTTCTGGAATCTGTTGGCCTTAAAACAGGGCCGGACAGCCAGGCCGAGCGGAAGAGAATTGTTTGCCTGATTAATGTTGCATGCCGGTGAAGGGCAGTAAATCTGGATGGGGGCTTTCTGGGCCGCCACTAACGCTCGCTGCAGGCGGCTTTTGTTTTGTGGTGTTTAAATGAGCGGGGCAGGGGTTTGGGGGAGAGGAGCTGGAGGGTGGTTAGGGTGGGGGTGGGGGTGGAGAGAGAGGGAGAGAGGGAGAAAGAGAGCGAGAAACAGAGACAGCAAGAGAGAGAGAGAGAAAGAGCGCGAGAGAGAGAGAGAGAGAATAGAGAGAGAGAGAGAGGGAGAGAGAGAGACAGAGAGAGAGAGAGAGAGCAGGAGAGAGAGATTGAGAGAAAGAAAGACGCAAAGACAGAGCGAACGAGTGAGCGAACGAGAGAGAAAAAGAGAGAGAGGGAGAGAAAGAGGGGAGAGAGAGAAAGAGAGAGAGAGAGAGAGAGAGAGAGTTGAGAAAAAGAAAGACGCAAAGACAGAGCGAGCGAGCGAGCAAGAGAGAGAAAGAGAGGGGAGAGAGAGAAAGAGAGAGAGAGAAAGGGGGAGAGAGAGAAAGAGAGAGGGGACAGAGAAAGAGAGAGAAAGAGAGAGGGAGAGAGAGAGAGAGAGGAAGGAGAGAGAGAGAGACTGAGAGAAAGAAAGAGGCAAAGACAGAGTGAGCAAATGAGCGAGCGAGCGAGAGACAGAAAGAGAGAGAGAGAGGGAGAGAGAGAGGGAGGAGAGAGAGGGAGAGAGAGAGAAAGAGGGAGAGAGAGAGAGGAGAGAAAGAGGCAAAGACAGAGTGAACGAGCAAGTGAGAGAGAGAGAGAGAAAGAGAGAAGAGAGAGAGAAAGAGGGAGAGAGAAAGAGATAGAGAGACAGAGACAGAGAGAGAAAGGAAAGAGAGAGAGAGAGGTAAGGACAGAGTGAGCGAGCGAGCGAGCGAGAGAAAGAGAGAGAGAGAAAGAGGGAGAGACAGTGAGGAGAGAAAGAGGCAAAAAGACAGAGTGAGCGAGCAAGCGAGCGAAAGAGAGAGAAAGAGAGAGAGAGAGAAAGAGAGAGAGAAAGAAAGAAAGAGAGCGAGAGAGAGAGAGGAGAGAGAGAGAGAGGAAAGCGAGAGAGAGAGGGAAAGAAAGAGAAAGAGAAGAGAGGGGAGAAAGAGAAACAGAGCGAGAGAGACAGAGGGAGAGAGAGTAAGGAGAGATAGAGGCAAAGACAGTGAGCGAGCAAGCAATCGAAAGAGAGAGACAGAGTGGGGAGAGAGAGAGAAAGAGAGAGAGAGAGACAGAGTGGGGAGAGAGAGAGAAAGAGAGAGAGAAAGAAAGAGTGAGAGAGGGAGGGAGAGAAAAAGAGAGGGGAGAAAAAGAGAGAGAGAGCGAGAGAGATTGAGAGAAAGAAAGAGAGAGACAGTGAGGAATGATCCGATCGGTCGAACCCGTATCGCTATCAAATGCAGACTTCGTAAGTTCAGTACTCTCAGAGTTACCTCCCATTTGTCATTTGTGCAGTGCATTCTGGGATTCAACATGGCCACTCGGTAAGACATTATCGCTCGTGGGGATACTTTCAGAATTTTTTGTTCTTTTTCCACATTTTTTTGGTCACTAAGATTATTTTTTACACTGCCTGTTGTGCATTCCTGTTTTTTTTTAAATTTGAATACAATTACTATAGTTATATTTCATGTAGTTTTTAATGTGAGAAATAACAGTGAGGCAATTTTTATGTGAAATTCAGACAAAATTTAATCATTTTCTAACTCAATTCAGAAGTGAATTTAGAGCCCCAAAATGTGCCAGATTGCACAGACTTGCGTTTAGATTTCAACATTTTCCGCGGGAGCATGTCCCCGGATCCCCCTACATCGCGTTGATTTTCCCTCTTTTTTTAAGACTTTCCTTCAATCCCACCCCTGATAGAAAAAGTAATGGGGAGATATCTCCAAACCCTAGGTACATAGAAAGTACTGGATAGTTACACACACAAACACCAAACACACAGACACACACTCACTCTCACACTGCCACGCCCACCACTTTCATTTCATTTCATTTCCCAACAACAGACAGAAATACTGATGGAATACGGTGCAGTCAGCATGCAATTCTCATCACCGCATGTTTCACAGAAGTTTGCTGTTTTGAGCTGGCCGCCACGTAATATTCACGAAGCACTCACTACATGTGCTGGCACATTGCCAATAGATGAGTGATGCAAACAATACCTCCACCTCCATATCACTCCTCTCCTCTCCCCCCCCAAAAAAAAATCCCCCCCCCCCCCCCACCTCCTGTACTGGTTTGAAGTATGTGTCAATCAAAGTTTATGTAAAGCTTGTCCACCATTTCCTGCCCAGCTAAAGTTTCGTCGTCAGTTTCAGTTTCTCAAGATGAAGTCTCCGCGCTCGGAATGAATTTCATATACACTAACGTCACAGGTACCACGTGTATGGTGATCATGGCACAAGCCTTAAGCCTGCACATAAACCCTTGCGCTGTCCTCCTAAGGCCCTATATAGACTATGTTTTACTTAGTCTATTTTTTATACTGGTATTTTATCAGCCTACCACTGGAATAACCTTGGTTACATGTAAATGACATGTGTATGTTTGTATCTTACCTTCAAAAAAGGAACATACATATAAAATAAATAAATAAATGATTAAAGGTCTGACTCACAACATAACTAGCTATTCTGTATAAACTCGTC
>JAPXFY010000028.1:30914671-30919671 GCA_030674185.1 Monoplex corrugatus
CTTATTTCATCGTATCATTAATTTTTCTGTTTCCCTTTCTGTCTCCCTCTCTACCCGTTCCGCGAAAGGATTGATTTAGCAGTTTCAGTTTCAGTTTCAGTTTCAGTTTCTCAAGATGACATCTCCGCGCTCGGAATGAATTCCATATGCACTAACGTCACAGTGCCACGTGTTGGATCATGGCACAAGCTTAATCCTGCACATAAACCCATGAGCTGGTCAGGTCCTGAGGTTCTACCTAGACTATGTTTTACCTTTTAATATGTTTTATATAGGTACTTTATCGGCCCACCACTGGAATAATCTTGGTTACATGTAAATGACATGTGTATGTGTGTATGTTACCTTCAAAAAAGGAACATATGTATTAAAGTAAATAGATAATTAAAGGTCTGACTCACAACACAACTAGCTATTCTGTATAAACTCGTCTCACATGACAGAGCCAGCCCCCCCCCCCCCCCCCCCCCCCCCCCGTAGTAATGCCCAAATGCTCAGCCATCTATCAACTAGGTGAAGCCAATATTTTCATCGATAGGTAAGTAAGTAAAGTAAGTAAGTAAGTAAGTAAGTAAGTAAGTAGGTAAGTAAGTAAGTAAGTAAGTAAGTAAGTGAGTGAGTAAGTAAGTAAGTAAGTAAGTAAGTAAAGTAAGTAAGTAAAGTAAGTAAGTAAGTAAGTAAGTAAGTAGGTAAGTAGGTAAGCAAGCAAGCAAGTAAGTAAGTAAGTAAGTAAGTAAGTAAGCAAGCAAGCAAGTAAGTAAGCAAGTCTGATTTAGCAAGGCCACTGGATCCTGTCTCGTACATTGCCATACCACTGTACTTTTCTCTTCTCAGCTGAAGTCAACAGACAAATGATACAACGTGTAGTTTGATGGTTTGCTGCATTCGTTCAATGGTGATATTATCACAGGGACCCCTCTAGGGGGAAGAAGTATTCAGACCGAATTGTTAGACGGTTAAATAAGGTCTGTGTAACGGAGATCACGCCATCCATGATTATTCAAATGGATACTCAACATTTTCCACTCAAACTGGAGCTCACGCTTACATGGTCCTATCCATTCTTAGTGGACATAGATGTAGATTACCTAGAAACCAACATGCGTCAGCAGTTGCCAATGTCCAAGGAAATTTCTAGGAAAGTGAATAACAACCATGGCCGCTAGGCCAAGATCGCTAAGTTACCCAATTTTCGATTTCTGCTTTCATGGATGAACGACAGCTGAAGGACAGGTGAGAATGTTTGTGACAGAAACAAAGCTGGGTAAAGGGAATCTCACCTGTATAAAGACCAGTCAGTCAGTCTTGAGGTTCAGTCAACACAGAGTCAGCACTGAGTCAGCCACTGGGTCCATGGGCAAGAACGAGAGGCGGCCAGAGAAGTCTAGCATGGAACCTGTCTTAGAGGCATGTGACCCACATTTCATTTTATACTTTTGTTTGGGTAGGAATAGAAGTAGGTAGTTTATAGTATGAAATCCCGTTATGCAAAATAACAGCAAACGGCACAACCTTGAGACAGGTTGATAAGTTTAAATATCTGGGACCGATCATCTCACCAGACGGCAGATGCACATCAGAAATTGCCAGCAGAATCGGCCAAGCCAAAACAGCATTCAAGAAGATGAAAAGCATTCTTACCAACAAATGCCTGTCAATTAACATCAGGAAGAGGGTTCTTGAATGTTATATAAAACCCATAATGATATACGGTTGTGAGGCGTGGATAGTCAACAAGCAAAGCTAGAACAAGATTGAGGCAGCCGAAATGTGGTTTCTACGAAGAATGTTGAGAGTTCCATGAACAGCAAAAACAAACAAACAAGACAGTCTCGATGGAGGCAGACACAACAAGATCATTGATAAAGAAAATTAGGAAAAGACAGGCAACATTTATAGGCCATTTTAAGAGAGAGGGGAATTAGAGCACCTGGTCACAACAGGAAAGTTGGAGGGAAAGAGAGCACCAGGTAGACTCGGGGAAAAGATATTGGACGGACTTGCAGGGTGGCTGAAGACAAAGAGGGTGGAAGAGGTGCTTGTGGCAACAAGGGATAGAAACACATAGAAGGCCATGATGACCAACGCCATGTGGCAAGGCACTTGATGATGATGATGAGTATGTTTTGTTTATCATGAAGCAAAGAGAGAGGGAATGGAGTAGGACATATGGAGGTGTTCAACATTCTGACGATATGTAAGCTAGTGAAGATTCGTAGTGCATCCTGGGGTTTTAGGACTATTAGGACCAAAGGCAGTAAGAATGGCGCATCACGTTTTATGCTGAAGCTGGTTAATTGAATAAATGCGTTGTAGTTATCAAACTATGTGTGGACTGCTTATGAGAACAATATCTCGTGTGGTTAGTGCATTTCTTCTCGTCACTCTCCATCCTTGTTGTGTGCATGTCTCCTAAGTACAGAAACAATCCCTCTATAAACATCCCCAATACAAATTACTGCTATAGAGGGCAGAGCTCTATTTTTTCCCGTTACAATATGATCAGTGTATCTGGTGTTTAGCATCTTGCAATACACCTCATTTCCATTACTTTGAGTCGCCTTTCAAAATCCCCTGAGAGGGTCCTTGTCTTGCATAACTACAGGAATATGTGTTTCATGGAGATGGTCTTGTCTTTCCATAAAAGCTTTCAACAATGTGGCTGTTGTGTCTTGTCAAAAACATGTATGTCAACTAATAAACCAACACATCAGTCAACCAGATAGCAAATCATCCCAACCAAACAAACCAAGCAAAGTATTATTATTATTATTACTACTATTATAATTATTATTATTAGCATTATCATTATATTGTCAACAGCAGCAGCAACAGCAGCATCGTTATCGTCGTTATCATCGTCGTCATCATCATCAGTATTAATATTATTGCTATTGTTATTATATAATTATCATCATCATTTTTGTTGTTGTCATACTATTATTATTATATTATTATCATCATTCTCACTATTGGTATTATCATTATTGGTATTATCAGTCTTCTTCTTCATTTACTTTTTCCTCTTCTTCATCTTCTTCTTCTTACTGCTACTATCAGAATCATCATCATCATCAACATTATTATTATTATTATTATTATTATTATTATTATTATTATTATTATTATTTATTATTATTATCACCATTATTATCATTATTATTATCATCATCATCATTATCATCGTCATCAATATCATTGTTGTTACTATTACTATTATTGTCATCTTTATTATTATTATTATTATTATTATTATATCATCATTATTATTATTATCATAATTATATTATAGTTATCAATAATAACAACAACAACAATAATAATAATAATAATAATAATATAATAATAATAATAATAATAATAATAATAATAATAATAATATTAATAATAACATTTTGATTATTGTTATCATTATTATTATTATCGTCATCATTATTGTTGTTGTTGTTTTGTTAAGTACCTGATGTCGTGTTTCATGGAGACGGTCTTGCTTTTTCTACAAACGTTTTAGCCCATTTGGCTGTTTCGTCTTGTAAAAAATATGTATGTCAATTGATAAACCAACAAAATCAAGCAAACTAACAATTCAATCAGGAGCCAGAAAAAAGAACACGAAAAAAGAATCTGAACACGTATTTAATACAAGACAAGACAGGCACAAATTTTCGACCACCTGGCCTTTGTCAAAGCGTAAGATCACAAACGAACAAACGCCATATACAAAAATTAGGAGAAAAAGACTGAAACTTCCCTGCTGCTTTGCCCAGTGTGAGAAAAGGACTAAACTGACTAAAAAAAACAAACAAACAAACAAACCCTGATTTATGCTTGACAAAGGCCAGTTGGCCGAAAATTTGCGCCTGTCTTGTCTGGTTGTATTAAATACGCATTCTGATTGGAGAAAAAGACTGAAACTTTCCTGCTGCTTTGTCCAGTGTGAGAAAAAGACTAAACTGACTAAAAAAAAAAAAACAAAAAAACCAACAAACAAACAAAAAGAAACTTGATTTATGCTTGACAAAGGCCAGTTGGCCGAAAATTTGCGCCTGTCTTGTCTGGTTGTATTAAATGCGCGTTCTGATTCTTTTTTTCCTGATTTTTTTCTGGTTCCTGTTTGCTTCACCGCAGGCAGTCACACTTGTTTTGGACAATAATTTCAGTCAACCAACTAGCAAATCATTTGACCAAACCAACCAAATCCAAAACAAGTGTGACTGCCCGCGTTCAAGCAAACAGGAACCAGAAAAAAAAACACGAAAGAACAATACGAAAGCGTATTTAATACAACAAGACAAGACAGGTGCAGATTTTCGACCAACTGGCCTTTGTCAAACGTAAGATTACAAACAAACAAACAAACACCAGATACAGTTGGGAGTGCTATGGACTCATTGGGAAAACTGGGACCACACAGTCGAATCTCATCCACTTCGCGGATGCGTCATTGAGGGTGTTGCTCAAATCTTCTGACCAGCACCGCAGGTGTCTGTATCTCTCAGGCCTGGTTGACGCCAGGCTATATTATGATAGTAAGCGTAGAGTACAACCCTGTCACGCAGTCTCAATCCTAGATGGAACTCCATAGCATCATGATTATCATCCACATCGACATCATCATCATCGCATAATAAAAACTGTTCCAGCTTCTGTGGCCTTTAAAGTGGTGTAGAAAATGGGACGGGAAAATAAAATTAAAAAAATTAAAAAGGTGAGCACAAAGGTAACCTCCCTGAGTGCAATGATCCTTAAAAAAAATTTTTTTTAAAAATAAAAAAAAATAAAAAACACCAGATACAAAAATTTTGAGAAAAAGACAAACTTCCCTGCTGCTGTGTCCAGAGAAACAGACAAACACAAACCAAGCTCATTTACGCAAAAAAAGAAGACTCCAACGGAAAAGCGCATGACAGAAACGAAATCTACCTTTTCACAACAAACCCTCACTCACTCATCAAAAAGTGACCCCACATCTCTGACTTGTTTCTACTGCTTTACGGTAA
>JAPXFY010000028.1:30922171-30937171 GCA_030674185.1 Monoplex corrugatus
GCGAAAAGAGCACTTAATACATGTACCCAATTATCAATCCTAAGAAAATGTACATAGACTTTATCGAACACATACAGGTGAATGGACCATTAAGGCAGAAAATGATAGAAATGACAGAAAGCAAAGCAACAAGGCAGAAGTAAAGAGAGGGACAGAAAAGAGGAAATTTCTAGCACAGAATTTCCAGAAGGTGGGGATACTATTTATACTGAAAGAGCCCCCGGCATTCCCACGGGGGACGTTACGCAGATGACACCGTGGTAATTACAGAAAATGAAAGGGAACTACAAAACCTTGTGAATATACTAGCAATAGAAAGCAAAAATAAAGGGTTGGAGCTAAATAGCGAGAAGACTGAAGTCATGGTAATCAGTAAAATCATGAAATCCCCTCATGCAACATAATAGCAAACGGCACAAACTTGAGACAGATTGATAAGTTTAAATAGCCAGCAGAATCGGCCAAGCCAAAACAGCATTCAAGAAGATGAAAAGCATTCTAACCAACAAATGCCAATCAATTAACATCAGGAAGACAGTTCTTGAATGTTGTATAGAACCGATAATGTTATACGATTGTGAGGCGTGGACAGTCAACAAACAAAGCCAGAACAAGATTAAGGCAGCAGAGATGTGGTTTGTAAGAAGAATGTTGGGAGTTCCATGGACAGCAAAGAAAACAAACAAGACAGTCTTGATGGAGGCAGACACAAGATGATCAGTCATAAGGAAGATTAGGAAAAGACAGCCAACATTTATAGGCCATTTTATGAGGAAAGGGGAATTGGAGCACCTGGTCACAACAGGAAAGTTGGAGGGAAAGGGAGCAGCAGGTAGACCCAGGGAGAAAATATTGGACGGTCTTGCAGAGTGGCTGAAGACAGAGAGGGTGGAAGATGTGCTTGGGGCAACAAGGGGTCGATACATATGGAGGACCATGATCGCCAACGCCATGCGGCAGGGCATTTGGTGATGGTGTGATGATGATGATGATGATGATGATGATGATGATGATGATGGTGATGATGATGGTGGTGATGATGATGATGATGATGATGATGATGATGATGATGATGATGATGATGATGATGATGATGGTGATGTGATGATGATGATGATGATGATGATGATGATGATGATGATGATGATGATGATGATGATGATGATGATGATGACTGACGACGATGATGATGACGATGAATGATGATGATGATGATGATGATGATGATGATGATGATGGTGATGATGATGAGGCTGAAACCCGAAAGGAACAACAACGACGTTTCTGTGAAACACAAGATCAGGTTCTTACTCGCACTGGTATATTCCATCTTTTCTGTGTGGATGTGAGACAGGTACCCTCACTCAAATTTGGAAAGATGAATGCAAGTCATGGAAATGAGGTGTTATCGCAAGATACATACTGTCAGATACATTCATCACATTATTCATGTACAAGTCTGCCAAAACATTAAAAAGCACATTGGACCATAATATGAAGATCTGCTGACTTCATCCAAAACAAGTGTGACTGCCCGCGTTCAAGCAAACAGGAACCAGAAACAAAACACGAAAAAAGAATAAGAACGCGTATTTAATACAACAAGACAAAACAGGCGCAAATTTTCGGCCAACTGGCCTTTGTCAAGCGTAAGATCACTGCTGACTTCAATTAAGAAAAGAAAACTAGGTTGGTGTGGCCATGTAACAAGATCCAATTATCATCATCATCATCATCATCATCATCATCATCATCATCATCATCATCATCATCATCATCAAGTGCCTTGCCGCATGTCGTTGGCGATCGTGGCCCTCTATAAGTATACATATATCCCTTGTCGCCGCAAGCACATCTTCCACCCTCTCTGTCCTCAGCGACCCTGCAAGTCCGTCCAATATTTTTTTACCCAATGGCCTTGCTAAATCATTCTTCTATCTATGAACGCCCACCAAAAATAAATGTCGATTGTGCAACAACCAAGTGGAATATAGTCAGGTTGCCTAACACACGTCGAGGGAAAGAGACGGAAGAGATGACAAAGAGAATTAAAGCACTAAAATACACGCACATACACAACACACACACACACTACACCACACACACACACAACACACACACACACACACACACACACACACACCAACACACACCACACACACACACACACACACACACACACACACACACACACACACACACATACACACACACACACACACACCACCACATACACACAAAACACACACAACAACACCACAACACAGCACGCACCACACACACACACACACACACACATACACACCCCCACACAACACACCACACACACATCACACAACCACACACACACACACACACACACACAACACACAACACACACACCACACACACAACACACACACACATAACCAAAAAAACAAAAAAACAAAATAAAAACGATGGCCTGACAAAAGGAAATAAGAGGAAAGCAGGGAGAATTTTAAATATCAACTAAGTAACATAACTCTTGAGAGTCACGGAGTTATCTCCCATGTAGAATTTCTCAAACCCAACACAGTTTGCGCTACCCATTCACCTAGCATAGACGCAGCCACAAAGCATAAAGTGGGAAGTGGTAAGTGGCAAGGAATGTTCTGAGCTTACCACTTTATGTTTTGGGCTGCGTCTATGCTAGCTGAATGGGTAGCGCAAACTGTGTTGGGTTTGAGAAATTCTACATGGGAGATAACTCCGTGACTCTCAAGAGTTATGTTACTTAGTTGATGGCCTGACAAGATTGCAGAATGGATAGAGAAACCATTTACAGAGACCCAGGCGTTGGCACAGAAACGCCAGAGCTGGAAGAATCGGAAAAATAGTTTTGTCGTGCAGCTAACCCCAATCAGTCTTCACGAAGTTAAGGGAAAAGGAGAAGAAAATTGTGAACTGTTTATTATGCCATTGGCATGTGTAGGGCAGCAATGAACATTCCCCACTGCTGTCTATTTTGGGCCAGCCTCTTTATGGGTGTGTTTGAGGGCCTTTAAGTGTCGGTGTGTTTGAGTGCATTTAAGTGTCAGTGTGTTTGACGGCCTTTAAGTGTCAGTGTGTTTGAGGGCCTCTAAGTCTCGGTGTTTTTGAGGGCTTTTAAGTTTCAGTGTGTTTGAGGGCCTTTAAGTCTCAGTGTGTTTGAGGGCTTTAAGTCTCAGTGTGTTTGAGGGCTTTAAGTCTCGATGTGTTTGAACGTTTTTAAGTCTGAGTGTGTTTGAGGGCTTTAAGTCTCAGTGTGTTTGAGGGCCTTTAAGTCTAGTTGTGTTTGAGGGCCTTTAAGTCTCGGTGCGTTTGAGTGCTTTTAAGTCTCAGTGTGTTTGAGGGCCTTTAAGTCTCAGTGTGTTTGAGGGCCTTTAAGTCTCGGTGTGTTTGAGGGCCTTTAAGTGTCAGTGTGTTTAAGTGCTTTTAAGTCTGGGTGTGTTTGAGGGCCTTTAAGTCTCAGTTGTTTGAGGGCCTTTAAGTCTCAGTGTGTTTGAGTGCTTTTAAGTCTCGTGTGTGTTTGAGGGCCTTTAAGTCTCGGTGTGTTTGAGGGCCTTTAAGTCTGGGTGTGTTTGAGGGCCTTTAAGTCTCGGTGTGTTTGAGGGCCTTTAAGTCTCAGGGTGTTTGAGGGCCTTTAAGTCTTGGTGTGTTTGAGGGCCTTTAAGTCTTGGTGTGTTTGAGGGCCTTTAAGTTTCGGTGTGTTTGAGGGCCTTTAAATCTCAGTGTGTTTGAGGGCTTTTAAGTCTCGGTGTGTTTGAGGGCCTTTAAGTCTCGGTGTGTTTGAGGGCCTTTAAGTTTCAGTGTGTTTGAGGGCCTTTAAGTCTCAGTGTGTTTGAGGGCCTTTAAGTCTCGGTGTGTTTGAGGGCCTTTAAGTCTTGGTGTGTTTGAGGGCCTTTAAGTCACGGTGTGTTTGAGGGCCTTTAAGTCTCAGTGTGTTTGAGGGCCTTTAAGTCTGGGTGTGTTTGAGGGCCTTTAAGTCTCAGTGTGTTTGAGGGCCTTTAAGACTCCTCCTGTAGGTCGTCGCCATGTGTTCTAAACGTTGTTCCTCAAACACCTTAGCGCGCACATGACGTGCGCGCTGCTCATGCAACAAAGCTGCTTACAGCATGTCCATATGCGCGCTATGATGTGAGAACGTTTAAGAACAACTGTGGCAGAAGACATAGTCCACGTATGAAAATGATTCGAAGGTGAAATGTTGCAGGTTTTACAAGAAATATGTTGGTAATGTCTTCGTATACGTGGGTGTATGTATGCAAATATGAATACATATCACACACACATACACACACATACATGTACACACTAACACACACACGCTCTAACACACACACACACACACACACACACACACACACACACACACACACACACACACACACACACTCACACACTCACACACACACACACACACACATACATACACTACACACATACCACACACGTTCGCTCACTCACTCACACACACACACACACACACACACACATACGTACACACACACACACACACACACACACACTCACACACACACACACAAAGACACTCACACACTCAACACACACCACACACACACACACACACACACACACACACACACCACACACACACACACACACACACACACACATTTTTAAACAGAGATAATGATCACACATTTTCAAACCTTCGTTAACTTCACATTAATGAAAATTACCGGCTTCAAACAAATGCAACCAAACACACATCATATTCCAAAATTAACACATTTAACAAGAAACACCCGAGGGTGCAGATAGGACCCAGAACAGTAATGCCTCGCCACTCTGCGGACAATCACCTCCCAAGTTCCCCCTGGTGGATGAAGGGAGGTGATTTTCTTCCAATTTGAGATTGCCTGTGCAAAACGTGCCCGACGCAGAGCAGAGCGCCGCTGGCGCAAATCCAAACTCATTGTACACAGGCAACTTTTCCAAGCCTCTAAAACAAAAGTATCCACCCTCATTGCATCTGCAAAAACAAGCTATTTCCAAACCAAAATCCTGAATGCCTCTTCTTCAAAAGAACTCTTTACAACCATGAATCATCTCCTTGGCACACGAAAATATTTACCTCTCCCAACAAAACATACAAATGAAGAACTCCCATCTGTATTCTCCAAGTATTTCACCACCAAAATACAAACTCTTCGTGACAGGCTTGACAGGACACCCTGTCAACCATGCCCACCTGACCCTTCCTTCTCTGGCACACCTCTTACTACTTTTACCCCAGTCTCACAAGAAGAAATTTTCAACACAATCAGATCCATGTCGTTCAAAACCTGCGAACTGGATCCTCTTCCAGGTTCTCTCTACTCCGACTGTCTCCCTACTCTTCTCCCATTCATCACTGACATCATCAACACTACTTTTCAAACTGGAACTGTCCCAGATTCTTTCAAGTCTGCTATTGTTCACCCTCTCCTCAAGAAACACAATTTAGACCCAAATGAACTGAAAAATTACCGGAGTGGTCAACGCCAGGGGCATGTCCTTAGATTATGTGCATTGATATGTGTACTTAATTTTCTTTTTAATTTTTTTTCCTGTTGAAGTATTGTGTATGTTTTGGAGCAGTTATAGCCCCGATATGGCTCTACGCAGTCGGCTGGGCTTTAAACAACAATAACGTAATACATAACACATACTGCTGTATCTTTGGGCCATAATGTGTATGTTATGTGACTGCAGACATATTAGTAAACTAATTGGTATGGTCATGTAACGAAGCTCCAATCACCTTGCTAGTGGTGAATGCCGGGGGTGTGTCCTTGGATTATGTGCGCAAATGCATTGATATGTGTACTGAATTTTCTTTTATTTTTCCTGTTGAAGTTTTTGTATGTTTTAAAGCGGTTATAGCCCTGATATGGCTCTACACAGTCGGCTGGCCTTTAAACAACAATAACAACAACAACGACAACCTTGCTAAATCAGTTTTCCAGGAAACTGTTGAGAGAGTGAGACAGGAAGGGAAGATAAAAAAACCCACTTTGGACTGACAGCACTGCTGAATGGACAGAGAAACTATTTACAGAGATCCAGGCTTTGGTGCACAACCGACAGAGCTGGAGGAATCTGGTAAACAGTTCTTCAGTATGGCATCCCAAATGTTTCTTCATGGACACAGAAATTGTTTACAGAAACCCAGGCTTTGGCACACGATGGACGGAGCTGGAGGAATCTGGTGAACATTTCTTCAGTATGGCATCCCAAATGTTTCTTCATGGACACAGAAATTGTCGACAGAAACCCAGGCTTTGGCACACGACGGACGGAGCTGGAGGAATCTGGTAAACATTTCTTCAGTACGGCATCCAAACTGATTCTTCACAGAGTTTTATGAGAAGAAGAAGAAGAGGAAGAAGAAGAAGAACAAAAAGAAGAAGAAGAAGGCATTGCTAAATATGGTTTAGCCTGAGAGAGAGGGGGGAAATCCCACAATAGTTGCCATGATCCGTTATTAATACGATGCGTATGCTCTACCACCGTGAATCCCCATGTTCTCGAGTTTTTCCAAAGAACTTTGAGTGGACGACTCTCTCCAAAGGGACTGGACTTGCCCGGAAACTTGGCAGAATTAATTACCTCACAGCACAGTGTGAATTACATGCGTTGCATGCCGTGGGCTCAGAAAGCCACTAACTCAATTATTCACTCACCGGCTAAACGAAAACAAGATCAGTCAAATGACAACTGTCCGCCATTGTTTCCAGCGCCCCCTACACGGAAATCTAGGGGGAACAACTCTTGTGATGTAATTTACTGGATTGTCGACTTTGTGCATGTCTGAGAAAGGCTTGCAGGTTAGCTAACACCATTGAGGAAGACCCGAGACATGAACAGAGAGATAGGCAACTGCACGAATTCGTTGGTGATCAAGGCCTCGTTTGATCGACGTGAAAGGTCAATGTGAGCGAGCGTAATAGGTTTTACGAGATATACCAGGTGCTTAAATCTACCAGTCACTGTGGTATAGTGGTTAGTGTAACAGACTACCAGCTGGAAAGTTGTGTTCGAACCTCTATCAGTCCTTTCATAATCGTTTTGGGATCTTTCGGTCCCAACCCCATTTTCCTCACTGCTATGAGCTCATTGGGAAGACTTACGACTATACGATCAAATCTCATTCACACATCATGGATGCGTCATTGAGGGCGTTGCTTAAATCTCATGATCAACACTGCAGGTGTCTGTGTCTCTTGAGCCTGGTTGACATCAGGAAATATCATGAGAGAAAGCGTAGAACTTACGAAGTCTCGATCCTAGATGGAACTCCATCGCATCGTAATTATTGTCCTTGTCATCATCACCACCATCATCACAGCATTGTAAAAAAAAATCCAGCTTATGAGCCATTACGATGGCGTAGAAAAGGGGAGAGAAATAAAAAAAAAATTAGCAGAAAGAAAACAATTAAAGTGCAATGATTGTGAAAAGAAAAAAAAACTTAAATCTTAATGAAATCAAAACGTGAATATGATGTGTTCTGTTTGTCAGAACAAAGCCATATGTGAGCAGTGTGGGGGCACCCTGCATTGTTATCAAAACTAGGTTTGACCCTTCGTACAGTGGAAACGCCACACGCCCACACTCTACCAATTCAGGTCTTTTGATTGGATGTAGTCACATGACGTCACGCACAAAGAAAAAATGGCTGATCAAACACGGAATGATCTAGATTGAACAGGTACAGAAAAAACATAAATTTGCGTCAAGATGCTCCCTCATCTGTTATTCAGCGTCCACAATAGGTTCAAAACGTTGCTGCAAGACTCGTTCTCAAAGCTTCTCGCTATGAGAGTTTAACATCCCTGCTTTGTACCTTCCACTGGCTCCCTATTTAACGGCATATTAGACACAAGGTTGCTTGTATGTGTTACAATGTTGTCTAAGCTATATCCCTGAATTGCTCCATGCCTATTCTCCTTCACATACTTTTTTGCTCTTCTCCTGATAGCTGTTCAAAATCCGTCGATACAGATGAAAGACTCACGCTTTCTTATGTTTTAACTGTTTTGGATCTTTTTATTGAATAACCTGCCCTTTAACCTGATAAATTTGCCTTACCTTTCCCTTTTTAAGCCCCAACGTGAAACTTATCTTTTCCATAAATCCTTCTTTGATTCCTAAATTTGATTCCTTTTCTCACACTGGACCCAGCAGCAGGGAAGTTTCAGTCTTTCTCTCCCGATTTTTGGATCTGGTGTTTGTTTGTTTGTGATCTCACGCTTGACAAAGGCCAGTTGGCCGAAAATTTGCGCCTGTCTTGTCTTGTTGTATTAAATACGCGTTCTTATTCTTCTTTCGTGTCTTTCCTAGTTCATAAATCCTTCTGTTTAAATTAACTCTGTTCATACTGACCCTGTTCCCATCCAGTTTTGGTGCGTTCTTGTAGTATGTTATATATTTATGGTATTTAGAGAGTGCGTATACTGTTAATGGTAAATAGTGAATGTGTATGATACGTACATTTCATACACTTTTTTATTGCAGAACTGTAAGTGTGTGGAGCGCTGTCAGGGGCTCTATAACTGTACACTGTTATCATGTCTTATTACCGGAGAAATGTTGATTATAGAATTATAGAAATAAAGACGTAAAAAAGTTGGCATACCAACAAATCACACATGCACAGGTTTGGGGAGTTGGAGTTATTTGGAGTTATTTCACGAGGGATTCACCGCGCTCGGACATCTCCAGATGCGCTCCACCCAAATCCGCCAGCAGTCATCTGACAGATTTCCTGAGCCTGCACAAAACCCCACACGCTGGCAAGGTCTTGAAACGGGGAAAGGGGAGAAGGGACCTATCAAACACTAAGCTAACACCAACAAAATGATAGAAACATTAAGATGACTGTGAACAGGCCAGTCTTGAGTCTGTGGGTCTACCAGCTAGCTCGTTAATGGTCTAGATTGTGATGAACTTTCCATCTTCTGATTTAACATGAAATGATGCATGCACGCTGATTGTTTTTGACCACATCCATATGGCACACAGACATACATCTTTCCATGTGGCCCTGTTACTAGTTAAACACTGACTTAAAAAGTAATACATAAATCGTTTGAAATGTCCTGAGCCCTCTGCAGCTTATGTGCAACAGTCCACGGGCCGCAGCAGCAGTCTGGAATTTGATAATTTGTTCAAGAGGGATTAACCACACTTGGAATATTCCATAAGCGCTCCACCCAAAACACTCAGCAATAATCTGGCAGACATTTTGAGTTTGCGCAAAACCATATGAGCTGGGAAACTCTTGAAATAGAAAAGAAAACTGTATCCCCTCCCCCCCCCCCCCCCCCCCCAGTGTCAAATCTACGGCTGTTGCGCCATCAGTATTACGATAACTTATATAGACTGGGTGCCGCACTGTAAAGTTACCAATCTCTTTCTGCATGTCTCTGGACAGACTCCGTGGTTTATTAATTTAATTCTTGTGGGTTTTATGTATCAAGTCCACTTCAACTGAGGTAATCTCGGAGAAAATTTAAAAAAAAAGGTTTTGGAAAAAAAGAGAGGTGAATGGACTGCAGGCAGGTAAAACAAACAAACAAACAAAACAAGATGGTGAAGGTATACGAACTATCTCCTTTTTCCTATTTTCTGGGTGAAAATCAATCATTTCCTTTCAGTAAGACAGCCTGCGTGAGAATTCAGACTTAGTTTGGAGTTTGGATGTTGTTCAAAAGAGATTCATCGCACTCTGACAGTTAAATTCCATCTGCGCTCCACCCAAATCTTCCAGCAATTACCCGACAAGACTCCTTGAGCCCGTGGAAAACCCTATGTGCTTGCATCATCATCATCTTCATCATCATCATCATCAAGTGCCTTGCCACATGGCGTTGGTGATCGTGGCCTTCCATCTGTTTCTATTCTTGTTGCTGCAAGCACCTCTTCCACCCACTCTGTCCAAAATTTTTCCCTGGGTCTACCTGGTGCTCTCTTTTCCTCCACCTTTCCTGTTGTGACCAGGTGCTCCAATTCCCCTTTCCTAATAAAATGACCTATAAATGTTGCCTGTCTTTTCCTAATCTTCCTTATCAATGATCTTTTTGTGTCTGCCTCCATCAAGACTGTCTCGTTGTTTTCTTTGCTGTCCATGGAACTCTCAACATTCTTCAACGCTGGCACAGTGCTGAAACTGGTAAAAGAGACCCACGCAACACTAAGCTGACAACGCTAGAATGATGGAAACGTTAAGATGGGCAACAGACAAGTTTTACAGTCAATGGCCGGGATTGAACTCTTGCTCCTCAGTCCACGTATTTGTCAATAGAACCAATCAGCTTGTCCATTTCATAAGCCTGGCCCACCTGAAGCTTGACCACACAACCCCCATGTTGTGAGCATGCTGTTTTGGCAAACATGTCTGTGTGACTTGTGGACCTGATACATTAACACCTAAAGTGCCAAAGTGTAAATAAAAGGTGAATCGCCTGTGCCACAGAGTTTTAAACATCTTGACTTAAAATAAAAAATTAAAAAATCATATCTCTTCATCCAGCCCAGAAAACCCCACAACACTATATATTTTCTTGTTTTACGATCGCCAGTGCTAGTAATGTTACTCCGACTCCTATCTGGGTCAAGTCATTTTCACTCTGATCGAGCGAATCAACAAACTGCAAATCAGAATCAGCTCCACAAGTAATGATTTCTGCAACTTCTTTTGCTGAATAAGTTGTTGTTTGGACCCGAGCGATGCTCGGTCTTAATTAAAGCAAGTTCGTCCGCCATTGTTTGCAGACGCTGAATAGTAATCAGCTGTAGGGGTCCACCTTTTCGATCGCACGGGCGGAAAAGACCGTAAAACGTCAAACATACATAATTAGCATCTATTTATACAGGGAATACTGAAGTTTTCGTTGATATCTCACACGTCACTGAAAGTGTTGGGGTTTTCTGGCTAAAAATAGGAAAGGTCGCCGACCGAATATTCGGTCGGAAGAGTTAATAAAACCACGTAGTCGTTCCAGAGACATGGAGAAAGAGATCGGTACCTACACACTGTGGCTCCCGGTCTTTGTTAGTTATCACGATGTAGATAGCGCAACAGCCATTGGTTTGACCCTCAGAAGGGATACGTTTTTGTTTTTGTTTTTGTTTTTTTCATGACTTTGCCAGCGCAGATGGTTTTGTGCATGCTACAGCACCTCTTCCACCCTCTTTGTCTTCAGCCACTCTGCAACCCAGTCCAATATCTTCTCCCTGAGTTTACCTGGTGCTCTCTTTCCCTCCAGCTTCCCTATTGTCACCAGGTGCTCCAATTCCCCTTTCCTCATAAAATGGCCTATAACATCGTGGAAAGTATTAGATTCTGTAGCTTTCATGATCTGATCTTGTGGTGACCTCAGTTTTGGTTTCCTCCATCATTTCTGTGCTTGATGTGAATTCAAGTCGGGGTCTTTGTCATCAGCAGTCATGGGGACTATCATTCAAAGAATATGCTGGTGGTCTTTTTTACCGGGGGTCCTCTCATGCGGTCTAGCTCCATGACTGAGCGTTTAGTAGATTTAGTACGGGTTTAGTAGGCAGCATCCATCGTAAGTCGAACTATACCAGGCAATGTTTTGAACACCACTGAAGTGACCCAAGTTGCAACGCAGGGTCGCCTCTGGTGAGTGGCTCTAGACATTCTGGCTCCCGGTACTGGGATTTCAACCAGTAAACTTAAGTTTGGTAGTGTGAGCTGGAATGATCGACGTGGGATCAACGCCTCCTGACACGATGAGAACTTGGGAGCACACCCCTCCCCCCCCCCCCCCCTGCGGCGACGCGCTCTCAAAAGGGGAGAATACCCTGAGTTTCATAATTTGCTAAAATCCACAGCGACAAAAGAAAATAGTATGAATATGAACATGAATATGAATATGAATATAAATATGAATATGAATATGAATATGAATGGGAAGTATACGTGTGGGGGAGGAGAAGGGGGAATGAGAGTGGGATAGGGAGGGAAGAACAGCCAGCACCTCTAATAATGATAATGATAATGATAACAATAACAATAACAACAACAATAATAATAATAATAAATAGTACTGACAATAATAATGATGATAATGATGATGATGATGATGATAATGATAATAAAAATGATGATGATGATGATGATGATATTAATAATAATAGTTATAATAATAATAACAACAATAATAATAATAACAATAATAATAACAATAATTATGATGATGATGATGATGATCATGATGATGATGATGATAATAATAATAAAAACCATGATGATGATGATGATGATGGTGGTGGTGGTGGTGGTGATGATGATGATGATGATGACGACGACGACGACGACGATGATGATATGACAATAATGATGATGATGATGATGACGATGATGATGATGATGATGATGGTGGTGGTGGTGGTGATGACGACGACGACGACGATGATGATATGACAATAATGATGATGATGATGATAATGATAATAATAAAATAATAATGATAATAACAATAATGATAATAATAATAATATTAATACTACTACTAATAATGATAATGATATTGAAGATGTTGATGCTTATGATGGTGGCGATGGCAATAATGACGATGATGATGATGATTCCATTTGTATAGCGCAAACATACATGTCAGAGAATGTTCATTGTACTTTACAAACAGTATAAATATTTCGATACGACAACCGGATACATCAGATACGGTATGACAATCAGATACATCGGATACGGTATGACAATCAGATACATCGGATACGGTATGACAATCAGATACATCGGATACGGTATGACAATCAGATACATCGGATACGGTATGACAATCAGATACATTGGATACGGTATGACAATCAGATACATCGGATACGGTATGACAATCAGATACATCGGATACGGTATGACAATCAGATACATCGGATACGGTATGACAATCAGATACATTGGATACGGTATGACAATCAGATACATACACAAATACAGTCAATGCAGCATAAAACATTTTAATACACATATACATACACACACATATAAATACATATGTGAATATATGTATATGTATATATATATATAATATATATATATATATATATAATATATATATATATATATATATATATATATATATAGTAAGAGAGTGAGAGACAGAGACAGAGATGGAGACAGACAGACAGAGACAGACAGACAGATGGATGGATGGATGGATGGATGGATGGATGCAGAGAGAATGAGAGGGAGAGATAGATAGATAGATAGATAGATAGATAGACAGACAGACAGATAGATAGATAGATAGACAGACAGATAGACAGACAGATAGATAGATAGATAGATACATGTAGATAGATAGATATATAGACAGATAGATAGATAGATAGATAGATAGATACATGTAGATAGATAGATATATAGACAGATAGATAGATAGATAGATAGATAGACAGACAGATAGATAGATAGATAGATAGATACATGTAGATAGATAGATATATAGACAGATAGATAGATAGATATAGATAAATAGATAGATAGATATATAGATAGATAGATAGATAGATAGATAGATAGATAGATAGATAGATAGATAGATAGATAGATAGATAGATAGATAGATATGAAGACGAATTGCAGTACCATTGGATTTAGAACAGCCACAAGCAGATGGAAGTCCATGATCGCCAATGTCATGCGGCAGGGCACCTGGTGATGATGATGACAAGCATTTATTTATGATTTCTGGAGATACCTGAAAAAGATATGTGTTTTGAGGTGCTTTTGGAAAGTAAGCAGACAACCGATTTGCCTTAAAGATTCAAGGAGGGAGTTCCATGTCGTTGGGCCAAAAATAGAGAAAGACTTCTCACAGCAACTTGTGAATGAGAACAGAGATACAGTTAAGAGAACAGCTTCTTGAGACCTGAGGGCTTTGGAAGGAGTAGATGGCAAATTCCTATCAATTAACATCAGGAAGAGAGTTCTTGAATGTTATATAGAACCAATACTGTTGTACGGATGCGAGGCGTGGACAATCAACAAACAAAGCCAGAACAAGATTGAGGCAGCCCAGATGTGGTTTCTAAGAAGAATGTTGAGGGTTCCATGGACAGCAAAGAAAACAAACGAGACAGTCTTGATGGAGGCAGACACAAGTAGATCACTCACAATGAAGATTAGGAAAAGACAGGCAACATTTATAGGCCATTTTATGAGGAAGGGGGATTTGGAGCACCTGGTCACAACGGGAAAGCTGGAGGGAAAGAGAGCACCGGTTAGACCCAGAGAGAAAATGCTGGACGGATTTGCAGAGTGGCTGGGGACAAGGAGGGTGGGGGAGATGCTAGGGGCAACGAGAGATAGAGGCAGATGGAAGTCCATGATCGCCAATGCCATGCGGCAGGGCACCTGATGATGATAATGTGATGGCAGCAGCAGTTCTGCTATACATGTTGGCACTGTCTTCAAACTCAGACACTGGAAGCAGAATGTGGGAATTTTTCTCTCGATTCTTGTTTTGACTGGTAACCAGTGTAGCTGCAGTTTTCGGAAGAGTGTTTTTACATTGCTCCGTTTGTTCTCTTTAACACACAAACTTACGGATAACAAATCTACACCAGCTCACTGTTGATGGACGTAGTCAAGGAAAGCAGACAAAGAAATAACAAATGGCACAAAATTTGTGTGGTGAACTCTCACAGGACCGTTCTCCAGACAGAGACCTGCATGTGCACAGAACAGGAGAAATCAATTCACCTTCTGCCCCCTGTCTCCCTCCACGCCCTTCCTTTTTTTCTGGGCATTGAAAAATCATTCTTGTCTGCGACAAGAAGTATTTATGTTACTTGATTTGATGGAATGGCAGCTGTCTGTAAACTGTAGACAAAAGAAGTAAACGTTTGTTTAGTATTTTGTTGATTTTTTTTCAACATAGTCTTTTAAAGAAGTATCTTCGTTGCTTTGTGTATCTATTTTTTCCTTCCGTCCATCTGTCT
>JAPXFY010000028.1:30947171-30949671 GCA_030674185.1 Monoplex corrugatus
TTGTTGTTTGTGATTGTTTGTTCGTTTGATTGTTTGACCGATTGACTGTGATTGACTGACTGACTGACTGACTGATGATTGATTGATTGATTGATTGATTGATTGACTGTTAGTTGGTTGGTTGTTCATTGGTTGGTTGGTTGGTTGGTGATTGATTGGTTGGTGGGTGGGTTGGTAGGTTGGCTGGTCGTTGGTTTGTTTAGTAAGGGGCAGATGCACATCAGAAATAGCCAGCAGAATCGGCCAAGCCAAAACAGCATTCAAGAAGATGAAAAGCATTCTTACCAACAAATGCCTATCAATTAACATCAGGAAGAGATTTCTTTAATGTTATATAGAACCGATAATGTTATACGGGTTGTGAGGCGTTGACAGTCAACAAGCAAAGCCAGAACAAGATTGAGGCAGCCGAGATGTGGTTTCTAAGAAGAATGTTGAGAGTTCCATGGACAGCAAAGAAATCAAACGAGACAATCTTGATGGAGGCAGACACAAGAAGATCATTGATAAGGAAGATTAGGAAAAGACAGGGAACATTTACAGGCCATTTTATGAGGAAAGGGGAATTTGAAGCACCTGGTCACAACAGGAAAGCTGGAGGGAAAGCGAACACCAGATAGACCCAGGGAAAAAATATTGGACGGACTTGCAGAGTGGGAGGACAGAGAGGGTGGAAGATGTGCTTGCGGCAACAAGGGATTTGAAACAGATGGAAGGCCATGATCGGCAACGCCATGTGGCAAGGCACTTGATGATGATGATAGTAAGGGGAGTGGAACTGGCTGCTGTGCGGGCTGGTGGCAGGGTGGGCTGCCCAAAAGACAAATGAAGACCCAGAGTGAGAGGAGAGAGGTCTCTTCCATTCTCTCCAGGTCCGGTGCCTGGGCTGGACCTGGTTGGTGCGCGTTGTGTGGCAGCGTCTCGGGGTTTGCCATCTCCCCACCTTGCCGTTCAGTTTGTAAACAAGGTGACTGATGACTGGGTCCGAATGGGTCATGCAGCGCATGGACAGCCCCCTCCCCTCCCCTTTGGTTGATGACATGACCTCTGAGTGGCGTCGGAAGCTTGGGAGGTGATTGTCCGGAGAGTGGTGAGGCATTGGTGCTCTGGGTCTCATCCGCACCCTCGGGTATTTCTTGTTAAACTTTGTTTGTTGGTTGATTGGTTATTAGTCAGTCAGTTAGTCAGTTGGCTGGGGGGAGGGGGGCTGGAGAGAGAGAGAGAGGGGGGGGGTGATTAACATAATATGTTGATTCTGGAAAAAAAGACAATTTTCATCTAACTATTTTTTGTATCAACGTGTGAACGTCCACACGCTCAACTCTGCGCGTGCGCACGCGCGCGTTACGTGTGTGTAAAGATTTCAACCCCACTCGCGCGCGCCCGCATGTAAATGCGCATGCTCGCGCGTGCGCTCGCGCCTCAGCTAAACGCCGACGCGCGTAAGCATGGACGATTTTCTTGAATCATATGAAAATGGAATATATAATGAATGATACGGCTCAGGTCAGCACACAAGAGGCCTTTTCATCGAATCCGCTGACGCTAATAAAACATTCTCACAAATTTCGCTCAGCACGCAAAAGACCTATGAACATTGAAATCAGTTGGAATGGGAAAAGTAATTATAATGATTCTTTCGAAAGCATGAGAACTCCCAAAAGCCAAGTTTCAGTTGGATGGTTTTTCTTGATATGTTTACAGGCAAGTTGGGTTATGAATAAGTGTGGCATTTAGGGCCCAAGTACTTGACTAGGCGGTAAATTGTTTCACAGAAGATGTGTTTATGATTCTGGATTCATGTGTGTGTGTGGGTGTGTGTGTGTGTGTGTGTGTGTGTGTGTGTGAATGTGTGTGTGTGTGTGTGTGTGTGTGTGTGTGTGTGCGTGCGTATGTATGTGTATATATGTATGTATGTATGTGAGTATGTTTGTATGTATGTACATGCGTGTGTATGTATCTATGTAAGTTTGTATGTATGTGTTACATATGTATGTATGTATGTATGTATGTGTGTGTATGTATGTATGTATGCGTATGTGTGTGTGTATGTGTTTATATATGTGTGTGCGTGTGTGGTTATGTGTGTGTATGTATGTGAATGTACGGGGCATGATCGAGATCACAAGTGACACTAGCACTGGTCCCAACCTGCACAAGTGCTTTAAAACACTCACTATTCCAGAACCACGCCACCATTTCCCAAATACCATCTAGAACCACATCATAGATCTTCAGTGAGCATTCCATCTCTTCTTTTGAATACTTCACGATCGCACATTCTGAAAACAAACAAACAACAAACAAACAAGCAAGCAAACAAACATATAAACAAAAATACTGAAGAAAGAAAAATGATCAACATTCCCAAAAGACATCTCAGACATTTGTCAACAAAAAACAATCGTCAAATAAAAACTAGGTTCAGCCAACAGCAATGATTTTGTCTTAAAAACCAGAGAGAGAGAGAGAGAGAGTGAGTGAGTGAGTGAGAGAGAGA
>JAPXFY010000028.1:30954671-30959671 GCA_030674185.1 Monoplex corrugatus
AGACAGACAGACACAGAAACACAGAGAGAATAAGAGAGAGAAAGAACAAGAGAGAGAGAGAGACAAAGACACAGATAGAGAGAGGGATAGAAAGAGAAAGTTCTTTCAAAGAATGTTTAGAAAAATCCAACAAAACGAGTAAACAAAACACTCACTTTGTCCACAGTTTGCAGACCACTTGCCATTTCATTAAACCTGTTCTTTGAAAATAAAAAATAAATAAATAAAAGAAAAAACCTGCTTTAGCCGACAAGAATGATTTTGTTCACAAAAAGAAAAGAAAAAAAGGGAGGGGGAGGGAGGGGGAGGGAGGGGGAGGGAGGGGGAGGGATGGGGAGGGAGAGGGCTGGGAGAGGAAGACAGGGGGCAGAAGGTGAATTGATTGCTCCTGTTCTGTGCACATGCAGGTCTCTGTCTGGAAAACGGTCCTGTGAGAGTTCACCACACAAATTTTATGCCATTTGTTATTTCTTTGTCTGCTTTCCTTGACTACGTCCATCAACAGTGAGGTGGTGTAGATTTGTTATCTGTAAGTTTGTTGTTAAAGGTGACAGGCTGTTCTTCTTCTCTCGCCATCCCTGCTCTCATCCCCCTCCTATCCCCTCAACACCCAACCCCCCACCCCACCCCTGCACACACATACCTCCCATTCCCTATCCTTCCTTCAAACGTTGTAGTTATGGTAGTCAAGATCTGATTTCTTGAGTTCAATCCCAACTTGCAATCATCATCATCAAGTGCCTTTTCACATGGCGTTGGCAATCATGCCCTTCCATATTTTTCTATCCCTTGATGCCGCAAGCATCTCTTCCACCCTCTCTGTCCTCAGCCACCCTGCAAAACCGTCCGATATCTTCTCCCTAGGTCTATCTGGTGCTCTCTTTCCCTCCACTTTTCCTGTTGTGACCAGGTACTCCAATTCCCCTTTCCTCATAAAATGGCCTATAAAAATGTTGCCTGTCTTTTCCTAATCTTCCTTATCAATGATCTTCTTGTGTCTGCCTCCATCAAGACTGTCTCGTTTGTTTTCTTTACTGTCCATGGAACATTCTTCTTAGAAACCTGCTATATCCAAGAGAGAAAAAAAAGAAATCAAAGAGAAAACCGAAACAAAAATGAACCTGTTCACTGCCCTCTTTGACGTTTCCATCATTGTGGTGGTGTCAGCTTAGAGGTTCATTGGTCTCTCCTCTCCCCATGCCGATTTCAAGACCTCGCCAGGGTTTTGCACAGAGAGACAGAGATAGGGAGTCAGAGACAGAGAGACAGAGACAGAAAGACAAAGACAGACAGACAGACTCAGAAACAGAGAGAGAGAGTGAGAGAGAGAAAGAGCAAGAAAGAGAGAGAGAAAGAGAGAGAGAGACAGATACAGAGACAGAGACAGAGAGAGGGGGGATAGAAAAAGAAAGTTCTTTCAAAGAATGTTTAGAATAATCCAGCAAAACGAGTAAACAAACACTCACTTTTTCCACAGTTTACAGACCACTTGCCATTTCATTAAACCTGTTCTTTGAAAATCAAAAAAAACTAAACAAAAGAAAAAACCTGCTTTAGCCGACAAGAATGATTTTGTTCAGAAAAAGAAAAGAAAAAAAAAAGGGAGGGGGAGGGGAAGGGAGAGGGCTGGGAGAGGAAGACAGGGGGCAGAAGGTGAATTGATTGCTCCTGTTCTGTGCACATGCAGGTCTCTGTCTGGGAGAACGGTCCTGTGAGAGTTCACCACACAAATTTTGTGCCATTTGTTATTTCTTTGTCTGCTTTCCTTGATTATGTCCATCAACAGTGAGGTGGTGTAGATTTGTTATCCGTAAAGTTTGTTGTTAAAGGTGACGGGCTGTTCTTCTTCTCTCGCCATCCCTGCTCTCATCCCCCTCCTATCCCCTCAACACCCAACCCCCCACCCCCTTGCACACACATTCCTCCCATTCCCTATCCTTCCTTCAAACGTTGTAGTTATGGTAGTCAAGATCTGATTTCTTGAATTCGATTCCAACCTGCAATCATTATCATCAGGTGCCTTTCCACATGGCATTGGCGATCATGCCCTTCCATGTTTTTCTATCCCTTGATGCCGCAAGCACCTCTTCCGCCCTCTCTGTCCTCAGCCACCCTGCAAGTCCGTCCAATATCTTCTCCCCGGGTCTACCTGGTGCTCTCTTTCCCTCCACCTTTCCTGTTGTGACCAGGTACTCCAATTCCCCTTTCCTCATAAAATGGCCTATAAAAATTTTGCCTGTCTTTTCCTAATCTTCCTTATCAATGATCTTCTTGTGTCTGCCTCCATCAAGACTGTCTCGTTTGTTTTCTTTACTGTCCATGGAACATTCTTCTTAGAAACCTGCTATATCCAAGAAAGAAGAAAAAGAAATCAAAGAGAAAAACGAAACAAAAATTAACCTGTTCGCTGCCCTCTTTGACGTTTCCATCATTCTGGTGGTGTCAGCTTAGAGTTTCATTGGTCTCTCCTCTCCCCATGCCGATTTCAAGACCTCACCGGGTTTTGCACAGAGAGACAGAGATAGGGAGTCAGAGACAGAGAGACGGAGACAGAAAGACAAAGACAGACAGACAGACACAGAAACAGAGAGAGAGTGGGAGAGAGAAAGAACAAGAGAAAGAGAGAGAGAGGGGGGGGAGATAGAAAAAGAAAGTTCTTTCAAAGAATGTTTAGAAAAATCCATCAAAAAAAGTAAACAAACACTCACTTTGTCCACAGTTTGCTGACCACTTCCCATTTCATTAAACCTGTTCTTTGAAAATCAAAAAAACTAGACAAAAAAAAAACCTGCTTTAGCCGAAAAGAATGATTTTGTTCAGAAAAAGAAAAAAAAAGGGGGCGGGAGGGAGAGGGCTGGGAGAGGAAGACAGGGGGCAGAAGGTGAATTGATTGCTACTGTTTTGTGCACATGCAGGTCTCTGTCTGGGAGAACGGTCCTGTGAGAGTTCACCACACAAATTTTGTGCCATTTGTTATTTCTTTGTCTGCTTTCCTTGACTATGTCCATCGACAGTGAGGTGGTGTAGATTTGTTATCCGTAAGTTTGTTGTTAAAGGTGACGGGCTGTTCTTCTTCTCTCGCGATCCCTGCTCTCATCCCCCTCCTGTCCACTCACCAACACCCCCCTCCCCCCCTTGCACACACATACCTCCCATTCCCTATCCTTCCTTCAAACGTAGTAGTTATGGTAGTCAAGATCTGATTTCTTGAGTTCAATCCCAACCTGCAATTATTATCATCAGGTGCCTTTCCACATGACGTTGACGATCATGGCCTTCCGTATTTTTTTTATCCCTTGATGCCGCAAGCACCTCTTCCACCCTCTCTGTCCTCAAGCCACCCTGCAAGTCCGTCCAATATCTTCTCCCTGGGTCTACCTGGTGCTCTCTTTCCCTCCAGCTTTCCTGTTGTGACCAGGTGCTTCAAATCCCCTCTCCTCGTAAAATGGCCTATAAATGTTGCCTGTCTTTTCCTAATCTTCCTTATCAATGATCTTCTTGTGTCTGCCTCCATCAAGACTGTCTCGTTTGTTTTCTTTACTGTCCATGGAACATTCTTCTTAGAAACCTGCAATATCAAAAAAAAAAAAAAAAAAAAAAGAGAGAGAGAGAGAGAAACAAAAAATTAGCCTGTTTGCTGCTCTTTTTGACGTTTCCATCATTGTGGTGATGTCAGCTTAGAGTGTCATTGGTCTCTCCTCTCCTCATGCCGATTTCAAGACCTTGCCAGTGTTTGTTTTGCACAGGCTCACGGAGTCTACCAGATAATTGCTGGCAGATTTGGATGGAATGAAAACGGCATTGTCTGAACGCTGCACTAAAAGAACAGAGAGAGAGAGAGAAAGAGAAAGAGACAGACAGACAGACAGAGAAAGAGACAGAGAGAGACAGAGACAAAGAGACAGACAGACAGACAGACAGACACTTCAGACTTCAGATGGTTTATTCATATAGGCCACAGAAAGGGGATGCACGTAATTACACATTCTCACAACCACATAAACATTAACCATGGAATAACAATATTTGTCAATTCAAATGTTTTGTACAAATATATAACAAACAAGTGGAAATAACACAAAAAACACAGACATTCTATTCATATTCAAGCCTTGGGTTCCCCGGGAAGAATTAATTCCAAGAGAGGCTCAAGAAACTGCTGTCTGTCTAAACTTACCGGCTTTGTATAGAAATAAAAACTATATTTCGAACAACTTCAGTGGCAGTTGATAGCATCAATAAAGTGAATCTAAATAAGGAGGGTTCTCTATAATATTTTGAGCGTATGTATTTCTCACGAAGAGAATGAAGAACTGGACAGCATAATACAAAATGGACTTCATCTTCTTTTGAAATTTTGAACAAGGACATAATAGATCACTATCACTGTGTGTTCTGTATCTAACATAATGAACCGTTATTTCTGATATACCTAACTTAAATCATGTCATTGTTTATTTTAGATGTCTGTCCATTCGTCTAAAAGCACATATGTGAATAGATGTTAAAAGAAATAACGAACGAACGATGTTTGTCCATATCTGTCTCTAAATAATGGTTTCAAATCATGTACATCAGACACAAATTCTGTACATGTTATATCTCTTACCATTTTGAATATGTTCGTTCCATTTTCCTGCCACCTTCAATCAATTAAACGTTGACGAAAAACACAAATGAAGTGATTCAATTTCACTTGGACACAACCATACAATACCAAAACCATTTTTTAACAAGCAAATACTTACACTGGATACCCATTTTTGCTTACTTTTAGTTTCTAAATCATAATAACATATTGCACGCATTTCGTGAAATTCATGTTCTTTCATATGCAACAATTTAAACCAGTAATGAATACAAATAACTAGAGAGTTTGTATATATGGAGGGCGATCTTTTTCACCGTATACACGATCATAAGGTGTTCGCACATTAATTCTTAAAAATTCACTCGAAGCAAAAGTATGATCTGTTTCACAATGAGTTGAGTTTTTACTT
>JAPXFY010000028.1:30964671-30992171 GCA_030674185.1 Monoplex corrugatus
AGACTGACATACAGACAGACTGACAGACAGACATAAAGCAGCAACACATGCGGGCATACATACAAAGATACGCACGGACACAGACATTGAACATCATGCATTGAAACACAAACACACACACACACACACACACACACACACACACACACACACACACACACAGACACACACACACACACACAGACAAATGTACAATGTGAGAAACAGATTAAAAGCGAAAGAGAGAGAGAAAAGGAAAAATACAAACAAACAAAAAACAACACAAAGAAAGCAAAAAGAAAAGAAGAAATACACAGACATGCTCGCAAGCACAAAGACTCTCGCGCTCACACGCACAGAGAGAGAGAGAGAGAGAGAGAGAGAGAGAGAGAGAGAGAGAGAGAGAGAGAGAGAGAGAGAGAGAGAGACATAGGATAAAAAAGAACAGATGAAAGCCAAGTAAAGAGATAGAAGAAGAACAAATACATACACGCAGCACAAACACACACACAATCACACACACACACACACACACACACACACACACACACACACACACACACACACACACACACACACACACACACACACACACGCTAGACACACACAGCCACACACACACACATAATACACACACACACACACACACACACTCACACACACACACATACACACACACCTACATACACACACACACACACACACACACACACACACACACACACACACACACACATACACAGAAAGAGAAAAAGAGAGAGAAGGAGAGAGAGAGAGAGAGAGAGAGACAGACAGAGAGAGAGAGAGAGAGAGAGAGAGAGAGAGAGAGAGAGAGAGAGAGAGAGAGAGAGAGAGAGAAAACACACCACACCAAAACGAACAGAAAATAACAACAAAACCTACGTGACAAATGTCAAAAACGTCAAACACACGTTTGGAATCGATCGGGTGACTACAAAAGTTGCACCTGGAGTATGCACTACCCTCACAGTCACATCAGACACACAGACGGTGAGTGTAAATACTAGCTGCTTGGTTCTTTCGATGAAACCGTGGACTCAAGATTTCATTATCTCGAGTTCAATCCTAGCCGGAACATCATTAAAAAAACTCGTGTTTTTGCTGCGCATCTTGATCTTTCCATCATTCTGGTGATGTTGGCTTAGTGTTTTATGGGTCGCGTTCCCCTTTCTGCGTTTCAAGGCTTTGCCACTGCATAGCAGACTAGGTAAAACAGGCTAGGTAGAACCTCAGGACCAGGCCAGCTCATGGGTTTATGTGCAGGCGTAAGGCTTGTGCCATGATCACCATACACACGGCACCTGTGACGTTAGTGCATATGGAATTCATTCCGAGCGCAGAGATGTCATCGTGAGAAACTGAAACTGAAATACAGTTTTGCGCAGGCTCAGAGAGGGACAGTCTCCTAGGCAGTTGCTGACATTTGGTAGGAGCGTAGATAGAACTATCTGAGTGCGATGAATTCCTTTGGAATAAACTCCAACCTTAGAAACTTGAGGCGTGGATAGTCAACAAGCAAAGCCAGAACAAGATTGAGGCAGCCCAGATGTGGTTTCTAAGAAGAATGTTGAGAGTTCCATGGACAGCAAAGAGAACAAACGAGACAGTCTTGATAGAGGCAGACACAAGAAGATCATTCATAAGGAAGATTAGGAAAAGACAAGCAACATTCATAGGCCATTTTATAAAGAAGGGGGATTTGGAGCACCTGGTCACAACGGGAAAGCTGGAGGGAAAGAGAGCACCAGGTAGACCCAAGGAGAAAATGCTGGACGGACTTGCAGGGTGGCTGGGGACGAAGAGGGTGGGGGAGATGCTGGGGGCAACGAGAGATAGAGACAGATGGAAGTCCATGATCGCCAACGCCATGCGGCAGGGCACCTGATGATGATGACTTAGAAACTGGAAACGCATATAAAGAGAACAAGAAAGCCTATCTGTTTGGCGAGACATAAACAGGCGTAATTGTTTCGTCAATGAAAATACGCATTCTTGTTCTGTTCTAATGTTAACAAATTGAACAAGAAACACCCGAAGGTGGTGGATGAGACCCAGAGCATCAATGCCTCACCACTCTCCGGACAATCATCTCTCACGCTCCCGATTCCGCGCGATAGCCGTTTCATCAAGCAAAGGGAGGTTGTCCATGCGCTGCATGACCCATTCGGACCCAGTCATCGGTTATGTTGTTTACAAACTGAATGGCAAGATGGGGAGATGACAAACCCCGGGATCCCCCGTGGGGATGCCGGGGGATCTTTCAGTATAAATGGTATCCCCACCTTCTGGAAATTCTGTGCTAGAGATTTCCTCTTTTCTGTCACTCGCTTTGTTTCTGTCTTGTTGCTTTGCTTTCTGTCATTTCTATCTGTCATTTTCTGCCTTAATGGTCCATTCACCTATATGTGTTCGATAAAGTCTTATGTACTTTTTCTTAAGATTGATGGTTGGGTACATGTATTAAGTGCATTTTTTGGCTCTTGGGAGGTGAGATATGCGAAAGCAATTTTAGATAATTTATGTCTGTTTTTATATGTTTTGGTTTCCTGAATTATGCTTATATTTGTATTTAGGTGTGGTTTTTTAAATCTCCCCTGTGCGATGAATTGGACGGAGTGGTCAACGCCGGGGGCATGTCCTTTAGATTATGTGCGCGAATGCATTGATATGTGTACTTAATTTTCTTTTCTTGATTTTTTCCTGTTGAAGTTTTGTATGTTTTGAAGCGGTCATAGCCCTGATATGCCTCTGCGCAGTCGGCTGGGCTTTAAACAACAATAATAATAGTAATCCGCAATAATAGTGTCAGTAAACTGAACAAGAAACACCCGAAGGTGGTGGGTGGGACCCAGAGCATCAATGCCTCACCACTCTCCAGGCAATCATCTCCCATGCTCCCGGTGTCATACGATAGCCATTTCATAAAGCTAAGGGAGTTTGTCCATGCGCTACATAACCCGTACGAACCCAGTCATTAGTTACCTTGCTTACAAACCGAATGGCAAGGTGGAGAGATGACAAACCCCGGGACACAGCTATACAACGCTGGCCATCCAGGTCCAGCCCATCCACTGCACCAGGAAAGAATGGAAGACCCCTCTCTCGCCTTATTCTGGGTCTTCATCTCTCTATTGGGCAGTCCGCCCACTCGCCAATTCGCGTAGCTGCCAGCTCTTCTCCCCTTACTATATAGCTCGACACCTAAGCAGTCGGAAGCTTCAAACGTTACTTTGCTACGATCACAGGGGGTGTGCAAACAGCCGCGAAAATGTCTTTGAGTAAGGTGTGAGTCGCAAAGAATTAAACCTGCAGAGCTTCACATCACAAAGACGGGTATACCAGTGGCCCAGTGGGTGAACGTCACACTACCAATTGGATTGTCCTGGGTTCAATCCGCCTAGATACCTCGACTAGGTGGGTCTTCAACTTTTCCCAACTTCCAGGTCAAAAAGAGATTCGCGGCAGAATGGTTCAGACGTTCGCCTGCCAATAACTAAACTCGAGGTTCCAGGGTTAGTTTCCCGTTCAGGCCTCAACTTTCATCCTCAGTTTGACCGGAAAATCGAAATAAATGTCTAAACTTTTGGAAGGGGACCAAAAAACAAAAACAAAAAAAGAGTAGGTCCCGTGCGCCTTCTGGCCTGCGCACACTAAGGATCCCACGGAAGTTGAAAATCGTGAAGAGCAGGACATTCGCCGGGCTGCCCTTTAATAAAACAACGGAGAGATAGTTGATTTCCCTGGTCCCTCCCTTTGAAAACCGTTAGACTTCTTGCCTTCAAAAATCTTGGTAAAGAAAATTGGGTGGCGCTGCACTGCGGCGACGCGCTGTCAAAGGGGAGAGCAGCCGGAATTTTACATGGTAAATCCACTGTGACAAAGGAAATGAATATGAATATGAATATGAATATGAATTTATAATACGTATGCCAAGCCAAAACAGTATTCAAGAAGATGAAAAGCACTTTTACCAACAAATGCCTATCAATTAACATCGGAAGAAAGTTACACGGTTGTGAGGCGTGGACAGTCCAAGAAAAGCCAGAACAAGATTGAGGCAGCCGAGATGTGGTTTGTAAGAAGAATGTTGAGAGTTCCATGGACAGCAAAGAAAACAAACGAGACAGTCTTGATGGAGGCAGACACAAGAAGGTAATTCATAAGGAAGACTAGGAAAAAGACAGGCAACATGTATAGGACATTTTATGAGGAAATGGGAATCGCAGCACCGGGTCACAACAGGAAAGCTGGAGGGAAAGAGAGCACCAGGTAGACCAAGGAAAAAATACTGGACGGACTTGCAGAGTGGCTGAGGACAGGGAGGGTGGAAGATGTGCTTGCGGCAACAATGGATAGAAACAGATGGAAGGCCATGATCGCCAACGCCGTATAGCAAGGCACTTGATGATGATGATGATGATGATGATGATGCAGACTTGCCAATGCTTCAACTCCCCTTTATGTGTATACGCATGCAGAGTATCAAACATGCACGTTAAAGATCGTGTAAGTCATGTCCCTGGCTGGATTATGGAAATATGAAAATACCCAGCATGCACGCCCACCAAAGATGGAATATGCAGATTGTGCAGCAGCATAATGCCTGCGCAGTGGAACAAAGCAAAGTGCATGCATCTGGAAAAAAAAAACGGAACGCTAAATCTACCTATCTATCTATCTATCTATCTATCTGTCTGTCTATCTATCTATCTATCTACCTATCCATCTGTCTATCTATCTATCTATCCATCCATCCATCTATCTATCTATCTATCTATCTATCTGTCTGTCTACCTGGCTAGCTAGCTAGCTATTTGTTTATGTTTAATTATATACATACATACATACATACATATATACACACATACTGTACTGTAGGCCTCCTTCGGTCATGACTGACCATGGACAAAGTACATCCGTTCTAATGTCTAGATGGGCTGTCTGCTTGGTCCAAGCAGCATCGCCTGTAACTGTACAGACCAATGCGAGAGAGGCAGTCTCTGTCGCAGCGGTCGCATGTGTATGCTGATGCTGGTCTGTTGGCTGTCATCCCTTTTCTGCGAACTCGCTTTTCTGCTGCAGCAGCTGACAGTTTGTCCTCACCAATCCGCAGCTGTTTCTTGAGAGTAGTTCTCCAGCTGTTGCGGTCGTCTGCGAGGTCCTCCCAGGACTCAGTGTTGATCTCAAGCGCCTTCATGTCACGCTTGCAAACGTCTTTGTATCTCAGCTGTGGGCGGCCAATGTTTCTCTGCCCTGTGGCAAACTCATCATAAAGGATATATTTTGGGATGCGACCATCTTCCATGCGGCGAACGTGGCCCAACCAGCGCAGCCGACGCTGTCTCAGCATGGTATGCATGGTTGGAAGGCCAGCGCAGGTTAGGACTTCGGTGTTGGTCACCTTGTCTTGCCAGGAAATGCCAAGTATGCGCCGTAGGCTTCTCAGGTGGAAGGTATTGAGCCTTTTCTCCTGATGAGCATGCGTGGTCCACGCCTCGCTGCCATACAGCAAGGTGCTGAGGACACAGGCATTGTATACAGCCATCTTTGTCTTTGTGGTCAGCTTGGGATTTGTCCACACCCTTTGTGTGAGGCGGGCTAGTGTTGTGGCTGCCTTCCCGATCCTCTTGTCAACCTCTGTGTCAAGGGAGAGGTTATCGGTGATGGTGGACCCAAGATATGTGAATTGATGGATGGCTTCAAGCTCGTAGTCATCAATGGTGATGGCTGGTGGAGATGGCGTGTCTTGACCCAGGACGTTTGTCTTCTTAAGACTGATGGTCAGACCAAAATCTTTGCAGGCCTGGGAGAAGCGGTCCATTAGTGACTGCAAGTCCCGCTGAGTATGGTCACAACTTCGGCATCGTCGGCAAATAGCATGTCTCTGATGAGGGCTTCACGGACCTTTGTCCTTGCTCTGAGGCGGGCGAGGTTGAAGAGCCTGCCATCTGATCTGGTCCGCAGGTGGATCCCTTCTAGCGCTGTGCTGAACGCATGCCTCAGGAGGAGAGCGAAGAAGATTCCAAAGAGGGTTGGGGCCAGGACGCAGCCTTGTTTCACACCGCTGCGTACGTCGAAGGTCTTGGAGAGGTTTCCGTTGAACTGCACCATCCCTTTCATGTTTGAGTGGAAGGACTCAATTAAGCTGTGCAGTTTGGGGGGGCAGCCGATTTTTCGGAGAGCCCTGAAAAGGCCATCTCTGCTGACTAGGTCAAAGGCCTTGGTGAGGTCAATGAATGCCACATACAGGGGCATCCGCTGCTCTCTGCACTTCTCCTGGATTTGGCGAAGGGAGAAGACCATGTCTACCGTGGATCTCTCTGCATACATACATACATACACACATACATACACACATACATACATACATACATATATACATACATACATACATATATACATACATACATACACACATACATACATACATACATACACACATACATACATACATACATACATATATACATACATACATACATATACATACATACATACACACATACATACATACATACATACATATATATATATATATATACATAATACATACACACATACATACATACATACATATGTCTTTGTCTATATCATGTATGATGTATATATCATTTACATGCATAATGCATAAATAGATGCGGAAAATATAATGAAATAAAATGAATCACATAAAACATCAATAATATAAGAATAAAACAAATTATCAAATACAACAATAAATAAAAAGTGAGAAAGATTGAGGTAGAACATATGGAACAGATGGAATAGGAAGCAAACCAAGACAGTTGCAGGGTAAGGTCAATTACATGTAGAACTGGCCTTCTCACTGTCCATCTTAACATCATTGTTGTTCTGGTGGTGTCAGTATAGGATTAGATAAGTCCCCCCCTCCCCCCCACCATTAAAACTGGCCTTCTTGCTGTCCATCTTAACATCATTGTTGTTCTGGTGGTGTCAGTATAGGATTAGATACGAGCCCCCATTGAAAGTGGCCTTCTTATTGTGCATCTTAACATAATTGTTGTTCTGATGGTGTCAGTATAGGATTAGATAAGTCCCCCCCCCCCCCATTAAAACTGGCCTTCTTACTGTCCATCTTAACATAATTGTTGTTCTGGTGATGTCAGTATAGGATTAGATAAGTCCCCCCATTAAAACTGGCCTTCTTACTGTCCATCTTAACATCATTGTTGTTCTGGTAGTGTCAGTATAGGATTAGATAAGTCCCCCCATTAAAACTGGCCTTCTTACTGTCCATCTTAACATCATTGTTGTTCTGGTAGTGTCAGTATAGGATTAGATAAGTCCCCCCATTAAAACTGACCTTCTTACTGTCCATCTTAACATAATTATTGTTCTGGTGGTGTCAGTATAGGATTAGATAAGTCCCCCTATTGAAACCGGCCTTCTTACTGTCCATCTTAGTATCATTGTTGTTCTGGTGGTGTCAGTATAGGATTAGATGAGTCCCCCATTAAAACTGGCCTTCTTACTGTCCATTTTAACATAATTGTTGTTCTGGTGGTTTCAGTATAGGATTAGATAAGTCCCCCTTTCCATTTCCATGAGATGGTTATCGTCATTGGCCATATTACCTGAGGTGTGTACTGACGTAAAACTGAATCAAATCAATCAATTATACTCATTCATATTCATATTCATGTTCCATATCACCTGAGGTGTGTACTGACGTAAAACTGAATCAAATCAATCAATTATACTCATTCATATTCATATTCATGTTCCATATCACCTGAGGTGGGTACTGACGTAAAACTGAATCAAATCAATCAATTATACTCATTCATATTCATATTCATGTTCATATTCATGCTCATATTCATATTTTAGATTCATATTCATTTCTTTTGTCATAGTGGATTTACCACGTGAAATTCGGGCAACTCTTCCTTTTGAGACTGTTTTTGCCTCAATGCAGTGCCATCCAACTTTTTGTGTTTGTTTTTGGGCCAAGACTTCAGAAAAGCAAGAGGGTTAACTGGTCTTCAGATACAGAAGATTTAAAATACATACGATAAATAAGAATTACTAAGAGTGAATGTGTTTGTGCCCAGTGGGCACAGCTTGCTGACTGTTCAGACTTGTGAGGAACGGTTTTGGAATTTACAACGCATCGAAGGCGTGACGACAGCAGTGCTCACCATGACGACAGCATCAGCATCATTCTTAAACCACACAAAATCTCTGCCAGTTCCAGACGGCTGCATGGTGCTGGCCAAAAAGCTCGGGGACTTCATTCCCTGGGATAACCCCGACAACCTGATCACCAGACGCGTGGAAAGGGCTGTAGACAAGGCGGTGACAGAAGCGTTTCTCCCGGTCCTCTTCCTCATCAGCTTCCCCGCCAACATCGTGAACATGGCGGTATTTTGGACACAGGGCCTCAAAGAACGGATCAACTTGTGTCTCTTCTCTCTCTCCTTCGCTGACTGCCTCTACATGACCTACTCTGTTCTGTTTTATTTGGACAGAATATACGTGCAGCTGAACGAAGGGTTGAAGTTCGGACCCGTTTTCGAATTTATCATTAATAGTTATCTGATGGTTTTGCGTGGAGTGAACTGGGTGTCTGGGTTTATTTCTATGCTGATTGCTTGTGAGAGGTGTTTGTGTGTGGTGAGTCCTCTTCGTTCGCAGACTGTGCTGAAGACCAGGACAACAGCGATTGTGTTGATCGTATCGACTGTTGTTATTATGTCCGGGTGTTTTCTGAGCACCATGAGGTGGAGTTTCGCCTGTGCGTATGACCCAGAGACTAACTCCACTTCCAAAATATTGTACACCAGCAAAGCGTTTCGGGACAGACTGAAAAACATGCCTCAGTTCGATAAATTCATCGGTATCACCTTCGCTACGGTACAACCCATATCATACGTCATCATCGTCTCCATGACAACCATTGTGACGTCAGTGAAGCTGAAACAAATGTCGGCCTGGCGAGAGCAGACGTCATCGTCCTCTATGTCGTCACGTGAGATCGCCTTGACGCGCATGCTCATCGGCATTTCCGTTTTGTTTGTCGTTTGCTCCATACCGCTTCTGACTCTGGGAGTGAGCACGATGTCTGTGCCTGATATCAATCTTCATGGACGGTACTATAACTTGTTCAATGTGATGGTGAGACTGTTTGAGTTGTTCTCCTACATTAACGCTTCATTCAATTTTTTCGTCTATTGTTTCTTGGGAACTAAGTATAGAGAGACACTACGAAAAATGTTGCCATGTCGGATGATAGGGAAATTATTGCCCAAACGTAAAAGTGGGATGAAGAATGTTCAGATTGAACAGTCATACACTGTGAAAGGCATAGTGAATACCTAGGTATGCTGAAAAATCTTGGCTTTATTTTTGAAAGAAAGACAGATCCTTTACTAGCAAACTAGCAAATCACTGGTTTTAAATAAGTAAAACCACCCCCCATACACACACATACACACACGCGCGCGCGCGCACACACACACACGCACACAAACACACACACACAAACACACACACATGCACGCACATGCACATGCACACACACACACAACAAACACACACACAACATGCACGCACATGCACACGCACACGCACGCACACACACACACACACACACACACATGCACGCACATGCACAATCACACACGCTGATACTTAAGTTCTGCACAGCCTGATTTTTGATATCACAATCACTGTTTTCAAACTCTGGAACCAAATGGTCACCTTTCAAATTTCTTGAATTGGGTGTTCCACAAGGATCAGCCCTTGGACAATTTCTTTTCTGCACTCAGTCTGTTTCATATTTTGTTTGTAATAATGAGTTAAACTTACGTAAGTATTCTGACGATACACGAGTAATCAAATCTGCTTCTGCAAGTTCAAGTTTCACCATCAGGCAGACAGAACAGTGTATCCAATAAACTTATGCTTTGGATGGAACGCTTCTTCAGCTTCTTCTATTCCCTTAACTCACAGATCAGGTGGAAGTGACTGAGCTGTTTGGCACGCCTGCTATAGACTGTCCAGGTTTCACTGGCATAGAGGAAAGTGGTGAGTACCACTGTGCAGTAGACCTTCAGCTTGATGGTAAGGCCGAGTCCTCTCCGTTCCCAGACGTTCTTTCTGAGTCTTCCATAGACAATTATCTTTGTCTGTAGGCTCTGCCCTTTACTGTGATGCGTGCTTTTTGGAAGGGTTTGCCAGGCGCAGGCTGGTACATAGCCTCGGTCTTTTTGTGCTAATGGTGAGACCAAAATTGCTACAGGCTTTTGAGAAATGGTCCATTTCTTGCTGCATCTTCTGCTACGTATAGGCACTGAGGGCACAGTCATCAGTAAAATGAAAAGTCTCTGATGATGGTATTCTTCACCTTGGTAATGGTTTTCATGCGCTTGGAGTTAAACAGCATGGCTGAAAATACCATCTTAAAGAGCGAAGGAGCAAGAACACAGCCTTATTTAACGCCGTTTGTTACTGGGAAGGGTTTTGTCTTGTCCCCATTATCCAGTGCTTTTGCCATCATGCCATAGTGGAATTGACAGACAATAGTAATGAATCAGCTGGGACATTGACCCTCTTCATTATCTCCCACAGGCCATCTCTACTAACCGTGTCAAAGGCCTTGGTCAGATCGACAAAGATCGTGAAGAGGTCACTGTGCCCTGGGCGTTTTTCCTGGAGTTGGCTCGCCGCAAATATCATGTCAGCAGTTCCCTATTCTGCTCGGAATGCACACTGGCTTTCTGGGAGAATACCTTGCTCAAGATGTTGAAGGTGACAGTTGAGCAGGACACGAGCCAGGATCTGTCCTGCTATTGACTGTAGCGAGATACCTCTATGGTCATTGCAAGACTGATGATTGCCTTTCCTCTTGTAGATATGGACTATATTGGCGTCCTTCAATCGTCGTGGGACACTCCCTTCGTTCCACATGAACTGGAATAGCTCAGTCAGGATTTGCATCATGGCTGGGCCCCCTGCTTTGTACACTTCAGCAGGGAGAACATCTGATCCTGGTGCTTTGCCATGGGGGAGTTGGTTAATGGCTTCCTTGACCTCTTCTCCTGTGGTAAGGTTGTCAGGGTCCTGATTGAACTTCACCTGGGGTAGACGAGTGATGGCCTCGTCGTTAATCGCGGCTGGGTGGTTGAGGACTTGATCAAAATGTTCAGATCATCTCTCCAGGATTTCCTTCTTCTCCATAAGCATTCGGTCCCATCTGCACTGAGCAGAGGATGAGAACAGGAGGATTGGGGTCGTAGAAACGCTTTGAGTCATGGCTGTCTGCGTATCTTTGAATTTCATCGGCGTTTTGGTTGAACCAAGCATTCTGCATCTCTCGTAGTTTCCTCTGCACCTTCCTCCGCACTACACTGAAGGCGTCTTTGTTTGCTTGTGACAAGGGGTTATTTTGATGTGCCCTGAACAGTTAGTGTTTCTCTGACAAACTAGCAGGGTTAAGATTTTAAAAAAACACATTGTCTTCACCTAGTTGATAGACAGCTGAGGCTTTGTGCATTGAATTGACGGGGGGGGGGGGGGGGGGGGGGGGATGGGCTTTCTGTTGTGTGAGAAAAGTTTATAGAGAATAGCTAGTTGTGTTGTGATTCAGACCTTTAACTATTTATTTATTTACTTTATACATATGTTCATTTTTTTTAGATAAAATGCAGATACACATGTCATTTACATGTAACCAAGATTATTCTAATGATAGACTGATACACTTCCAGTATAAAATATAGACTAGGTAAAACATAGGCTAGGTAGGGCCTCAGGATCTGGCCAGCTCATGGGTTATGTGCAGGCTTAAGGCTTGTGCCATGATCACCATACACATGGCACCTGCCACGTTAGTGCATATGGAATTCGTACCAGGTGCGGAGACATTGTCTTGAGAAAATGAAATCAAAACTGAAACTGAGACTGAGAGTAGTCTCTGTATCTCATCGTCGTTTTCATCGAACCAGCCTTGGGAAGCTGTGATTTTACTGCTTTTTTACAAGTCCTGGATTCCTGAAATCTTTTGGCCAGCCAGATTTTGCTTCAGAAGGAGAAACAACCAGAAGAGGCATGGATCTAAGTGAGGACTAGAGAGTGGTTCAGTAGAGAACTTGAATGGATTGCTGTTGTAGATGACTTTATGGGCACTGGCGTTGTTGTGTAGAAAGAGCCAGAAAAAAATCACGAAAAAAGAATAAGAACGCGTATTTATTACAATAAGACAAGACAGTCGCAAATTTTCGGCCAACTGGCCTTTGTCAAGCATAAAATCAGAAACAAACAAACACCAGAAACAAAAATGAGGAGAGAAAGACTGAAACTTCCCTGTTGCTCTGTCCAGTGTGAGAAAAGGATAAACCAGAAGGAACGTTCAGCTGGTACCTACATAGCTGGAGGGAAAAAGAACGCCAGACAGACCCAGGGAGAAATTAGAGTGGATGAAGACAGAAAGGGTAGGAGACATGCTTGCAGTGACAGAAGATAGATTCGTGTGGAGGGTCATGATCACCAACACCATGCAGCAGGACGCATGATGATGATCGTGGCACAGATGCTCACAGACTGATCACTCAACGTTTTGGCAAAACATTTGATACATAATATCTAACTAAAGCAAAAGTCTGATTGGCCAAAAATGGAAAAAGGGAGATAATATCAATTACTTCACCATCTTGTTTTGCTCGTTTGCCTTTTCCTTATCTGCAGTACATTCACCTCTCTTTTTCCATAACGTTTTTTTGTTGTTGTTGTTGTTGTTGTTGTTTGTTTTGTTTTGCTTTCTCTGAGATTACCTCTGTTGAGGTGGACTTGATACATTAAACCCAGAAGAATTAATAAACCACGTAGTTTGTCCACAGACATAGAGGAAGAGATTGGTAACTTTACAGTGTGGCTCCCAGTCTATGGTAGTTCTCATGGTGTAGATAGTGCAACAACTGCAGGTCGACCCTCTGTAGAAGACACACAGTTTGTTTGTTTGTTTGTTTGTTTGTTTGTTTGTTTTCAATACTTTACCATCGCATACGGTTTTGCACAACCATGAGTCTGAAGTAGTTCATGGCTAGCCACACTAGTCTTCCAACAAAATCTTGAATGTTTAGTACAGGCTGAATAACAGATAAGGGGACCTCTTGCCACAAACCTGTTGAATTTGTTCATGTTCCCTATAAATCCAGACCATGCCATTTTTGGTCAGCCATTTTTTCCTTGTGTGTGACGTCATGCGACTACATCATCATCATCATCAAGTGCCTTGCCACATCACATTGGCGATCATGGCCCTCCATATGTATCTATCCCTTGTTGCCACAAGCACATCTTCCACCCTCTCTGTCTTCAGCCATTCTGCAAGTCCGTCCAATATTTTTTGCCCTGGTCTACCTCGTGCTCTCTTTCCCTCACGCGACTACAACCAATCAGAAACCATGAATGGAAAGCGCGTGACGATGCCCAACAATACCAACCTAGTTTTGATGAGAATGCAGAGTGTGCTATACTGGTTATACATGGCTTTACCACTAGAAAATGAGCTCATCACAATCGTGTGACAATTTCACGTATATTTAAGTACCTCTCTCTCTACTCGTATCTTTTTACTTTTTGAAGAATCAGTCTAATCTGATCTCTAATCTAGATTGTCATTAAATTCGTTCTCTCTCTCTCTCTCTCTCTCTCTCTCTCTCTCTCTCTCTCTCTCTCTCTCTCTCTCTCTCTCTCTCTCTCTCTCTCTCCCTCCTCTCTCTCTCTCTCTATCTCTCTTTCTCAATCTCTCTCTGTCTCTCTGTCTCTGTTTCTCTCTTTCTCTCTCGCTCTCTCTCACTCTCTGTCCCTCTCTCTCTCTCTCTCTCCATCCCCTCTCCTCTCTCTCTTTTTATGACCATCATACTCAGGCAGTTTTCTTTATGTTCACCATCTTTTCCTCCCATTTTCATGCCATTTTAATGGCCACAGAAGCTGGGACAGTTTTTAACAATACCAGGATAAGAAGGAAGAGGGAGATGATAATGATGATGCTGTGGAGTTCCATCTAGGATTGACACTGCATGAGAGGAGTGCACTAACCATCATAGTAAATCTTGTCATCAACTAGTCCTGAGAGATACAGACACATGGGGTGTTGGTCAGGAGATTTGAGCAACACCCTCAATGATGCATCAGTAAAGTTGATGAGACTTGACTGTATAATCCCAAGTCTTCGTAATGAATCCAGAGCACGCTCAACAGTGAGTAGGAGCAAGTTGGGGCTGAAATATCCTACAATAGCTTTGAAAGTACTAATGGGGATTCGAACTCGTAACTTTTCAGTCACTAGTCTGTTACGCTAACCACTACACCATGGTGACCAGCACCAGCCGTAGATGAATTACGCTTGCTCCCTTTGACCTTTCGTGTCGATCAAACGAGGCCTTGATCACCAACGCACTCATGCAGTTGCCTATCTTTCCGTTCATGTCTCGGGTCCTCCTCAGTGGTGTTAGCTAACCTGCAAGCCTTTCTCAAACATGCACACAAAGTCGACAATCCAGTAAATTACATCACAAGAGTTGTTCCCCCTAGATTTCCGTGTAGGGGGCGCTGGAAACAATGGCAGACAGTTGTCATTTGACTGATCTTGTTTTCGTTTAGCCGGTGAGTGAATAATTGAGTTAGTGGCTTTCTGAGCCCACGGCATGCAACGCATGTAATTCACACTGTGCTGTGAGGTAATTAATTCTGCCAAGTTTCCGGGCAAGTCCAGTCCCTTTGGAGAGTGTCGTCCACTCAAAGTTCTTCGGGAAAAAACTGAGAACATGGGGATTCACGGTGGAAGAGCATACGCATCGTATTAATAACGGATCAGGGAAATCATCGTGGGATTCCCCTCTCCTCCCCCCTCTTTCAAGTCAGTTACGTCCACAATCATAAGACATACACACATACACATCTGGACCACACATACAGCACTGAGTAGTTGTCAGCTAACATTGCATTATAGTCTTGAATCTAAGGCTACGTTTCATGAAGTGCGCTATGCTGTGCCACTCAAGTGGTGTAGAAGATGGGTTAAGAGTGATGTAGAAGGTGGATTAAGTGTAGTGTCAAAGATGGATTAAGAGTGGTGTAGAAGATGGATTTAGAGTGGTGTAGAAGATGGAGTTAGAGTGGTGTAGAAAGTACATTTAGAGTGGTGTAGAAGATGGATTTAGAGTGGTGTAGAAGATGGATTTAGAGTGGTGTAGAAGATGGATTTAGAGTGGTGTAGAAGATGGATTTAGAGTGGTGTAGAAGATGGATTAAGAGTGGTGTAGAAGATGGATTTAGAGTGGTGTAGAAGATGGATTTAGAGTGGTGTAGAAGATGGGTTTAGAGTGGTGCAGAAAATTGATTTAGAGTGGTGAAGAAGATGGATTTAGAGTGGTGAAGAAGATGGATTTAGAGTGGTGTAGAAGGTGGATTAAGAGTAATGTAGAAGGTGGGTTTTGAGTGGTGTAGAAGATTGGTCAGAGTGGCATAGAAGATGGATTTAGAGTGGTTTAAAATGTGGATTTGGAGTGAAGTAGAAGGTGGATTTAGAGTGGTGTAGAAAGTGGATTTAGAGTCGTGTAGAAGATGGATTTAGAGTGGTGAAGAAGATGAATTTAGAGTGGTGAAGAAGATGAATTTAGAGTGGTGAAGAAGATGAATTTAGAGTGGTGAAGAAGATGAATTTAGAGTGGTGAAGAAGATGGATTTAGAGTGGTGAAGAAGATGGATTTAGAGTGGTGTAGAAGATGGATTTAGAGTGGTGTAGAAGATGAATTTAGAGTGGTGAAGAAGATGAATTTAGAGTGGTGAAGAAGATGGATTTAGAGTGGTGTAGAAGATGGATTTAGAGTGGTGTAGAAGATGGATTTAGAGTGGTGTAGAAGATAGATTTATAGTGGTGTAGAAAATATGGACAACAGCAGCACTAGCCAAGCTGAAGCCCATCTGGAGGGACAAAAACATCGCCCTCACTTCCAAACTGAAGCTAATGCACGCATTGGTCCTGTCAATCTTTCTCTACGCGTGCGAGTCATGGACACTAACAGCAGAACTGCAAAAGAAGATCCTGGCAGTAGAAATGAGATGCTTTAGAAGAGTGCTTGGCATCTCATACAAAGACCACATTACCAATGAGGAAGTGCGAAGAACAATTTCACAGCATGTCAAAAACTATGAAAACCTTCTGACAACAGTAAGAAAAAGGAAACTTCGGTGGTATGGTCACGTGACAAGAACTAACGGACTATCAAAAACAATACTCCAAGGAACAGTTCAGGGAGGAAGAAAAAGAGGCAGACAGAGAAAAAGGTGGATGGACAATATTGACGAATGGACAGGAAAAAGCTTTGCCACGACCCAGACCCTTGCTCATGACAGACAGAGGTGGAGACAGACGGTGCGACGTTCATCCATGTGGAGCCCCCACGACCCTGGATAGGGTTAAGGGACAGGAAGGAAGGAAGGAAGGAAGGAAGAAGTGGATTTAGAGTGGTGCAGAAGGTGGATTTAGAATGACGTAGAAGATGGATTTAGAGTGGTGTAGAATGTGGATTTAAAGTGGTGTAGAAGGTGGTTTTAGAGTAGTGTAGAATGTGGATTTAGAGTGGTGTAGCTGATGGATTTAGAGTGGTGAATAAGGTGGATTTAGAGTGGTGTAGAAAATGGAGTTAGAGTGGTGTAGAAGGTGAATTTAGAGTGGTGTAGATTTAGAGTGGTGTAGAAGATGAAGTTAGAGTGGTGTAGAAGGTGGATTTATAGTGATGTAGAAATTGGATTTAGAGTGGTGTGGAAGGTGGATTTAGAGTGGTGTAGAAGGTGGATTTAGAGTGGTGTAGAAGGTGGATTTAGTGTAGTGTCAAAGATGGATTTACAGTGCAGTAGAAGATGAAGTTAGAGTGGTGTAGAAGGTGGATTTAGAGTGGTGTAGAAGTGGATTTAGAGTGATGTAGAAGGTGGAATTAGAGTGGTGTAGAAGGTGGATTTAGAGTGGTGTAGAAGGTGGATTTCGAGTGGTGTAGAAAATATACTCAGGGTGGTGTAAAGATGGATTTAGAGGGGTGCAAAAGGTGAATTTAGAATGGTGTAGAAGGCGGATTTAGAGTGGTGTAGAAGTGAGTTTAGAATTGTGTAGAAGATGGATTTAGAGCCGTGTAGAAATTGGATTTAGAGCCGTGTAGAAATTGGATTTAGAGTGGTGTAGAAGGTGGATTTAGAGTGGTGTAGAAGTGATTTTAGAATGGTGCAGAAGGTGGATTTAGAGCCGCGTAGAAATTGGATTTAGAGCCGTGTAGAAATTGGATTTAGAGTGGTGTAGAAGGTGGATTTAGAGTGGTGTAGAAGGTGGATTTAGAGCCGTGTAGAAATTGGATTTAGAGTGGTGTAGAAGGTGGATTTAGAGTGGTGTAGAAGGTGGATTTAGCGTGGTGTAGAAGGTGGATTTAGAGTGGCGTAGAAGGTGGATTTAGAGTGGTGTTGAAGATAGATTTAAAGTGCCGTGTTCATAAGAGAGGGATTATGGGTTCAGTCTTTGGGTGGACCACAAATCTTTTAAAGGGCCCATGAGCTCAGTCGTTAGAGAGCCATACTCATACCATATGGGTTGTAGGTTAACTCTTGGGCAGGAAAGGTTTTAATTTGAGTAGGTGGGTTCTTTTGAGAGAGTCTGTGGACTCAAGATCTGATATCTCGAGTTCATTCCCAGCCCACCGTATTATTTACTGGCTTAAGTTAATCACTGCCCATCTGAGTGTTTCCACCATTGTGGTGGTGTCAGCTGAATGTTTTACTTGTCCATCTCGCCTCCTTTTCCTTTTATTACCTTGCTCACGCATAGTGATTTTGTGTAGGCTCATGGAGTCTGGCAGATAATTGAGAGCAGATTTGAGCGGAGCGCATACAGCATTGCTTGACTGCAATTTATCCGTTTTGAACTCGAAGCTCCAAATTCCAAGCTGGAAAAGCCAATGTAATCTTTTGTGAAGGATCACACTACACCTGGGCTGCTTCGTTTGTGCTCAGCTTTTTTTTCTGTCCCATTTTATACTCGACTTTAATGGTCTCAGAAGCCAGTGTAACGTCCCATCTCGTCCTTCTCGTGCAGGTCCCCCGGGGGACCTACTGGTGTCCCAGATCGTCCCCCAAGGGACCTACTGGTGTCTTGAGACTTAAAGCCCTCAAACACACCAAGACTTTAAGCCCTCAAACACACCAAGACTTTAAGCCTTCAAACACACCGAGACTTAAAGCCCTCAAACAGACATGCACACGTACATGCACACATACACGCACACACACACACACACACACACACACACACACACACACACATACACACGCACAAACAATCTCTCACATACAGAGAGACATACAGACAGACAGACAGACAGACAGACAGACATAGAAAGAGAGACAGAGGGAGACAGGGAAAGAGAGAGAGAGAGAGACAGAGAAGGGGGTGGGAGAGAAAGACAGAGAGAGAGACAGAATGAGTGAGATGGAGAGAGAGATAGAGATGGACAGACAGACAGAGACAGAGAGAAAGAAAGCAAGAGAGAAAGACAGAGAGAGAGAGAGAGAGAGAGGAACAAAGACACAGACATGGAGATAGAGACAGAGAGACAGACAGACCGGCAGAAAGACACAGAGAGAGAGAGAGAACAGACACACAGACACACAGACAGACAGACAGACGTGCACCTACAAGAGTACTACAGGGGGGGACCATTTGGGACAGGCATGATGGTGAATTCAGGGGGAACCAGAACAGCATGGGGGGGACTGCCCAGAAATTCCCCTGGGGGACGATCTGGGACATCAGTAGGTGCCCCGGTGGAACCACGTAAGAGGGGGACGAGAGGGGACGTTACACCGGGACAGTTTTTGCAATGCTGTGATGATGATGACGATGAGGATGATTATCTTGATGCTATGGGTTTCCATCTATGATTGACACTACGTGACAGGGCTGTACCCTACCAATCCTGTCATAACATATCCTACCGCCAACCAGGCCCGAAAGATGCAGACACTTGCGATGCTGGTCGGTAGATTTGAGCAACACCCTCAATGACGCATCCGTGACGTGGATGAAGCTTGACTGTGTGTTCCCAGTCATCCAAACGAGCCCATAGCACGCTTAACTTTGGGTAGGAGCTGATTGGAGCTGAAAAATCTCACAATAATTTTTGACAAAATTGATGGGGATTCGAACCCACCACTTTCCAGTTTGGTAATCAATGCGCTACCAATAATAATAATAATATACAATATACAATATTTTATATAGCGCAAAATCTTGATAAAATCAAATCTAAGCGCTAAAACAGACACATACGCACGCACGCACACACACGCACGCACGCACGCACGCACGCACGCACGCACGCACGCACGCACACTCACACACACACACACACACACACGCACACGCACACGGCTATAAATGGGGAGAAAGAATAAAAGCAATGGACAATTATAGAGAGCATATTATATACAATTATATATTACAATGTGATTCCCCTCTGAGTGGAGACAGGCTGCAGAGGGGATTGAGTGAGGTCAGGATTTTATGCAGAGGAGAAAAGGTGAGTTTTGACAGCGGACTTGAAGGAGACAAAAGTAGGTTGCTGACGGACTGAGAGAGGAAGTTTGTTCCAGGAAAGTGGACCAGAAACAGAGAAGGCTCGTGGACCATAGGTATTGAGCTTAGTGCGTGGAAAGCGAAAAGTCAGAGGATCGGAGGCAGAGCGGAGGGTACGTGAGGGAACATAGATCTCAAGTAGGCTTGACAGGTAATCGGGGGCTGCGTTATTGAGGCTTTTGTAGCACATGGTGTCTAGTTTGTACTGTATGCGCTTTGATACAGGGAGCCAGTGAAGTTGTGCCAGGAGAGGAGATATGTGGTCAGCTTTTTTCTTTTTTAGTACAAGGCGTGTAGCATTGTTTTGAATGCGCTGCAGGATGTGAATGGTGGAGGCAGGAAGACCAGACAGGAGTGAATTGCAATAGTCAATGCGAGACATTATGAAGGAGAGAACGAGTTTTGCAGTTGTTTCGACAGAGAGATACTCCCTGATCAGGCTTATACGATGGAGGTGATAGTAGCAAGATCTGGCAGTTTGAGAAACAAAGTTGTTCATGGTGAGGGTAGAGTCAATGCAGACACCAAGGTTTTTAGCTGAATCAGAAATTGGGACTGATGTGTTACATAATGGGAGAGAAAGAGGAGGCAGCTGAGAAAGTTTCTGACGGGTGCCAATGAGGATAGCTTCTGTCTTGTCATCATTAAGCTGAAGTTTGTTGAACGTCATCCAGTTCTTAATGTCCGAGTAACACTCAGTGGTGCGAGTCAAGAGGCGCTGTATATTGTCTGGTGTGTCACTGTCTAGAAGTTGGGTGTCATCAGCATAGAAGTGGTGTTTTATAGAGTGGGAGTTGATGATGGTGGACAGGAGGGAGGTGTAAAGAGTGAAAAGAACAGGGTCAAGGACAGACCCTTGTGGAACACCACAGGTCAGGTATGCAGGTTGAGAGTAAGTGCCATTAATGAGAACAGTTTGTTTTCTGTTTGATAGATATGAAGCGAACCAGGAGAGAGCAATGTCAGAGATGCCAAAAGTATGATGAAGTCTAGAAAGGAGCAAGGTGACTTCTTATAACTAATTTATCAAATGGAAAAAGTTCCAGTAGGCTTTCATAGTGGACAGTAGACTTTTGTTTTCGGTTACATGAAATCAGACATGTAAAATCAATTTGGAACTTGTTGTGTGCTTGCTTGCTTTTGATTGAAACTAGTACTTTTTTTTTTGATGAGCCCAGCAGACTTTTAAATGCACTTAACCCTTTGGCTCCTGCACCCTATCCACAAACTGCAAAAACTTAACCCTATGACTCTCTTACCCTATCCACCAGCTTCCGTGGACAGGGTGAAGGAGTCAAATGGATAAATGTTTGCTTTGCTAGCATGATTGACGATGCAGGATGCTGGTGGACAAGGTGCTGGAGTCAATGGGTTAATTATCTGTATTTTCGGCACAGGTTCCACAGCTTTTAAGTGTGTGTGCGTGCGTGTGTGTGTGTGTGTGTGTGTGAGTGTGTGTGTGTGTGTGTGTGTGAGTGTGTGTGTGTGTGTGTGTGTTTGTGTGTGAGAGTGTGTGGATGAGTGTGTGTGTGAGTGTGTGTGTGTGTGTGTGTGTGTGTGAGTGTGTGTGTGAGTGTGTGTATGTGTGTGTGTGTGTGTGTGTGTGTGTGTGTGTGTGTGTGTGTGTGTCTGTGTGTGTGTGTGTGTGTGAGCGATATGCATACACACATACTCACATATACCCACGTGTACGCACGCACATACTTCACCTCATCAAAACAAAAGATTTAAAAACTGTAAACGCTTTATAGCCCTCTGCCACCCTTGGTCTGAAATGTTCTCACATCGTAGCACGCATATGGACATGCTGTAAGCAGCTCTGTTACCTACGCAACGCGCACGTCAATTGCGCGCTAAGGTGTTTGAGGAACAACGTTTAGAACACATGGCGAGACCTACAGGAGGAGACTTAAAAGTCCTCAAACACACTGAGACTTAAAGCCCTCAAACACACCGAGATTTAAAGGCCCTCAAACACACTGAGACTTAAAGCCCTCAAACACACTGAGACTTAAAAGCCCTCAAACACACCGAGACTTAAAAGCCCTCAAACACACCAAGACTTAAAAGCCCTCAAACACACCGAGAGTTTAAAGGCCCTCAAACACACCGAGACTTAAAAGCCCTCAAACACACCGAGACTTAAAGCCCTCAAACACACCCAGACTTAAAGCCCTCAAACACATCGAGACTTAAAGCCCTCAAACACACCGAGACATAAAGGCCCTCAAACACACCGAGATTTAAAAGCCCTCAAACACACCGAGACTTAAAGACCTTCAAACAAATTAATTGAGACTTAAAAACACACAAACGCAACCAGAGTTAAAATCCCGCAAACACGCTGAGAGTTAAAGGCCCTCAAACAAATTAATTGAGACTTAAAATCCCGCAAACACGCTAAGACTTAAAGGACCTCAAACACACCGAGACTTAAAGGCCCTCAAACGCACCCTGACTTAAAGGCCTTCAAACACACCGGGACTTAAAGGCCCTCAAACACACCCTGACTTAAAGGCCCTCAAACGCACCCTGACTTAAAGGCCCTCAAACGCGACCTGACTTAAAGGCTCTCAAACGCACCCTGACTTAAAGTGCCTCAAACATACTGAGGCTTAAAGGCCCTCAAACACACCGAGACCTAAAGGCCCTAAAACACACTGAGACTTAAAGCCCCTCAAACACAACCTGACTTAAAGGCCCTTAAACACACCGAGACTTAAAGGCCCTCAAACACACTGAGACTTAAAGGCCCTCAAACACACTGAGACTTAAAGGCCCTCAAACACACTGAGACTTAAAGGCCCTCAAACACACTGAGATTTAAAGGCCCTCAAACACACTGAGACTTAAAGGCCCTCAAACACACCGAGACTTAAAGGCCCTCAAAACAACCGAGACTTAAAGAACCTCAAACACACCGAGACTTAAAGGACCTCAAACACACCGAGACTTAAAGCCCTCAAACACACCGAGACTTAAAGGACCTCAAACACACCGAGACTTAAAGGCCCTCAAACACACCGAGACTTAAAGGCCCTCAAACACACCGAGACTTAAAGGACCTCAAACACAGCGAGACTTAAAGGCCCTCAAACACACCGAGACTTAAAGGACCTCAAACACAGCGAGACTTAAAGGCCCTCAAACACACCGAGACTTAAAGGACCTCAAACACAGCGAGACTTAAAGGCCCTCAAACACACCGAGACTTAAAGGACCTCAAACACACTGAGACTTAAAGGACCTCAAACACACCGAGACTTAAAGGACCTCAAACACACCGAGACTTAAAGGACCTCAAACACACCGAGACTTAAAGGACCCCAAACGCACCCTGACTTAAAAGCCCTCAAACACACCGAGACTTAAAGGACCTCAAACACACCGAGACTTAAAGAACCTCAAACACACCGAGACTTAAAGGCCCTCAAACACACCCTGACTTAAAGGCCCTCAAACGCACCCTGACTTAAAGGCCCTCAAACACGACCTGACTTAAAGGCCCTCAAACACACTGAGACTTAAACGCCCTCAAACACACTGAGGCTTAAAGGCCCTCAAACACACTGAGACCTAAAGGCCCTCAAACACATTGAGACTTAAAGGCCCTCAAACACAACATGATTTAAGGCCCTCAAACACACTGAGACTTAAAGGCCCTCAACACAACATGATTTAAAGGCCCTTAAACACACCAAGAATTAAAGGCCCTCAAACACACCCAGACATAAAAGCCCTCAAACACACTGAGACTTAAAGCCCTCAAACACACTGAGACTTAAAAGCCCTCAGACACACTGAGACATAAAGCCCTCAAACTCACCCACACAGAGGCTGGCCCAGAATAGACAGCAGTGGGGAATCTTCGTTGCTGTCCGACACATACCAATGGCATAATAAACAGTAAGTTAGTAAATTTATTCTTCTTCTCCCTGAACTTCGTGAAGACTGATTGGGGTGCCGCACGATTGAAATATTCTTCAGATTCTTCCAGCTCTGGCGATGATGTGCCAAAGCGTGGGTCTCTGCACTGGTTTCTTTGTGTATTCAGCTATACTTTTCAGTCCATCGTTTTTGTTTTTGTTTTGTTTCGTTGTTTTTTTGGGGTGCTTTTTTGTTTTGTTTTGTTTTGTTTTGTTTTGTTTGTTTTGGTTTTGGTTTTGGGGGATTTTTTGTTTGTTTTTTTGCCATAGAATCTGGGATGATGATGATGATGACGACAACGACGACGAGGACGATGATACTGGAGAAGCTATGGAGTTCTATTCTGCATTGAAACTGGGAGACAGGGCTGTTCTCTACGCCTATATTTATAATATATCCTTGCACCAGTCACGCCCGGGAGACACAAACAACTGCGGCATTGGTCAGAGATTTGAGCAACACCCTCAATGACCCATCCGTGAACTGGGTGAGACTTGACCGCGTGGTTTCAGTCATCCCAAAGTGTCCGCAGCACGCTTAATTCTAGTTCTGGTTAGGAGTCGGCTAAGCTAAAAAAAAAACATCCCATACTGATTTTGACAATATTGATGGGATTCAAACCCACAACTTTACAGCCTGTTGTTCAATGCACCAACCACGGCACCCAGGCGATTGGTGTTTGTTTAGTAAATGTTTTATTACTGTGTTTGGAAAGGAGTACTGCTCTGCTAAAGTTCTCCTAGAATCAAAATCACATGTTTATTTATGTTGTCTTCCTACGCCCGTCTCATTGAGTACCTACTCTGCTAGTTCGAGAAACAGAGAAGAAGGAAATAACAGACAAACAAACAGACAAGTAGACAAAAACAAACAAATGGACAGACAGAGATAAATTACAGAGATGGACACATAGAGACTGACAGACAAGTACATCAAGTACATCACACAGAGACTGACAGACAAGTACATCAAGTACATCACAAAGAGACTGACAGACAAGTACATCAAGTACATCACACAGAGACTGACAAAGACATCAAGTACATCACACAGAGACTGACAGACAAGTACATCAAGTACATCACACAGAGACTGACAAAGACATCAAGTACATCACACAGAGACTGACAGACAAAGACATCAAGTACATCACACAGAGACTGACAAAGACATCAAGTACATCACACAGAGACTGACAGATAAAGACATCAAGTACATCACACAGAGACTGACAAAGACATCAAGTACATCACACAGAGACTGACAGACAAAGACATCAAGTACATCACACAGAGACTGACAGACAAGTACATCAAGTACATCACACAGAGACTGACAGACAAGTACATCAAGTACATCTTACAGAGACTGACAGACAAGTACATCAAGTACATCTTACAGAGACTGACAGACAAGTACATCAAGTACATCACACAGAGACCGACAGACAAGTACATCAAGTACATCACACAGAGACTGACAGACAATTACATTAAGTACATCACACAGAGACTGACAGACAAGTACATCAAGTACATCACAGAGAGACTGACAGACAAGTACATCAAGTACATCACACAGAGACTGACAGACAAGTACATCAAGTACATCACAAAGAGACTGACAGACAAGTACATCAAGTACATCACACAGAGACTGACAGACAAGTACATTAAGTACATCACACAGACTGACAGACAAGTACATCAAGTACATCACACAGAGACTGACAGACAAGTACATCAAGTACATCACACAGAGACTGACAGACAAGTACATCAAGTACATCATACAGAGACTGACAGACAAGTACATCAAGTACATCACAAAGAGACTGACAGACAAGTACATCACACAGAGACTGACAGACAAGTACATCACACAGAGACTGACAGACAAGTACATAAGTACATCATACAGAGACTGACAGACAAGTACATCAAGTACATCATACACAGACTGACAGACAAGTACATTAAGTACATCACACAGACTGACAGACAAGTACATCAAGTACATCACACAGAGACTGACAGACAAGTACATCAAGTACATCACACAGAGACTGACAGACAAGTACATCACACAGAGACTGACAGACAAGTACATCACACAGAGACTGACAGACAAGTACATCAAGTACATCACACAGAGACTGACAGACAAGTACATCACACAGAGACTGACAGACAAGTACATCACACAGACATGACAGACAAGTACATCAAGTACATCACACAGAGACTGACAGACAAGTACATTAAGTACATCACACAGAGACTGACAGACAAGTACATTCAAGTACATCACACAGAGACTGACAGACAAGTACATCAAGTACATCACACAGAGACTGACAGACAAGTACATTAAGTACATCACACAGACTGACAGACAAGTACATTAAGTACATCACACAGAGACTGACAGACAAGTACATTAAGTACATCACACAGACTGACAGACAAGTACATCAAGTACATCACACAGAGACTGACAGACAAGTACATCAAGTACATCACACAGAGACTGACAGACAAGTACATCAAGTACATCACACAGAGACTGACAGACAAGTACATCAAGTACATCACACAGAGACTGACAGACAAGTACATCAAGTACATTAAATGAAACATTACAAGAGAGGTAAACACAAACAGATAAACGTAAGCCCAAATCAAAATGTTTTAATTCTATGGTCAATAGCTTTTACCGAAGGTTGAACATCCCTGCATGTACATGTATCTATGTAGAATGACTTCACGATGTAGAACAAAATAACAGAAGAGTTATCGCTTATCAATGTTAACAGATCCCCTCCCCGTCCAAATGTTACACTTAGCTATACATCGCCATGCAACAGATAGAAATGCGGAGATAGAAGAAAGAAGAATGAAACAAACATAGAACAAAGTGCATGAAAGAGTATGAAAAAAAGACCAGAAGAAAAGAAAAAGAACAGCCGAAGAAGAATAAAACAAGATAGAACAAAGTATAAGAAAGAGTATGAAAAAAGACCAGAGAAAAGAAAAAGAACAACCGAAAGAAGAATAAAACAAAGATAGAACAAAGTATAAGAAAGAGTATGAAAAAAGACCAGAAGAAAAGAAAAAGAACAAACCGAAAGAAGAATAAAACAAAGATAGAACAAAGTATAAGAAAGAGTATGAAAAAAGACCAGAAGAAAAGAAAAAGAACAACCGAAAGAAGAATAAAACAAAGATAGAACAAAGTATAAGTAAGAGTAGATACAAGATACAAGATACAAGAATTTTATTTAGCCCAAAGCATCACAATGGGAAATTGTTTTGGCATTCGCATTAAAATACATATAGGCACAAGAACGCATAAACACATGTACACACATACTCTTACTTTCTCTCACTCTCTCTTTCACCCCTCTCTCACCCTCTTCCTCCCCTCATCTCTCTCCCCCTCCCTCTTTGTCGAAACAATATCAAAGATAATGACTAAATCTAAATATGTACGGTTTAAAAAAGCACATCATAAGAGTCAGATGCCTTGGTCAGGACTTTTAACAATGGACAAAAAGGGCAATATTCATTGAAAAACAACTTTGGTAGGTATAGAAAAAATTTGATTAAAGATGCAACGCGATATGCACATTAAAATCAAAATGAGTTAAACACAATAAAATGAGTATGTAGACTAAGAGGACAAGGTTAAACAAGAGAAGAACAAGAACAAGATTTTATTTTAGCCCAGTGCTCAGACACGTGGAAAATGTTTTGGCTATGCATACAATCACACTCACGCATCACAACAATTACAATGTTCAACATCATAAAAGACAAATTCGTCGGTCATCCACGGAATCGAAGAAACACACGCACACAACACACACACACTCTCACGCCAAGGCGCCCATATCCAAGCCACCTTAGTATGAAAAAAGACAAGAAGA
>JAPXFY010000028.1:30994671-30999671 GCA_030674185.1 Monoplex corrugatus
ATATCTGTGTATCTATGTATCTTCAAACACAAGTATAGACAGACAGACAGACAGAGAGACAGACAAACAGACATAGATAGATAGACAGACAGATAGATAGATAGATAGATAGATAGATAGATAGATAGATAGATAGATAGATAGATAGATAGATAGATAGATAGATAGATAGATGATGATAGATAATAGATAGATAGATAGATAGATAGATAGATAGATAGATAGAAGATAGATCAGAGATAGATAGACAGACAGATGAGTATATTGATGATGGATAGATCAGACAGACAGACAGACAGACAGATAGACAGATAGATAGCAGACAGACAGACAGACAGAATTAGACAGATAGATAGATAGACAGACAGACAGATAGATAGATAGATAGATAGATAGATAAAGATAGATAGATAGATAGATAGATAGATAGATAGACAGATAGAAGACAGACAGATAGATAGAATGGTTACATCAGTCTGATTAGACAATGGTTGCACCTGGCTGAGGACTCACTTGGATGTGGAAGAGCGTCGGGAGTGGTTGAACAGGCCGATTCTTGAGTGTCAGTCCTTGGCACAGCTGAAGCACATGAAGGCTGATGGCTGAGGCTGGGTGGTCGCTGCCGCAGCTCTGCTGTTCTCTCTTCTATATGACTACAATCCGGTTTGTTTCTCCTCTACATAAACGTTTAATGAAATCTGCACACACAGTTTGTCACCAGGTACAACCATTTGTATCTTTGTCTCTTTCTATGTGTCCACACTGTATCAGCGGATTTCAAGTCACGTTTTGCAGACGTCCCTGTATCGCAGAATTCGGTGCCCAGTAGGCCAGGGTCCTGCAGCGCCCTCTCCATACGGGTTTCGTTGTGATGGGGTCTCCTGCCTCAGGCGAACATGGCCAAGCAGCTGTGAGAGAGGCAATATGCTCGGCACGTGGCCAGGTCCAGGACGTCTCGTTGACACACGGTCCTTTCCAGGAAATGCCCAAACGAGAGACATGGGCAGAAGCGCAGAAAAAATGAGCTCATCTAATACACCCTCCAACCCTGGGCAGACAAAAATACAATAAAAAAGAGAGAAAAAGACAGACGAGACACGAACCAAAGTCACACAAAGAAAGTCGAAAAGAATCACTACATTACAGAAGAGCACAAAAACCATCGTACAGAATGCTAGCTACTGAATTATGAACAAGTTAACCCATTAAGGACCGGGCGCGGGAGTCAGATTTCATCACCAGCGTAATCTGGTACCGCAATCCACTCTCGCCTGTCCTCGGTTTATCGCTCACCATTGTTTCCCGACCACCTCGACAATCAGAGAAGTCTGTAGATGCCATCAGATCTGTTTTTGTCCCCAGTGACACGAATCTTGAATACAAAAAAAAAGTTTGTAAAAACCCTGGTATATCTGTGAGATGAAGCACATGAGGTGAAATGTTAGGAACGAGCACTTGCCTCTTTGACTCGCTTATCTCCCTTGTCACCGTGGGAACCATTTCCGGGCAGACGTCTCATTGAGGGCACTTTTTCTCCATCAATCTTTTATTTTGCCGATTACATTAAAGCTGGGCTCTAAAACACTAGCGTGCCATTTGAAAAGAGGGACAACTCTCGGGAGACTCACTCAGCGGGGCAGGAGTGCGCAACTGTGGAACAGCCGCTCGTCCTATGGCCCATTATATGATGGAGTTGTCGCCCCTGTGTTTCTCCTCCCACTGGGCGGCGCTGGCAGCTGAAGTCCAGTCATTGTGGCCGTCTCGTTCTTCACCGAACTTTAATCTTGTTTGATGGGTAAATATAAGATGTAGACAGACTGATGACCTGGCTTCCATCAGCGAGTTTTGCTGTGTTGCATATCGCAACTATTGCATGTTTGCACTTGATGGCTCCTTGCTTCATTCCGGCAGGGTTCTGGCTGTCTCACTCCTGCTCCATTTCCCCCATTCAATATCAAAGATTTGACCCATAGGAAACGACCGAATAAATTTCATTTGATAGAATGTTCCCGATATTGTTTCTAGGCATTTCCACTATTGTGTTGGTTTTGGTTGTGTGTGTGTGTTTTGTGTGTGTGTGTGTGTGTGTGTGTGTGTGTGTGCTGTGTGTGTGTGTGTGTGTGTGGTGTGTGTGGTGTGTGGTGTGTGCGTGTGTGTGTGTGTGTGTGTGTGTGTGTGTGTGTGTGTGTGTGTGTGTGTGTGTGTGTTGGTGTGTGTGTATGTGGTGTGTGTTGTGTGTGTGTGTGTGTGTGGTGTGTGTGTGTGTTTTGTGTGAAAGATAAAGCTATAAATGTTTGTTTTTGAAACAGACAGAAATAGACAGGCTGACTTAAATAATCAGGCAGGCATGGAGCGAAATCAACTTATACACACTAAAGAATAGGTGAAATGTGGAAAAATCAAACACACACACATACACATGGACAGACATTGAATAATGTGCAGACAAAACTCAAACACACACACACACACACACACACACACACACGCACACACACACACACACACACACACACACACACACACACACACGTACACATACATTACATGCATGCATCCACACACACTCTCTCCCTCTCTGTCTCTTTATCTGCCAGTCTGTCAGTGTGTCTGCCTCTCTTTCTCTCTTTTTCTCTTTCTCAGAAAGAACTACCATGAAATGGAAGAGCAAAAAAAAGTAACCAGCAGAACGCTGTCCACTAAATTATGAAGGTTATAACCCAGATTTCATCACCAATGTTAATCTGGTCTTGCATTCCACTCTAGCTTGTCCTCTGTTCATCGCTCACCAAGTTTCCCGACCACTTCGATAATCAGGGAAATCCATAGCTGCCATCATCCAGTCTCTCTTTATCCTCACCGAAGTCAGATAAAGAAAACAAATGAAAAAGAAAACTGTATGGCAAGGATGGAAATGTATGTAAGATGAACCAGATGATACACAATTGAGGAAAAAATACTTGCCCCTGCAATAATGTTTTGAAGGATCATCGCACTCATGGAGGTTACCTTTGTGCTCACCTTTTTTTTTTTCGTCCCATTGTTTTCTACGCCACCTTAATGGGCACAGAAGCTGGAACAGTTTTTATAATGGGATGATGCTGATGTTGATGAGGGTGATAATCATGATGCTATGGAGTTTCCATCTAGGATTCAGACTGCGTGACAGGGCTGTACTCTACGCTTACTATCACAATATATCCTGGCATCAACCAGGCCCGAGAGATACAGACACCTGCGGTGCTGGTCAGGAGATTTGAGCAACACCCTCAATGATGCATCCGTGAAGTGGACGAGATTCGACTGTGTGGTCCCAGTCTTCCCAATGAGCCCATAGCATGCCCAACTCTGGGTAGGAGCTGTTTAGAGCCGAAAAATCCTACAATGATTTTTGAAGGGACTGATGGGGATTCGAACCCACAACCTTCCAGTCGGTAGTCCGTTGCGTTGATCACTACACCACCGGCGACTGGTCCCTTGCAACAATCTTATCTCCATTGTCACTTTGGAGGCCATCGCCAGGCAGACGTCTTGTTTATGCCATTTTTTGTTCTCCGTCAATCTTTGATTTTGTCATTGCACTAAAACTGGGCTCTAAAACAATTGTCTACTGTTTGAAAGAGCAAATCTCCAGAGAATCACTCTGCGGGCCAGGAGCATGCGATTGTGGAACTACGGCTCTTCCTATGGTCTGCTACGTCATAGAGTTATCACCCATGTGTTCGTCTTCCCGCTGGGTGGCGCTGGCAGCCCATGTTCAGCCATTGTTGGCCAACTTGTCATTCCCGAAACTGCAATTGTGTCTGACGGTTAAGTATGAGATGTAGACACACTGAGGACGTCACTGTCATGAGCTGTTTTTGATGTGCTGCATGTTATTGTAACAGTTGCATGTTTACGTTTGATTGCTGTCAGCTTCATGCTAAAACGACTGTAGGTCTGTAACTTGTACTCCACTTTCTCAGATGTCTGGCATAGTTTTCCCACAGGTTTTAGTGTCAGTTTCTGTTTTCCAAGATAATCTCTCCACGCTGGGAATAAATTCGATACGCACTGTTGTATGCCTCACACTGACAACTTACATTCTGACATCCTGTATGTATTCATGTTGTTGACTTTAATAATGCCTCGACTGACCAATTGCTGTATATTTTCCCCCTTGTTTCTCGTGCAGTTTTTGATTCTTGCCATCATCATCATCATCATCAGTGCCCTGCCGCATGGCGTTGGCGACCATGGACTTTCAACCATCTCTATCTCTCACTGCCCCTAGCATCTCCCCTACCCTCCTCATCCCCAGCCACTCTGCAAGTCCTCCAGCATTCTCTCCCTGGTGCTCTCTTTCCCTCCAGCTTTCCCGTTGTGACCAGGTGCTCCAAATCCCCCTTCCTCATAAAATGGCCTATAAAGGTTGCCTGTGTTTTCCTAATCTTCCTTATGAGTGATCTACTTGTGTCTGCCTCCATCAAGACTATCTCGTTTGTTTTCTTTGCTGTCCATGGAACTCTCAACATTCTTCTTACAAACCACATCTCAGCTGCCTCAATCTTGCTCTGGCTTTGCTTGCTGACTGTCCACGCCTCGCATCCGTACAACAGTATTGGTTCTATATAACATTCAAGGACTCTCTTGCTGATGTTAATTGATAGGCATTTGTTGGTAAGAATGCTTGTCATCTTCTTGAATGCTGTTTTGGCTTGGCTGATTCTGCCAGCTATTTTCGATGTGCATCTGCCGTCTGATGAAATGACCGTTCCCAGGTATTTGAACTTATTAACCTGTGTCAAGGTTGTGCCATTTGCTGTTATTTTGCAGGAGGGGATTTCATGGTTTTTTTTACTGATCACCATGACTTCAGTCTTCCTACTGTTTAGTTCTTGCCTTAGTGAACAAGAAACACCTGAGGGTGCTGGATGGGGCTCAGAGCACCAATGCCTCACCACTCTCCAGACATCACTCCTAGCTCCCAACGCCATGTGGTAGCCTTTTCACCAAGCAAA
>JAPXFY010000028.1:31004671-31012171 GCA_030674185.1 Monoplex corrugatus
GTGTTAATTTACAGGGTGAAATTAAACCTGTTTATATGCATACTTTATGATTCCAAACCCCCAAAATAGCACCACATGAAGAAGAAGAAGACAGAGAAGAATAAATGATCACAAAGAAAAGAAACAAGAACGGAAGGAGAAGACAGAAATCCACCAGATCAAATAATTCTTTGGGGTTTTTTGTTTGTTTGTTTTGTTTGTTTTTGTTTTTGTTGTTGTTTTGTTCTTGTTGTTTTTTCACAGGAAAAGCCATTGCAAACACAACAGATTATTTCAGACTGTCATATCAAAGATCTCACAACACTTGGATACTGACAGCTCCTGAGGAGTCTTTGAAAATGAAACCACGAGCAAGAAAAAACAACAACAACAACATCAACAACAACAACAACAACAAAAAACAACAACAAAAAACAACGAGCAGTGTGAGGATGATGTACACAAACAAAAAAGACCAAAAGTTAATGACAAGTCTGGGTTGTTTTGGATGTGAACCAGATGAGACAACATGTTAGGAATGATCACTTATTCCCTTGACTACCTTATCTCCCTTGTCATTGTGCCAACCATTTTCAGACAGATACCTCACTCACAAGCATGTTTTACAAGCATCTTTTTTGTCCCTAGAGCTCTGATTTTACCGACTGCATCAAAGCTTGGCTCTAAAACACTTGTCTGCTGTTGGAAAAGAAAAACAACTCTCCAGAGAATCTCTTGGCGGGGTAGGAGGCACAACTGTGGAACAGCCGCTCATCCCAGGGTCCATTACATGATGGAGTTGTGGGCCTTGTGTTTCTCCTCCATTTGGATGGTGTGGATGGCTGGCCGTTTGTGCCATCTGTAATCTTGTTTGGCAGATAAATGTGAGATGTGGACAGACCACAACCTAACTGTCAGCAATGATGTTTGGTGTTGTTTTTTTTAATGGTCTTTTGTTTATTTGTTTGTTTGTTTGTTTGTTTGTTTGTTTGTTTGTTTGTTTTCCTGTTGCAAGAATTGTATGTTTACACTTGATGGGTGTCTGCTTCACACTCATGGGGCTCTCTCTCTCTCTGTCTCTCCTCTCTCTCTTTCTTCCTTTCATTCTTTCTTTTTCCCTCCCTCTGTCTGTCTGTGTCTGTCTGTCTTGTCTCTGTCTCTGTCTCGTCCTCTCTCTGTCCTTCTGTCTCTCTCTGTCTCTCTCTGTCTCTCTCTCTCTTCTCTCTCTCTCTCTCTCTCTCTCTCTCTCTCTCTCTCTCCTCATTACCAATTTCTCTGCTCTTGTTGTATTATTGAAAAATGACTGTGACGCATATTGTTTCCATGTTTAAAATTTTATTATCCAAGAAACTTTTCTGATCTATATTCTGTTTGCATGTTTATGGTATGTTCACACCCCTTCTAATGGTGTTTTGGCCTTTTCCAATAAATTTCTGATTGTGATTGTGATTGAATGTGATTGTGATTGTGATTGTGATGTGATTGATTGTAATTCTTCTTCTTCTTCTTCTTTTTATATTGATATATATATGTACACATACATACAAGATGCTTAGCTAGGGTACAATCAAGCCTGTTGACGAACACTTTGACCCAAGTTGTCATCTTCTCTGACACAAACACATATCCTCTCTTTTTCGATTTCTCGGTTTGTCCCTCTCTCTCTCTCTCTCTCTCTCTCTCTCTCTCTCTCTCTATCTATCTCTCTCTCTCTCTTACCTCTCTTCTCTCTTCTATCTATCTCTCTCTCACTCTCTTCTCTTCTTCTCTCTCTCTTCTCCCCCCTCTATCTTTCATTTCTATCCACCTCTCTCTCACTCTCTCTCGCTCATGGCGATACTGGCCACGTGTCAAGATTGGAGAGATGATCAGAGCCACACGTCACTGCCCATCAAAGTTGACGCTAGACATGCACCATACTGGCATGAGTTACAGCTTGACCCCTGGACCTTTGCAAGTACTTTGGCTGGACGTTTTGATGGTTTTTCAATCTCTCTATCTTCATAGAGTCCAGAACTCTCTGTCTCTTTCACTCTCTCTCTCTTTCTCTCACCCCCCTCTCTCTCTCTCATGAGATATGAAAAACATTAATATTCAATGCTCAAACATCCAATAAAACACCACTTAGTGAATTATGAAAGCGTTACCCATTAAAGACTGGGAGTCAGATTTCACCATCAGCGTTAATTAGGTCCTGCAATCCACTCTAACCTGTACTTGGTTCATTGCCCGCCAATGTTTTCCCGACCATCTTGACAATCAGAAAAGTCAGTTGGTGTCATTCAGTATGTCCTGGTCCTCACTGTAACGAAACTTAATAAAAACCCTGACATAAAATTTTAAAAATCTAAAGGAGAAAGTTTTGGACAGACTAGATGGATTACTGGAATGAACCAGATAAAGTTAAATCTTAGGTACAGGTACTCACCCCTTTCACTTGATTAACTCCCTTGTCACTGTGGTGAACATTTCAGGGTAGACATGTCATTTGGGGTACTTTGTTTTCCATCAATCTTTGATTTTGCCGATTGCATTAAAGCTGGCTCTAAAACATTGTTTGCTATTTGAAAAGATGAACTACTGTCTGGAGAACCACTTGGCAGGGTAAGGGCATATAACTGTGGAACAGCCCTCTTCCTATGGTCCATTACATGATGGAATTGTCTCCCCTGTGTTCCTCCTTCCACTGGGTGGTGCTGGCAGCTGACGTCAAGCCATTGAGGCCATTTGTTATTCCCCAAACTGTCATTTTGTTTGATGAGTAAATAGGAGATGTAGACAGACTGATGACCCCACTGTCATAAGTGATTTTTTGTGTGTTTGCATATTCAACAGTTGCAGGTTTCATTGATGGCGTGTTCTCCTCATTAACAGAGATCTGTTTTGTTTTTTTTTTTTTTTATCTCTACTTTTTTTCCTCTTAGTTAATGATTAAACACTGTGTCATGAGTTTACAATTTTTTTCTCATTGGCAGAATTCTGCTGTGTTAATTTACAGGTGAAATTAAACCTTTTTATATGCATACTTTCTAATTCCAACCCCCACCAAATACCACACATGAAGAAGAAGAAGACAGAGAAGAATAAATGATCAAAAAGAAAAGCAAACAGAAGAACGGAAGGGAGACAGAAATCACCGATCAAATAATTCTTTGTGGTTTTTTGTTTTGTTTTGTTTGTTTTGTTGTTTTTTTTGTTGTTGTTTGTTTTGTTTTTTGTTTTTTCACAGGAAAAGCCATTGCAAACACAACAGATTATTTCAGACATTGATGTCAAAGATCTCACAACACTTTGATATTGACAGCTCCTGAGACTCTTGAAAATGAAACACACAAGAAAAAAAACCACAATAAAAAAAGAGCAGTGTGAGGATGATGTACACAAACAAAAAACACAAAGTTAATGACAAGTCTGGGTTGTTTTGGATGAACCAGATGAGACAACATGTTAGGAATGATCACTTATTCCCTTGACTCCGTTATCTCCCTTGTCATTGTGGCAACCATTTTCAGACAAATACCTCACTCAAAGCATGTTTTACCCTAGATCTCTGATTTTACCGACTGCATCAAAGCTTGGCTCTAAAACACTTGTCTGCTGATGGAAAAGAAAAACAACTCTCCAGAGAATCTCTTGCGGGTAGGAGCGCACAACTAGTGGAACAGCCGCTCATCCCAGGGTCCATTACATGATGGAGTTGTGGGCCCTGTGTTTCTCCTCCATTGGATGGTGTGGATGGCTGGCCGTTTGTGCCATCTGTAATCTTGTTTGGCAGATAAATGTGAGATGTGGACAGACTGACAACTTCACTGTCAGCAATGATATTTGTTTTTGTTGTTGCTTTGTTTGTCTTTTGCAAGAATTGTGTTTTTACAATTGATGGTTGTCTGCTTCACACTCATGGGGCTCTCTCTCTCTCTCTCTCTCTCTCTCTCTCTCTCTCTCTCTCTCTCTCTCTCTCTCTCTCTCTCTCTTTTCTTCCTTTCTTTCTTTCATTCTCCCTCCCTCTGTCTGTCTGTCTATCTCTATGTCTTTGTCTCTCTCTCTCTCTCTCTCTCTCTCTCTCTCTCTCTCTCTCTCTCTCTCTCAACAAATATATATGTTATATGCTTTTATTGAAAAATGACTGTGACTCAATTGGTTTCTTCGTGTAAAATGTGTATTATCTAAGACGATTCTATTACCTTTCTTGTGTTTGCGTAATGTTTATGATATGTTCACACTCCTTCAAATGGGACTTAGGCTTTTTGAATAAATTTCTGATCGTGATTGTGATTGTGATTGTGATTGTGATTGTGATCGTGACTGTGAATCTTCTTCTTCTACTACTACTTCTTCTTTTTCTTCTTCTTCTTCTTTTCTTCTTCTTCTTCTTCTTCTACTTCTTCTTCTTCTTCTGCTTCTTCTACTACTACTACTACTACTACTACTACTACTACTACTACTGTTACTACTACTACTACTACTACTTCTTCTTCTTCTCCTTCTTCTTCTTCTTCTCCTTCTTCTTGTTTTTTTTCTTCTTCTTCTCCTTCTTTTCCTTCTTCTTTTTCTTCTCTCTCTCTCTCTCTCTCTCTCTCTCTCTCTCTCTCTCTCTCTCTCTCTCTCTCTTCTCTGTCCTTCACTTTCTGTCTGTCCTCTCTCTCTCAAAGTTTTAAACTTGCTGACTTCATCATAAAAGAGAAAATCAGTCAAATGACCTGCCATAATGATCTGTGTAAAAAAAAACACTTAGGCGTTCAGACCAGCACATCAACCATAAATTTGACCAGTCACTCATTTACCCCAGCTCAACTGCAAAACATTCTACCATCACCACCACCACTATCACCACACCACTCCATTGTCTATCCACATTTACCCAATCCTGTCTGGAGACAAACGGAGCACACACACACACACACACACACACACACACACACACACACACACACACACACACACACACACACACACACACACACACTCACACTCACACACACACACACACACACACACACACACACACACACACACACACCAGACATCTTTGGAAAACAAGGATGGTGACGTCACAAGGGACATGGTGGTACTGGCCACGTGTCAAGATTGGAGAGATGATCAGAGCCACACGTCACTGCCCATCAACGTTGACGCTAGACATGCACCATGCTGGGCATGAGTTACAGCTTGACCCCTGGACCTTTGCAAGTACTTTGGCTGGACGTTTTGCTGGTCTTTCAATCTCTCTATCTTCATAGAATCCAGAGCTCTCTGTCGTTCTCTCTCTCTCTCTCTCTCTCTCTCTCTCTCTCTCTCTCTCTCTCTCTTTCCCTTTCTCTCTCTTTCTCTCCCCCGTCTCTCTCTCTCTCTGTCTCTCATGAGATATGAAAAACAATAATATTCAATGCTCAAACATCCAACAAAACACCACTTAGTGAATTATGAAAGCGTTAACCCATTAAAGACAGGGAGTCAGATTTCACCATCAGCGTTAATTAGGTCCTGCAGTCCGCGCTAACCTGTACTTGGTTCATTGCCCGCCAATGTTTCCTGACCATCTTGACAATCAGAAAAGTCAGTAGGTGTCATTCAGTATGTCCTAGTCTTCACTGAAACGAAACTTAAAGAAAAACTTGACATGAAACTTTAAAAAATGTAAAGGGGAAAGTTTTGGACAGACTAGATGGATTACTGGACATGAACCAGATAAAGTGAAATGTTAGGTATAGGTACTCACCCGTTTGACTCGCTTAACTCCCTTGTCACTGTGGGAATCATCTCAGGGCAGACATGTCATTTGGGGCACTTTGTTTTCCATCAATCTTTGATTTTGCCGATTGCATTAAAGCTGGGCTCTAAAACACTGTTGTGCTATTTGAAAAGATGAACTACTCTCCGGAGAACCACTCGGCGGGGTAAGGGCATTTAACTGTGGAACAGCCGCTCTTCTTACAGTCCATTACGTGATGGAATTGTCTCCCCTGTGTTCCTCCTTCCACTGGGTGGTGCTGGCAGCTGACGTCCAGCCATTGAGGCCAATTTGTTATTCCCCAAACTGTCATTTTGTTTGATGAGTAAATAGGAGATGTAGACAGACTGATGACCCCACTGTCATAAGTGATTTTTGTTGTGTTGCATATTGCAACAGTAGCAGGTTTCATTTGATGGTGCTGTTCTCCTCATTAACAGAGATCTGTTTGTTTTTTACTTTTTTTTATGTACCTCTACTTCTTTTTCCCCTTAGACAATGATTAAACACTGTTTCACGTATTTTACAATTTTTTCTCATAGGCAGGAATTCTGCCAGTGTTATTTTACAGGGCGAAATTAAACCTGTTTATATGCATAATTTCTAATTCCAACCCCACCCCCAAATACCAGCACATGGAGAAGAAAAAGAATGAGAAGAAGAAATGATGAAAAAAGAAAAGAAACAGAAGAACGGAAGGGGACGACAGAAATCTATCCCATCAAATAATTGTTGTTGCTTTTTTATTTTTGTTGTTGTTTTGTTTTGTTGTTTTCTTTTTTGTTTGTTTGTTTCGTTTTTGTTTTTTGTTTATTTGCACATGAAAAGCCATTGCAAACACAACAGATTGTTTCAGGCCATGATGTCAAAGATCTCACAACACTTTTGATGTTGATAGCCCCTGCAGAGCATCTGAAAATGAAACCACTAGCAAAAAACAAACTAGCATGTGAGGGTGATGTACACAAACAAAAAACATCAAAGTTAATGACAAGTCTGGGTTGTTTGATGGATGAACCCGATGAGACAACATGTTAGGAATGATCACCCATTCCTTTGACTCCCTTATCTCCCTTGTCATTGTGGCAACCATTTTCAGACAGATACCTCACTCACAAGCATCTTTTTTGTCCCTAGAGCTCTGATTTTACCGACTGCATCAAAGCTTGGCTCTAAAACACTTGTCTGCTGTTGGAAAAGAAAAACAACTCTCCAGAGAATCTCTTGGCGGGGTAGGAGAGCACAAGTTGTGGAACAGCCGCTCACCCCAGGGTCCATTACATGATGGAAGTTGTGGGCCCTGTGTTTCTCCTCCATTTGGATGGTGTGAATGGCTGGCCGTTTGTGCCATCTGTAATCTTGTTTGGCAGATAGATGTGAGATGTGGGCAAAGTGACAACCACACTGTCAGCAATGATATTTGTTATTTTGTTTTTGTTGTTTGTTTGGTTGGTTGGTTGTTGTTTTTCCTGTTGCAAGAATTGTATGTTTACACTTGATGGTTGTCAACTTCACACTCATGGGACTCTCCCTCACAGCACACACACACACACAGACACACACACAAACACACACACACACAACACACACACACACACACACACACACACACAACACACACTCACTCTTACTGTTTTTCAAAAATCCTGGATATTTTCTATCCCTGGGAAAATGAGTGAAGAAATGTTTCAGAAAATCTTGCCAGTTACTACTTGAAGAGAAAGAGGTGGAGGAGAGAGAGAGAGAGAGAGAGAAGACAGAACACACACACAACACACACACAACAACAC
>JAPXFY010000028.1:31017171-31029671 GCA_030674185.1 Monoplex corrugatus
TATGTGTATATATATATATATATATATTATATATATATATATATATTATATATATATATAGGTAGAAAGAAACTCTAGGGAGAGCTAGACAAAGAAGGTCTTCAGAGAAGTAACCCCTTTAGACAAGTGTTTCGGCCTGAATTCCTTACACTCTCGGGGGCGGCCACATCCAGGTCATGACTCCTGGATGCCCTTCTGCTCGTAAATCAGGAATACTCAACCCCCCATGCTTTATGTTTGTAGTGGAGTCTTTCTGCTTACTTTATCCTGTTTTTATTTCCATACAAACTGAAAACTGTAGCTGCTGTATAAAATATCTGTGGATGTGGCAACAGAATCTACAACTGTATAAGTTTAGATTGTACAAGAGACGTTAGAATTGCGATTTTACCTATCAGAGTATTGGTTCTTTGTTAACCAAAATTTCAGTACAACTTTTACTCCTGAAAACTTTTTTGTTCTAATACATGATTTTACAATTCCTTAGATCTTGAATGAACCAAATGCCAACTACTCTTTAACTTAAGAGTGTTCCATATCTTTTTCAAATTGGGACAGTATATTATTTGTGATTTTCTCTCACTCCTACGTTTATTTGTTGTTGATAAATAAAAATGAAATTGTATTGTCTCTGAATCTTCCCTCTTTTTCTGTCTGTCTGTCTGTTTGTCTTGTCTGTCTGTCTGTCTTTTGTCTCTTTCTTCTCTTTCTGTCTTCTCTCTCTCTCTCTCTCTCTCTTTCTTCTCTTCTTTCTTTTCTCTGTTGTCTGTTTATCCCTCTTTTCCTTGTATTTTAAGATTCATCAAATTCAGACATATGCACACACAAAGCAAAACGACACGAAATAATAAAACATTACTAATAATAGCAACAACAAAAACAAAAACAAACCAACATAAATCTCGACCCTAACAGCCAGTGAAATGGGGATAGAAAGTAGTGCCCAGATCATTCTGCCACCATCCACTTGCCAAGCCATTCACTCTCTTTGAAAAAAAAAGTAAGCACACACACAACACACACACACCACCACCACCACCACCACCACACCACCACCACCACCATCACCAGTTCGTCCTCTGACACAACACCACTGTCTGGTCAAATGCGCTCATTCAAATCTAGACCTGCGAAAGAGAAGGAGCACACACACACACAAAACGCACACACACACACACACACACACACACACACACACACACACACACACACACACACACACACACACACACACACACACACACACACACACACACACACACACGAGCAAATAACAGATGTCCCTGGAGAACATGCACGGTGACGTCACAAGGGACATGGCGGTACTGGCCCTGTGTCAAGATTGGAGAGATGATCAGAGCCACACGTCACTTCCCATTAACGTTGACGCTGCGCATGCCCCGTGCTCGGCGAGGAATTAAAGATCACCCCTTACACTCTCGCAGGTATTTTGGATGGACAAGTTTCTTCTTGTGCTGTTTCTTTTTGTGCTGTGTTTTCTTTTACTTCACTTCAAGGCTAGTTTTGTCATCATACGGGATTTCTCCTTTTACCTTGTGTTGTCATTATTAATTTGTTAAACGCTCGGTTAAAACTTCCTTTTCTGCTGTGATCATATAATATTATAAGCAGGCGTGAATGAGAGAGACAAATTGCTTAGTCACAAGATGAGTGTGGTAATCAAGTAGATCAGACATCAGACTTTGAATTAGAAGACCTGGGAGATTAATCTTGCCTACATTTCTCTTGTCTGATGGGGAAAGGGTAGACATTTTTTATTTCAATCTTCTAGGTTAACATATGCAGAACTGTCATTGCCTATGTATGCAAAATATTAAAACCCGTTAACTGCTTCCGGCCGAATATTTGGTTGAAAGAAACATACACCTCCAGTGCCACCGACCGAATATTCGGTCAATGATCTTTCCTGTTTCTAGCCAGAAAACCCCAACACTTTCAGTGACGTGTGAGATATCAACGAAAACTTCAGGATTCCCTCTATAAATAGATGCTGATTATGGTTGTGTGACGTTTTATGGTCTTTTCCGCCCATGTGTTGAAAAGGTGACCCCTACAGCTGATTACTATTCAGCAACTGCAAGCAATGGCAGACGAAGTCACTTCAACACCGAATGTCGGTTGGGCCTGAAAAACAACTTATACAGCAAAAAGAAGGTGCAGACATCATTACTTGTGGAGCTGATTCTGATTTGCAGTCTGTTGATTTACTCGATAAGAGTGAAAGTGATGATAATCTGGCGCATGCAGGCGTTATTTCGATGTTGATGTCCGAAGTCGGACTTTGACCCAGATAAGATCGGAGTGACGTTACTAGCACTGGCGATCGTAAAAACGAAAAGCACTGCTGCTCTGGTGTGTTGTAAAGTATACTGAACAAGAAAATATAATAGTGTTGTGGGGTTTGTGGGCTGGAGATTATGATTTTTTTTTTATTCTAAGTCATGATGTTTAAAACTCCGTGGCACAAGCGATTTACTCTTTATTTACACTTTGGTACTTAAGGGGTTTAAATATATACGTTAAAGATTAGGAAAGACAAGCAACATTTATAGGACATTTTATGAGGAAGGGGGATTTGGAGCACCTGGTCACAACGGGAAAGCTGGAGGGAAAGAGAGCACCAGGCAGACCCATGGAGAGAATGCTGGACGGACTTGCAGAGTGGCTGGGGATGAAGAGGGTGGGGGAGATGCTCAGGGCAACGAGAGATAGAGATGGTTGGAAGTCCATGGTCGCCAACGCCATGCGGCAGGGCACCTGATGATAATGAAAGGTCCTGTAGGTGATCCCAGTGTCTGGTGGTTTATGGAAATGTAGAAACATCCATCAAGCTTGTAGCAACGTACTGCCTGAATAATGTGGGCAAAGCAACGTGCATACATGCATACAAGAAAAATCAGAATGCTAAATTAAAAACAAGTAAAGGAAAGAAGGGTGCTAGTGAGTGGATGAGAAGAGAGGCGAGACAAAAGTTAAAGAGGAAGCATAAGAAAGATAAACACACAAACAAATATTGATAAAATATTATGATTGCATTGAAACAAACTAAAGTAATGGTAATTGCTGTATCTAAAAGAGAGACTGACAGACAGACAGACAGAGACAGACAGACAGACAGACAAACACATACATTGAAACAGAAATGTATAAAGAAAGAAAGAAAGAGTTCAAATAGTGGAGAATGAGAAAAGAGAGACAGACAGACTGAGACAGACAGACAGACAAACACATACATTGAAAAAGAAATATAGAAAGAAAGAAAGAAAGAAAAGAAAGAAAAAGAAAGAAAAAAAAGAAAGAAAGAAAGAAAGAAAGATAGAAAGAGCACAAATAGTGGAGAATGAGAACGATAAAAAATCATCTTATGACAGAGTTGGGGAAGAAAGAAGAAAGAGGAAATTGTAAACCAACACAACCATACGTGAAACACTGTATTGGTAAAAAGAGCAACAACTTACAAAATGGCAGGTCCTAGTTTCTTTCACAACTTGACAAAACAGTGTATTTAAAGACAAACATATTGTAAAACAATGCACTTATATTCTCGTATATGAACATTAAGAAATATCACGCCATTATGTTTAAAAGTATTAAAATAATGTAGATAAAAAATAACGTAAAATAAGTTATGATGCAAAAAATGCTTTTAGAGCAAAAATAAAGTAAACATGTTTTCATTATCAACTAAGTAACATAACTCTTGAGAGTCACGGAGTTATCTCCCGTGTAGAATTTCTCAAACCCAACACAGTTTGCACTACCCATTCAGCTAGCATATAGACGCAGTCACAAAGCATAAAGTGGTAAGCTCAGAACATGTTTTCATTGTCAAAGAAAGGCTGAAATGAAATCTAACCCTCCCCCCCCCCCTTTTTTTTTTTATCAAAATGAGAGAATTGTATGAAATTCTGCCATACGAGATAGAGAAAAAGACAGACAATGTGTACATACGAGAGAGAAAGTCTGCCTCTGTGTCATTTCTTTGTCACAAGAGAGAAAGTCTGCCTCTGTGTCATTTCTTTGTCACAAGAGAGAGAGTCTGCCTCTGTGTCATTTCTTTGTCACAAGAGAGAAAGTCTGCCTCTGTGTCATTTCTTTGTCACAAGAGAGAAAGTCTGCCTCTGTGTCATTTCTTTGTCACAAGAGAGAAAGTCTGCCTCTGTGTCATTTCTTTGTCACAAGAGAGAAAGTCTGCCTCTGTGTCATTTCTTTGTCACAAGAGAGAAAGTCTGCCTATGTGTCATTTCTTTGTCACAAGAGAGAAAGTCTGTCTATGTGTCATTTCTTTGTCACAAGAGAGAAAGTCTGCCTATGTGTCATTTCTTTGTCACAAGAGAGAAAGTCTGTCTATGTGTCATTTCTTTGTCACAAGAGAGAAAGTCTGCCTCTGTGTCATTTCTTTGTCACAAGAGAGAAAGTCTGCCTATGTGTCATTTCTTTGTCACAAGAGAGACAGTCTGCCTCTGTGTCATTTCTTTGTCACAAGAGAGAAAGTCTGCCTATGTGTCATTTCTTTGTCACAAGAGAGAAAGTCTGTCTATGTGTCATTTCTTTGTCACAAGAGAGAAAGTCTGCCTCTGTGTCATTTCTTTGTCACAAGAGAGAAAGTCTGTCTATGTGTCATTTCTTTGTCACAAGAGAGACAGTCTGCCTCTGTGTCATTTCTTTGTCACAAGAGAGAAAGTCTGCCTATGTGTCATTTCTTTGTCACAAGAGAGAAAGTCTGCCTATGTGTCATTTCTTTGTCACAAGAGAGACAGTCTGCCTCTGTGTCATTTCTTTGTCATCCTCTTTATTTGTCTTCTGTCTTTCTTTCCTTTTGATCCCTCTTCTCTCTCTCCAACTCTGTCATACGCTAAGGGTTGTAATCAATAAAGAAAATCTGCACTTTACAAAGAGTTCACAGTTAAAAGTTTGCTGAAGCTGATTTCATCAAATTAGGGCAATTCCACATGTGCTAGGCCCCACTTGTCTCGAACGATCTGCCTTTTTTCTCTCCGCTGTTCATCATCTCTCTCTTCTTTCAAGGCGGGCCTCAAAACTCAGCTTTTTGATAAGATAAGTACTACCAGTAGTGAAACATGATTTTTGATCTTTCTGATTCAGTAATGTATATATTAGTACTTGCTTGCAACAGATGTGCTAGTGTGATGGGGGAGGAAAAGGGACTAGGAATGGGAGTTAATAGAATTGACCACTAGGCATAGGGCTGATTGGGAAAAAATTAACTAATTAATTTAAAGCGCAGTGAGTCTTTACCTATGTGTAGGAGAATAGCGCTATGTAAAAGTGATTTATTATTGTTATTATTATTATCATTATTATTTCTATTATTATTATTATTATATCTGAAAAACTCCTTAAGCCTGCCCAATAACTGGTCCGACAGCCAGGTCTTGAAATGGGGGTAATGACGGGAACATGAGGAAAAAAGAACTAATGAAACACTGAGGTGACACCACCAAAATGATCGGAGCTTCAAGATGGGTAATGAACAAGCCATTTTTTTTATGGTGGGGCTAGGACTTAGGACTGAACTCGAGGCATCAGGTCTGGAGTCTACAGCTCTGTCATCAGAGCTAACCACAGCCTGGATAATTATAAAAAAAAAATTCTGAGGCCCATGTGAGGGTACAACCCATAGCTCACACTGCTATCAGTATGTCACTTTAAACAACTCAGCCTACAGGCTAAAACTTTTCATTGCACAGATTGTGGCTTGAAGGCTGTTAGAGATCCCAGGCTCAGGAAGCCAAATGATGTACTACTATAGACAGACAAATGGGAGAGACAGACTGAACGACTGACCTACCAACCTACTAATCAACCGACAGACAAACAGACAGATACACAAAGACTCATACAGACAGAGAGTTTTGAATTTGATAAGACTTTTTAAGCCTGGACACAACACAACCCTTCCCCTGTTGGGTTGCCGGGGGCTCTTTCAGTATAAATAGTATCCCCACCTTCTTTCTAGAAATTTCGTCTTTTCTGTCACTCTCTTTGTTTCTGCCTTAATGGTCCATTCACCTGTATTTTTTCGATAAAGTCTTGCGTACTTTCTCTTCGGATTGATAATTGGGTACATGTACCAAGTGCATTTTTGGCTCTAAGAAGGTGAGATATGCGGAAGCAATTTTAGGTAATTTATGCCAGTTTTTATATATGTTTTGGTGTCCTTATGTATGCTTATATTTGAATTCAGGAGTGTTTTTTAAATCTCCCTGTGCGATAAATCGAACGGAAATGGTCCTTCGCCGGGGGCATGTCCTTAGATTATGTGCGCGAATGGATTGATATGTGTACTTTAATTTTCTTTTCTTTTTTTTTTCTGTTGAAGTTTTGTGTGTTTTGAAGCGGTTATAGCCCTGATCTGGCTCTGCGCAGTCGGCTGGGCTTTAAACAACAATAACAGAAAGAAAGTCCCAAAGAAGAAGAAAAGGACCTCTGAAACATTAACACCACCAGGATGATTGGGTAATAATAAAGATGGGCAGTGAAGAAGCCAATCTTTATTCTGCAGGGCTGGGTCACATTCGAGACATTTAATCGTGAGTCTATGGCTTTATCAAAAGATTAAGCCAGCCAACTAATTAATTCAAAGTGCAGTGAGTCTTTACCTATGTGTAGGAGAATAGCGCTATATAAAAGTGATTTATTATTGTTATTATTATTATCATTATTATTATTATTATTATTATCATTATATCTGACAAACTCCTTAAGCCTGCCCAATAACTGGTCCGACAGCCAGGTCTTGAAATGGGAGTAATGACGGAAACAGGAGGAAAAAAGAACTAGTGAAACACTGAGGTGACACCACCAAAATGATCGGAGCTTCAAGATGGGTAATGAACAAGCCATTTTTTTTATGGTGGGGCTAGGACTTAGGACTGAACTCGAGGCATCAGGTCTGGAGTCTACAGCTCTGTCAGCAGAGCTAATCACAGCCTGGATAATTATTAAAAAAAAATTTCTGAGGCCCATGTGAGGGTACAACCCATAGATCACACTGCTATCAGTATGTCACTTTAAACAACTCAAGCAACAGGCCAAAACTTCTCGTCTCGTTGCACAGATTGTGTCTTGAAGGCTGTTAGAGATCCCAGGCTCAGAAAGCCAAATGATGTACTACTATAGAAAGACAAATGGGAGAGACAGACTGATCGACTGACCGACCAACTTACCAATCAACAGACAGACAAAGAGACAGATACACAAAGACTCATACAGACAGAGAGTTTTAAATTCGATAAGACTTTTTAAGCATGGACACAACACAACCCTTACCCCGTTGGGTTGCCGGGGGTTCTTTCAGTGTAAATAGTATCCCCACCTTCTGGAAATTCTGTGCTAGAAATTTCCTCTTTTCTGTCACTCTCTTTGTTTCTGCCTTGTTGCCTTGCTTTCTGTCATTTCTACTTATTTTCTGCCTTAATGGTCCATTCGCCTGTATTTTTTCGATAAAGTCTTACGTACTTTTTCCTCGGATTGATAATTGGGTACATGTATTAAGTGCATTTTTGGCTCTAAGGAGGTGAGACATGCGGAAGCAATTTTAGGTAATTTATGCCTGTTTTTTTTATATGTTTTGGTGTCCTTATGTATGCTTATATTTGTATTCAGATGTGTTTTTTAAATCTCCCCTGTGCGATAAATTGGACGGAATGGTCCTACGCCGGGGGTATGTCCTTAGATTATGTACGTGAATGGATTGATATGTGTACTTAATTTTCTTTTCTTTTTTTTTTTTCCTGTTGAAGTTTTGTGTGTTTTGAAGCAGTTATAGCCCTGATCTGGCTCTGCGCAGTCGGCTGGGCTTTAAACAACAATAAAAGAAAGAAAGAAAGTCCCTAAGAAGAAGAAAAGGACCTTTGAAACATTAACACCACCAGGATGATTGGGTAATAATAAAGATGGGCAGTAAACAAGCCAACCTATATTCTGAAGGGCTGGGTCACATTCGAGACATTAAATCGTGAATCTATGGCTTTATCAAAAGATTAAGCCAGCCTACTTAAAAAAAAAAAAAAAAGAAACCACCCAAATATCGACTCGAACTCTTAACCCTCAAAGTCTGATGCTCTTCAACCAAGTCCCTGATAAACAAACAGAAAGAGACCAAACTTCAGAGAAACAGATACAGTGAAGAAAGAGAAAGAGCTAAACGATGAAACAAAGTCAAATATAAAAAAGAAAAAAAAACTATGACAACCACTAAATGGAAGAGCAGAATGCTGCTGCTAAATAATGAATGAGAGACAGAAAAAAAGAGAAAGAGATAGGAGCACACAGAAAACAGTATTTGGGAGAGAAGAGAGAAAAGGAAAGAGAAAACACAAAAAGCAAACCCACACTCACACACACACACACACACACACACACACACACACACACACACACACACACACATCCACACACACACACACACATACACACACACACACACACACAACACACACACACACACACAAACACACACATACACACACACACGCACACCACACACACGCGCGCGCACACACACACCACTTATTCACTCACACATTCACTCACACACACACACACACATACACACAAAGACTCACACACACACATACCCACACACACTCACTCTCTCTCTCTTTCTCTCTCTCTCTCTCTCTCTCTCTCTCTCTCACACACACACACACACACGTACACACACACACACACACACACACACAAACACACACACATACACACTCACACTTACATACACACATATTCAGTCACACAAATACACACACTTGTATACATAGATACGCACATACATACACAAACACACACAGAGACATACAGACACACACGTGCACATTCACACACACTCACTCCCCTCTCTCTCTCTCTCTCTCTCTCTCTCTCTCTCTCTCTTTCACGCACACACACACACACACACACACTCACACACACACACACACACACACACACACTCACACACACACACACACACACACACACACACACACACACACACACACACACACACACACACGCACTAAAACCAAAAATAAAACAATACAAAATGGACAAGCACACAAACATCCAGCGGAACGCCATCCACTGAATTATGAACAAGTTAACCCATTAAGGACTGGGAGCCAGATTTCATCACCAGTGTTAATCTGGTCCTGCAATCCACTCTAGCCTGTTCTCGGTTCATCGCCCATCAGTGTTTCCCAACTGCCTCTACAATCAGAGAAGTTTGCAGATGGCATCCCATCTCCGTGTCGCCACTGACGCAAAAATGGATAGTCAGACCATACTAACATTCTCCAGTTCTTTAAAGCATTGTATGCATTAAGACCTGACGCCATTGTACATTAAACCATTCTGAATTCAGACTTCCCATTCTTTACAACATAATTGACGCGTCTAATGTTACATTTATGATTAAAAATACTTTATTTGAATTTTTTTTTTTAACAAATAAGTTTCTCCAGAAACATTAAACCGACTACGTAAAATTTAGTGGTACTGGTTCATTAAGAGCCACACTATTGGTATATTGTTTTCAGACTGGTGTCCCAAAGTTCGACCCTATACAAACTGTACAACCAGAAATGCCACTCCTGCACTCATTCCATTTTTTCAACACTGTCCATCTCCACTAAAACTGAAGTCATCATGAGAGTAAAGCACGCAGAGCCACATAATCTGGTTCAAAATTTCAGTGTGATAAGACGATCATTAAGCTGGTGACGATAATTCACATGAGATTAATAATGTTTTGGAATGTGCTAAGATAATCATTATGCTGGTGACGATAACTTACATGAGATCAATGATGTTTTGGAGTGTACTAAGATAATCATTATGTTGGTGATGATAATTCACATGAGATTAATGTTGTTTTGGAGTGTGCGAAGATAATCATTACGCTGGCGATGATAATTCACATGAGATTAATGTTGTTTTGGAGTGTGCGAAGATAATCAATACGCTGGCGATGATAATTCACACGAGATTAATGACGCTTTCGCGTTCCATTGCAGTGTTGAGACTGAGCAGTGAGCCTGCACTCCATTATCCGTTTCACGATGTATCTCTGCGTCAGATAGGCCCAAGAAATACAGACATCTATGGTGTTGATAGAACAGTTCAGCGACAGCTTCAATGACATCCAAAAAGTGGATTTGACTTGACTGTGTGATGTCCATCTTCCAAACGTACCCATAGTCTGCTTAACTCTGAGTAGGAGCCAGTCAATGCTGAAAAATCCAACAATAATTTTTCTTGACTGATGAGGGTTCAAACCCATAACTTTCTAGTCTGTGTACATGATGATTAGGAAAAGACAGGCAACATGTATAGGCCATTTTGTGAGGAAAGGGGAATTTGGAGCACCTGATCACAACAGGAAAGCTGGAGGGAAAGAAGGCACCAGGTAGACCCAGGGAGAAGATATTGGACGGACTTGCAGAGTGGCTGAGGAAAAAGAGGGTGGAAGAGGTGCTTGAGGCAACGAGGGATAGAAACAGATGGAAGGCCATGATCGCCAACGCCATGCGGCAAGGCACTTGATGATGATGATGATGGTGAAGACGATCATTATGCTGGTGATGATAATTCACATGAGATTAATGATGTTTTGGATTGTGCTAAGATAATTATTATGCAGGTGATGATAATTCACATGGGATTAAGGATGTTTTAGAGTGTGCTAAGATAATCATTATGCTGGTGATGATAATTTACATGAGATTAATGATGTTTTGAAGTAGGCTAAGATAATTATTATGCTGGCGATGATACTTCACATGAGATTAGCGAGAGAGTGCAGGCTTTGGGTACGTTTGGAAGATGGACACCACACAGTCAAGTCAAAATCCACTTTTTGGATGTCATTGAAGCTGTCGCTGAAATGTCCTACCAACACCATAGGTGTCTGTATTTCTCGGGCCTATCTGACGCAGAGATACGTTGTGAAACGGAGCATGGAATGCAGGCTCACTGCTCAGTTTCAGCACTGCAATGGAACGCTGAAACATCATTAAAAATATTAATTTTTATATTAAATTAAATCAACTCTGGATAGTAGCCAATCCATGCTGAAGAATCCAACAATATTTTTTCTTGACCGATGAGGGTTCAAGCCCATGACTTTCTAGTCTGTACACATAATGTTAACCACTTTCGCCAACGCTGACCAAGACACACTCCCACATTTTGCTTAACTGTGACCATGAACTTTGAACAGGTATCAATGAAATTTGCGCCTACAAAAACTTTCGTATGTTACATCACACTTCCTAACAGGTGGTTTAAGTCTGTCTCCAAATAGTCAAAAAATATCTTTAAGAGAATATTTTCCCATTGTGAACCGCCTGGTCGAACTATTGGACTTTCTCTCAATGTTCATATAAATTAAAAGCTATTCTTTTGATGAGGAACCAATAAAACAAATTTGAGAGATGGGTTGATCAATCTTCAGACAGCAAGATCAACATTGTTGGAACAGTCTTTTTATGGATATCTATCCATCCATCCATCCTCCATCCATCCATCCATCCATCCATCCATCCATCCATCCATCCATCCATCCATCCATCCACTTCATCAATACATCCGTCCATCCATCCATATATACATACGTACATCCATATATCCATCCATCCATCCATACATACATACATACATACATACATACATCCATACATACATACATACATACATAGATCTACATACATACATAAATGCATAGGTACAGACAGACAGACAGGCAGGCAGACATGCACACAGACATTCAGATAGGCATGATCTCCAATTCAGTGAAACTATGTCCACTCCTAAAAGAAAACAGAACAGAACAAAGAACAAAACGTTTTTTTACAACCAGCACATGTCTGGGCAACAAACCAGAGAAAGTATAATGTTAGGAACGAGAACTCTACTTCCTTTGACTTTGCTTATCTCCCTTGTCAATCTGGAAACCATTTCTGAACAGATACAACATTCCAAGCATCATTTTGTTTGTTTGTTTCGTCAGTCTTTGCCAAATAGCATTGAAACTGGGCTCTAAAGCACTTGCCTGCTGTTGAAAAGGGAAATAACTCACTGGAGAATCACTGAGCGGGGCAGGTGGGCGCAATTATTGAGCAGACAGCCATCCTGCAGCCCATTAAGTGATGGAGTGACCCCTCTGCTCTTGCTCCCATTTTGTGTGGTTGGCAGCCAAAACTCCATTTCGTTATTCTGCACGCTGTAATCTTGTTTGGCAGATAATATGAGATGTAAACAGACAGATGATTTCATTGTCAAGACCGATTTTTTTTATAAGTTATTGTATTGCAACGATTGCATGCTTAGACTTGATGCCTTTCTGCTTCATGCTGAACAGAACTTTATATCTGTAACTTCTACTCTTTTTACCAACATTTCTGCATAATTATTTTTCCTCGTAACAAATGTTCAAAGAAAGTTTCTCTGTAACTTCTACTCTTTTTACCAACATTTCT
>JAPXFY010000028.1:31034671-31049671 GCA_030674185.1 Monoplex corrugatus
TGTGTGTGTGTTTGTGTGTGTGTGTGTGTGTGAGAGTGTGTGTTTGTGTGTGTGTATGTGTGTATGTGTATGTGTGTTTGTGTTTGTGTGTGTGTGTGTGTGTGTGTGTGTGTCTCTGTGTGTATGTGTGTATAAATGTGTGTGTTTGTGTGTGTGTATGTCTGTGTATGTCTGTGTGTGTGTGTGTGTGTCTGCTTGTGTGTGTGTTTCCATTAGCCAATCACTAACAATCAGGAAAAGACAGGCAACATTTATAGGCCATTTTATGAGAAAAGGGGAATTGGAGCACCTGGTCACAACAGGAAAGGTGAAGGGAAAGAGAGCACCAGGTAGCCCCAGGGTAAAAAATATTGGACTGACTTGCAGAGTGGCTGAAAACAGAGAGGGTGGAAGATGTGCTTGTCGCAACAAGGGATAGAAACATATGGAGGGCCATGATCGCCAACGCCATGTGGCAAGGCACTTGATGATGATGAATCACTAACATGACTTTAGAACTTTGTCATGCATAGTTGCATGTGTACACACACAAAGGGGATTTAGACAATGTGACTGGTCTTCTCAGCAGCTCTGCACCAGGTTGCCACAACCAGAAGAGCAGTTCTGCAGTGGATTCCAGCCCATTGCGGAGTCTCTAGGAATGAGCTAGCTGATATCCTTGCTAAGGAGGGAGCCAGAGAAGAACAACCTAACAACAGCGTCAGCTACAGTGAGAAGAGGAGCATCATCAGGGCGCTTTCCATGCCGAGACGACACAGGGATGACTACCACCTGTTGTCTAGAGAGCAGCAAGTTGCCCTGGTGAGGTCGCGCACTGGTCACAATAGGCTGAACAGCTACATGTACCGCAAACTGAAGCTGGCGCCCTCTCCAACCTGTCCCTGCAGTCAAGAAGACCAAACCACAGACCATATACTTCAAAGATGTCCCCTTCACCAGGTGGCAAGACAGGACGTGTGGCCGACAGACACTCCGCTGACAACCAAACTCCATGGCTGCAGACAGGAGCTGGAAAAGACGGCTGCATTCATCGCCCGGACTCAGATGATTGTGTAGCAGCGTACGCCAAGAAGAAGAAGAAGAAGCATATTTATGATGGCAACATAGATTCATGACAGCAAAAATCTTTGGAACTGTGCAGCATTTATAAACATGATGTTTGTTGACATTTGTAGCAACAACAAAACAACATACATATTCTATAGCAACATTTCCGTTTTAAAAAATATGATGACCCAACAGGCAGGATCACATTGGTGGTGACTGTGGTTAGTTTTGTGTTTGAGCATTATGCTCATAACTCAGAGGGTTGTGGGTTCAACCCCTGAGCTGGCCACGATTTTTCCATAGCCACGTTAGCTCATGTAGTTAGAAAGCCAAACTGATAATGCAGGCGTCTTGAGTTCGAATCCCAGGTGGACCACACGGTTTTTATTTGTTCTTTTCGTTCTTTTTCCAGTTTCAACCTCTGGCGTGATCAGGATTGTCCATAAGTCGTCTAAGTCATCTTGTTTTTAACCCTTTGATTCACGCACCCTGTCCATCAACTGCAAAATCTTAACCTTTTGCAGGAAGATGGTGGATAGGATGAGGGAGACAAAAGGTTAAGTTTTTGCTTTGCTAGCATAGTTGACAATGCAGGATACTCGTGGACAGGGTGCAGGAGTCAAAGGGTTAAGAATGATATTGTATCCAAGGCCAAGAACGATATTGTTCAGTTGCAAAACTTGGGCAGTTTTCCTTCTTTCTAAATCCCAACCAAAGTGAGGCAAATGGGAACCAGAGAAACATAAGCAGGATCAGAACGCGTATGTCAATTAACAAATCAAGAGAGATGCACATTTTATGCCAGCTGGTTTTTGTCAAAAGTATGCACACATACTTATATAGAACCAATACTGTTGTACGGATGTGAGGCGTGGACAGTCAGCAAACAAAGCCAGAGTAAGATTGAGGCAACCGAGATGTGGTTTCTCAGAAGAATGTTGAGAGTTCCATGGACAGCAAAGAAAACAAACGAGACAGTCTTGATGGAGGCAGACACAAGTAGATCACTCATAAGGAAGAATCGGAAAAGCAACATTTATAGGCCATTTTGTGAGGAAGGGGGATTTGGAGCACCTGGTCACAATGGGAAAGCTGGAGGGAAAGAGAGCACCAGGTAGACCCAGGGAGAGAATGCTGGACGGACATGCAGAGTGGCTGGGGATGAGGAGGATGGGGGAGATGCTGGGGGTAACGAGAGATAGAGATGGTTGGAAGTCCATGATCGCCAACGCCATGCGGCAGGGCACCTGATGATGATGATGATGATGATGTACACATACACACACACACATAACACGTATGGGCACGCACAAATACACATACATACACACACGCACGTACACACACGCACGTACACACACGCACGTACACACACACACACACGCACACACACACAACCAAATAAAACTTAATATACAAAACTTAGGGGGAAAACAACAAGAGTATTGTGGTGTTTTGTTGAGCGAGTAAAAATGATAAGTAATAATAAAACGTTTATTTCGAATTTTTCATCCAGATTTTAGCTCAGATCTTGAAGTTATCTATGTTCTGCTTTGTTTGTTTGTTTGTTTGTTTGTCAAACAAACTTTGCAAAGTTCCAATCTTTGAAAATAGAACAACAACAATGGAATGTCATCTTGAGCAATTAACTCCCTTGTTTAAAAAAAAAAACGTCTGCCACCTAATGTGCAATGGCTTTTCCTAGCGAAATAAAAGATCCAAACAGCAGTAGACTTAAGCCATATCTTTATCCTTATTTTCCCATTGTCTTCTTCTTTCATCATCATCATCATCATCATCATCATCATCATCGTCATCATCATCATCTTCATCGCCATCGCCATCGTCATCGTCATCATTGTTATCATCCTCATCATCTTCTTCGTCTTCGTCTTCTTCTTCTTCTCCTTCTTCTTCTTCTTCTTCTTCTTCTTCTTTTTCTTCTTCTTCTTCTTCTTCAATCATTTTTTCTTTTTTTTGTTTTTCCTCCTCCTCCTTCTTCTTCTGTTTCTTCTTCTTTAACTTCTACTTTTTCATTCCCTTCTTCATCGTCATTTTCTTCTTTTTCTTTTCATCTTTGTTTTATTGTCTACTTCTTCTTCTTCTGTTTCTTCTTCTCTTCTCTTCTTCTTCTTCTTCTTCTTCTTCTTCTTCTTCTTCTTCTTCTTCTTCTTCTTCTTCTTCTTCTTCTTCTTCTTCTTCTTCTTCTTCTTCTTCATCATCTTCTTCATCATCTTCTTCTTCTTCTTCTTCTTCTTGTTCTTCTTCTTCTTGTTCTTCTTCTTCTTGTTCTTCTTCTTCTTGTTCTTCTTTTCTTCTTCTTCTTCTTCTTCTTCTTCTTCTTCTTCTTCTTCTTTGCATTCTTCTTCTTCTTCTTCTTCTTCTTCATTCATCATCATCTTCTTCTTCTTCTTCTTCTTCTTTCTTCTTCTTCTTCTTCTTCTTCTTCTTCTTCTTCTTCTCTTCTTCTTCTTCTTTCTTCTTCTTCTTCTTTCTTCTCTTCTTCTTCTTCTTCTTCTTCTTCTTCTTCTTCTTCTTCTTCTTCTTCTTTTCTCTTTCTTCTTCTTCTTTCTTCTTCTTCTTCTTTCTTCTTCTTCTTCTTCTTCTTCTTCTTCTTCTTCTTCTTCTTCTTTTTTCTTCTTTCTTCTTCTTCTTCTCATCTTCTTCTTCTTCTCTTTTTCTTCTTCTTCTTTCTTCTTCTTCTTCTTCTTCTTCTTTGCATTCTTTCTTCTTCGCATTCCCTTTTTCGCATTCTTCTTCTTCTTCTTCTTCTTCTTCTTCTTCTTCTTCTTCTTCTTCTTCTTCTTCTTCTTCTTCTTCTTCTTCTTCTTCTTCTTCTTCTTCTTCTTCTTCTTCTTCGCATTCTTCTTCTTCTTTTTTCTTCTTCTTCTTCTTCTTCTTCTTCTTCTTCTTCTTCTTCTCTTCTTCTTCTTCTCTTCTTCTTCTTCTTCTTCTTCTTCTTCTTCTTCTTCTTCTTCTTCTTCGCATTCTTCTTCTTCGCATTCTTCTTCGCATTCTTCGCATTCTTCTTCGCATTTCTTCGCATTCTTTGCATTCTTCTTCGCATTCTTCTTGCATTCTTCTTCTTCATCTCTTCTTCTTCTTCTTCTTTTCTTCTTCTCTCTTTCTTCTTCTTCTTCTCGCATTCTTCTTCTCTTCTTCGCATTCTTCTTCTTCTTCTTCGCATTCTTCTTCGCATTCTTCTTCTTCGCATTCTTCTTCGCATTCTTCTTCTTCTTCGCATTCTTCTTCGCATTCTTCTTCGCATTCTTCTTCGCATTCTTCTTCGCATTCTTCTTCGCATTCTTCTTTTAATAGGTAGTGGTATGCTTTGGGGGAGGTGGACTATGGCATACACTAAGTATTCATTTTATTAACACAATAATGAGATTTCACTGAAAATTTACTTCTAGTAGATTCTAATGAGGAGAACTTTTTTGGGGGTGTGGGTGAACTACATACTTCAAAACTTCAAACTTCAAAACACTTTTATCACTCAAGGTCAATAACCTACATGCTAGCGCTCGCTTCTCCTGTACATATAACACAACCACGTTGAAAGAAAAAAAAACGCATCAGACATCAAAGAGATCGCAGACAGAGTCAAGCAGGGAGCCATCGAGTCTAAAAAAAAAGTGTAACTGTTGCAATGCGCAACACAGGAAAAATCGTCCATCATAGTAAGTTCATCAGACTGTCTACATCTCATATTTACCCACCAAACAAGATTACAATTGTGGAATAACAAGATGGCCACAACGACTTGACGTCGGCTGCAAAGCGCCAGGGGAGGAGGAACACAGGGGTGACAACTCCATCACGTAATGGACCGTAGGATGAGCGGCTGTTCCACAGTTGTGCGCCCCTGTCCCGCCGAGCGGTTCTCTGGAGAGTAGCTTCCCTTTCAAACGGCAGACTAGTGTTTTAGAGCCCAGCTTTAATGCAATCGGTAAAATCAAAGATTGATGGGGGGGGGGGGGGGGGGGGGAAAGCACCCCAAAACAAGATGTCTGCTCAGAAATGGTTCCCACAGCAACAAGGGAGATAAACAAGTGAAAGGGGCAAGAGCGCGTTTCTGGCGATTTTGCCTCATCTGTTCATCTCATGGAGTCGTCCAGGCATTCTGAAAACTTTCTTTTTAATGATGTCACTGGGGACAAAGAGAGATTGGATGACATCTACAGACTTCTCTGATTGTTGAGGTGGTCGGGAAACATTGGTGGGCGATGAACCGGGGACAGGCCAAAGTGGATTGAAGTTCCAGATTAACGCTGGCGATGAAATCTGGCTCCCAGTCCGTAATGAGTTAACTCGTTCATAATTCAGTAGCTTGGGCTCTACTGGGTATTTGTTCTCCAATTAAGTAGTGGTTGTTTTTTCTTAAAATTAGTAATGCATGTGATTTCTTTGACTTTGTTCTGTGTTTCATTTCTTCTGTTCTGTGTTTTATCTTTCCTTTTCTTCTTTTTCTTCGTTTCTGTATCACTTTCTGTCTGTCTGTCTGTCTCCCCTTTTTGTCTCTTTTTTTTCTATTGCGTTGTTTCATAATAATAATAATAATGATAACAATAATAATTACAGTATTTATGCGGCGCCAAATCTTGACAATTCAAATCAAAGCGCACTCACGCACCAGGCATCCGCATACAACTGACAAATTCCACCTTACAATATTTAATACACAGACTGTAGGAAAGAAGTAGTTGTAGAATTCATTGTTGGGAAAAGATCTGTGTTTTTAAATTGGATTTAAAAGCAGAAAGGGTAGGTGTTAGGCGAAGGCAGAGCGGAAGTCTATTCCAGGCTGACGATCCTGAGACAGCAAAAGAACACTGGCCAACACTTGATAGTTTAAATCTAGGGACCTGAAGGGAAAGAATATGTGACCTCCCACCACCAATTCAGTCTTAACTCGCAGTCAGTCGAACAGCACTAGGAGCTGAAAAGGTGACTGAGGGTCTATCTGGGGTGTTTTGACTTTTTCTCAAAATTGATTTCTGTAGACTATATCTATCCCCCACAGATTTTTTTTCTTGAAAAAATAACATAAATCAATTTAAAATGGTATTATAATGCACTGATCGTAGCAGAAAGAATGCAATTTCTTACCAAAAGTACCTCTTTTTTTGTCTCTTATTGTGAACTGTAACCTGTACAGACCCCCACATGTAATGTTTTGACTGAAAGCTCTTTGGTGCATGGCACCTCTTGGATAATGACAGCTAAAATTAGAAACAAACCGGGTCAAAGCCACCAAATAAAAAAAATGTATGGGAGAGCACATAAAAACTTTAAAGGCTGTTTTCTCAAAATGGCTGTCATACAACTTAATGACTTTATGCATACATAACAGCAACATTTTTTTTAGTACAAGCTTTATTCAAGTACCAAAATAATCAGCAGAATGTACACTTTCCAATGATATGTATACCTCAAAATACCCAAAATGCTAGTTAAGACTGATTTCGTGGTGGGAGGTCATATATGTGAAGCTGTTTAGATTTTGTATCCTTCTTAGAGGGTGGAAGATGTGCTTGCGGCAACAAGGGATAGAAACAGATGGAAGGCCATGATCGCCAACTCCATGTGGCAAGGCACTTGATGATGATGATGATCCTTCTTATTCTTCTATATGTCCTCTTGTACCATCATGATATCGCAGGGAAGAAGAGTTTGTGGTCAGCAATGAGCTGGAAGACTTGATGTGAAGAAATCCTGGGTGAAGTCAAGGTCTCTTTCATGCCATCAAACGAAGACTTCCACGATCTGCCCCTCGCTTTAAATCCACGTATCTCTTTTGTGATATACTTACTGAACCTGCTGCAGAGGTTGCATTCTGGTTAGATGGCTGAACCACTTGGTTCTCTGTTGATGAAACTGAATAGTGGACTGATGGTGTTTCCACCATTTCTCTTATATTCGTGTCAGTAAACCTATTAGTTTGGCATTGTTACCAACAAATGCCTATCAATTAACATCAGGTAGAGAGTTCTTGAATGTTATATAGAATCGATAATGTTATATGGTTGTGAGGCGTGGACAGTCAACAAGCAAAGCCAGAACAAGATTGAGACAGCCGAGATGTGGTTTCTAAGAAGAATGTTGAGAGTTCCATGGACAGTAAAGACAACAAACGAGACAGTCTTGATGGAGGCAGACACAAGAAGATCATTCATAAGGAAGATTAGGAAAAGACAGGCAACATTTATAGGTCATTTTATGAGGAAAGGGGAATTGGAGCACCTGGTCACAACAGGAAAGCTGGAGGGAAAGAGAGCACCATGTAGACCCAGGGAAAAGATATTGGACGGACTTGCAGAGTGGCTGAAGACAGAGAGGGTGGAAGATGTGCTTGAGGCAACAAGGGATAGAAACAGATGGAAGGTCATGATCGCCAACGCCATGTGGCAAGGCACTTGATGATGATGATATAGGGTTTATAATTTATTCAACATGGATTCATCACACCAGGATAATTCGAAATGCGGTTCACCCAATATGCTGTCTGTTAACTTGCCGTTTCTTCAATTCTTTGCAAAAATCCACTACGCATGCAAAGGTCTTGAAATGAGGAATGAGGAGTGACAGGACATATGCTTGTAGAATGCTAATAGAATCAGAATAATTGGAACGTTAAGATGGACATCTATACATGCAGATTGCTAATACAATCGGAATGATTGGAACGTGTAGAATGCTGATACAATCAGAATGACTGGAACGTTAAGATGGACACCTATACATGTAGAATGCTGATACAATCAGAATGACTGGAACGTTAAGATGGACACCTATACATGTAGAATGCTGATACAATCAGAATGACTGGAACGTTAAGATGGACACCTATACATGTAGAATGCTGATACAATCAGAATGACTGGAACGTTAAGATGGACACCTATACATGTAGAATGCTGATACAATCAGAATGACTGGAACGTTAAGATGGACACCTATACATGTAGAATGCTGATACAATCAGAATGACTGGAACGTTAAGATGGACACCTATACATGTAGAATGCTGATACAATCAGAATGACTGGAACGTTAAGTTGGACACCTATACATGTAGAATGCTGATACAATCAGAATGACTGGAACGTTAAGATGGACAGTATACAAGCCGACGTTTATGTTGAAGACTGGGACTGAATTCAAGATGTGAGATCTTGAATCCATAACTCTATCAATAGAGTGCCCGCCCTCTGCAGCTCTTATCAAACGATGCATCTCACAGGTGGTAATTCTGCACTCTAATGGCTTGGTATTGGTTCTTGAATGTTATATAGAACCAATACTGTTGTACGGATGCGAGGCGTGGACAGTCAGCAAGCAAAGCCAGAGTAAGATTGAGGCAGCCGAGATATGGTTTCTAAGAAGAATGTTGAGAGTTCCATGGACAGCACAGAAAACAAACGAGACAGTCTTGATGGAGGCAGACACAAGTAGATCACTCATAAGGAAGTTTAGGAAAAGACAGGCAACATTTATAGGCCATTTTATGAGGAAAGGGGATTTGGAGCACCTGGTCACAACGGAAAACCTGGAGGGAAGGAGAGCACCAGGTAGACCCAGGGAGAGAATGCTGGACGGACTTGCAGAGTGGCTGGGGACGGGGAGGGTGGGGGAGATGCTAGGGGCAACGAAAGATAGAGATAGATGAAAGTCCATGGTCGCCAACGCCATGCGGCAGGGCACCTGATGATGATGATGAATGGCTTGGTGAACGTCCAGGTCTGGCGTTGAAATGTCATGACGTGGACAAAAACAGAACACAGCAGACATGATTGTGTGTTTCAGGAGTGGGACACGTTGACATCTATTATTGTTTTCTTCCCGAAGTTTGGTTTTGATCTGGTTTCGTTACTTCTCTGGCGTCTGTGTTTGTCCAGAGGTTGTTGCTGTTGGTTAGTAAACATGGTGGGGTGTTTCAGGAGTTAGACGAGTTGATGGCTGACATTGTTTTCTTTCCAAGTTCTGGTTTCAATATCTGTTTGTCATTTCTCCAGCGTCTGTTCTTGTCCAGAGGTTTTTGTTGATGGTTAGTAAACTAAACATGGTGGGTGTTTCAAGAGTTAGACGAGTTGATGGATGACATTGTTTTCTTTCCAAATTCTGGTTTCGATCCCTTTTTGTCATTTCTCTAGCGTTTGTTTTTGTCCAAAGGTTGTTGCTGTCGGTTGGTAGGCATGGTTGGGTGTTTCAGGTGTGGGACTAGTTGATCGCTCACATTGCTTGTTTTTCAAGTTCTGAATCCAAAACAAGTGTGACTGCCCGCGTTCAAGCAAACAGAAACCAGAAAAAAAAAGACAAAAGAAGAATACGAACGCGTATTTTATACAAGACAAGACATGCCCAAATTTTCGGTCAACTGGCCAACTGTCCAATGTGATATGAGATCTTGAATCCACAGCTGTATCAATAGAGTCTACTTGCCCTGTGCAGCTCGTATCAAACGATGCATCTCACAGGTGGTAATTCTGCACTCTAATGGCGTGTGTGTTCGTTCTTTGATTTAACGTCTTTTCACTATGAGTGATATTAGACGGAAAAAAAAAAAAGAAAAAAAAAAGTGAGATGAGAGATGGGTTGGTTGGTTTTGGGGCATAGAGGAGACATAGTTATAGACATAAGTAGGTGGGAAATAGAAAAATGGAACAATAACTTAACACTAACATTTAACATCAACAATGTGTATGGAAAATTTAACTCTAAAGTACAAACTTCATAAACTTAAAGTAATGCATTAACAGGACTGTGAACCAACGATTCTGAAATTTTAACTGACAAAAATTGATCGGAAGTTACTTCTTTAAAATGAGTTTCAGAATAATTTTCTTGTGTAAACATTTTTGGTAAAAAAGAACGTAGCATTTTGCAGTAAAATAGACAGTGAAACAGTGTGAATTGTTCGCCGCAAATACACTTGACATTTTTACAGTATTTTGTTTTCAATGCGTTTAGCTGAATACGAAAATGAACAGCAACAATCGTTCTCAAATGATATATGGAAGAAAACTGCAATTTTTTACACACATTTTGAAATGAAAGTTTTATCATTTGTTGTGACACAAACTTTTCATGGAAATGTTCATGAAAACGAATCATAGCATGAGTGTTGTGTGTGTGTGTGTGTGTGTGGTGTGTGTGTGTGTGTGTGTGTGTGTGTGTGTGTGTGTGGTGTGTGTGTGTGTGTGTGTGTGTGTGTTTGTGTGTGTGTGTGTGTTTGTGTGTGTGTGTGTTTGTGTGTGTGTGTGTTTGTGTGTGTGTGTGTGTGTGTGGTGTTTGTGTGTTGGTGTGTGTTGTGTGTGTGTGTGTTGTGTTTGTGTGTGTGTGTGTGTGTGTGTGTGTGTGTGTTGTGTGTGTGTGTGGTTTGTGTGTGTGTGTTTGTGTGTTGTGTGTGTGTGTTTGTGTGTGTGTGTTGTGTGTGTGTGTGTGTGTGTGTGTGTGTGTGTGTGTGTGTGTGTGTGTGTGTGTGTGTGTGTGTGTGTGTGTGTGTGCGTGCGTGCAATAGCATATCTCCGAGATCCATACAAACCTGCTTAGAAATTCTTTTCCTTTGTATCTTTTCAGGTATGAAATCTTGGACACAGCAGCAGGGAAGTTTCAGTCTTTTTCTCAAAATTTTTTTGTATCTGGTGTTTGTTTTGTCTGTAATCTTACGCTTGACAAAAGGCCAGTTGGCCGAAAATTTGCGCCTGTTCTTGTCTTGTTGTATTAAATACGCGTTCGTATTCTTCTTTCGTGTTTTTTTCTGGTTTCAAAGTTCTGGTTTCAATCTCGTTTTGTTAGTTCTCTAGCGTCTGTTCTAGTCCAGAGCTTGTTGCTGTTGGTTGGTTTGTGGGCCTCTCATCTTTTCATGCTCATTGTCTTTTTCTTTTGGTGGATGATGATGTGATTTGTGGGGTGGGGGGGGGGGGGCTGGGTAAACTGTGGCTGGAATTTGAACTATTTCGCACACATTCAGGACTGATCGATTTTCTCTTCCACTGCGTTCCAAGCAATGTTGTCACAGCCAGGAATTCAGTCTATTAACATCTCATGATTATTTTTTTATGTGAACAAGTATTGTCTTATTTGTATAAATCAAATAATTTCTGGTGCCACATTTTTCGTTTGTTTGATTGTTGTTGTTGTCTTCTGTATGTTTATGTCGCCAGATGTTTAAAACGTTCCTCTTATGTGTATGAATTGAAATTATTGATATTGTTTTTTTGTTTTGTTTTGTTACTACATTGTTTGTTGATGTCTATTCACTGTTAAAAATTTGAATAAAAAGGTGGAAAAAATATCTAAATTAAAAAAAATAATTAAAAAAAAAAACACCAAAAAAATCTAATAATTACCTGTCAAACAAGAATATAGTTTAAGGAATAACAAGATAGCCATAGTCGCTGATATCAGTTGCCAGCGCCACCTTGACAGAGTGGAAAAAAACATGGGCGACAACCCCATCATGTAATGAACCATAGGACGAGTGGCTGTTCCACAGTTGTACACCTCTTCCCCGCAGAGTGGTTCTCCAGAGACGAGCTTCATTTTTCAAACAGCTCACTAGTGTTTTAGAACCTGGCTTTTCTGCAATCAGGAAAATCAAAAGTCGATGGGGTTGGGGGGGAGGTGGGGGTTGGGGGGGGGGGGGAGGCGCCCCAAATGATATGTCAGCGCGAAAATTGTTTCTGCATTGACAGGGGAGATAAACGTGTCAACGACAACGAGTGACTGTTCCCAACATTTCATCTTGTATGGTAATAATGATAATAATAATAACATATTAATAATGATAATAATAATAATAATTATAATAATGTTTATTTGTATTGCGCATATTCCATATAAAAACATGCTCACCAGCGCTTTACGTTTCGCAAAAAAAGCAAATGGTGAATAAAATGTTCACAATTACATACACAATAAGATAACAACAAACATTAAAGCTATACAAGTAAGATGACACATAAGAAACCACAAAATATTAAAGTTTATATTCATGCGTGTGTGTGTGCGTGCGTGTGTGTTGCTGTGCACGTGTATGTGTGTGTGTATGTGCACGCAGGCACGTGCACACATGCATGTGTAAGAATGTGCGTGTGTGTGTGCGTGCGTGTGCTATGTTTCCATGCGCGCGCGCGCGCGTGTGTGTGTATGTGTGTGTGTGTGCGCATGCATGCACTATGTATTTCCGAGATCCATACAAGCTTGCTTAGAAATTTTTTTCTCTTGTATCTTTTCAGCTTCATGTCGTTTTGGCCAAGAACAGACTGGATGGTATGTGTGGACATCTTTGAGTGTGGAAGTGGTAGAGAAACATTGGTGGGCGATGAACCGAGGACAAACTAGAGTGGATTGCAGGACCAGATTAATTTAACGATGATGACGAAATCTGCCTCCCAGTTCTTAATGGGTTAATTAGTTCATAATTCAATAGATGGAGTTTTGCGGGGTTTTATTATTTATTTATTTTTTTTTTTGTATTTTTTTTTATACATATATATATTGGTTTTCCTCTTCGGTAGTGGTTTTGAAATTATGATGTTCTATTTACTTTAAATGGGCGTGTATTGTTTGAAATCGTTATACCTATTTTAACTTTTCTTCTCTGTCCCTCTCTCTCTCTCTCCCTCTTCGTCTCTCTCTCTCTCTCCTCTCTCTCTCTCTCTCTCTCTCTCTCTTTCTTCCTTCGACCTATAAGACAATTCCACTGGGGCCTGTTGCTACTACCTTTAAGCAGAGACAGGAGAAACAGACAGACAGACAGTGAGTCTGAGTGTGTGTGTTCAGATGGACCAAGAGATGACTTACTTTGTTTACTGCTGTTTGTGACACAAAAAATGTCCACAGTGTTTGAAGTTTTGAAACGTTCTTGGTTCGGCTGTAATCAAAGTTAACCATTTTTTGTCTTCTACACAAATTCGTGAAACGTTGACTTATTTGTAAGAAATTTTGTAACTGACCACAGTATTATGAGAGTAGAGACAGCGTTGACAAGTTACTAAACATGATTAAAGCATTTTCTGTAACAACTTGTGTGTTTTCTAAGCCAAAAAACAAGCTTCATGTACTGATGGTTCCAGACTGTAGGTTGTACTGCCAGCAAAAAGGGATCATGTATATCGTATGATCCAGGGAAGTGCCAAAGTTTCATTTACATCTGCAGTGTTAAATTATGCACAATGTCTTAAAATATGTTTAAGCTTTGGATCTGTGATAGTTGGGCAGATCTCTGTGGGTTTAAGATTATTTCTTTTTCTGTATCCTCATTGTTTGCTTTGTTTGTCCTTTTACTCTTTTTCTTCTTCTTCTTCTTCTTCTTCTTCTTCTTCTCTTCTTCTTCTTCTTTTTCTTCTTCTTCTTCTCCTTCTTCTTCTTCTTCTTCTTCTTCTTCTTGTTCTTCTTCTTTTTCATTTTCTTCTTCTTCTTCTTCTTCTTCTCTTCTTCTTCTTCTTCTTCTTCTTCTTCTTCTTCTTCTCTTCTTCTTCTTCTTCTTCTTCTTCTTCTTCGCCTTCTTCTTCTTCTCTTCTTCTTCTCCTTCTTCTTCTTCTTCTTCTTCTTTTCTTGTTGTTCTTCTTCTTTTCATTTTCTTCTTCTTCTTCTTCTTCTTCTTCTTCTTCTTCTTCTTCTTCTTCTTCTTCTTCTTCTTCTTCTTCTTCTTCTCCTTCTTCTTCTTCTTCGCTTCTTCTTCTTCTCCTTCTTCTTCTTCTTCTTCTTCTTCTTCTTCTTCTTCTTCTCTTCTTCTTCTGATTCTTCTTCTTCTCTTCTTCTTCTTCTTCTTCTTCTTCTTCTTCTTCTTCTTCTTCTTCTTCTTCTTCTTCTTCTTCTTCTTCTTCTTCTTCTTCTTCCATTCTTCGCATTCTTCTTCTTCTTCTTCTTGCATTCTTCTTCTTCTTCTTCTTCTTCTTCTTCTTCTTCTTCTTCTTCTTTCTTCTTCTTTCTTCTTCTTCTCTTCTCCTTCTTCTTTTCTTTCTTCTTTCTATTCTTCTTCTTCTTCTTCTTCTTCTTCTTCTTCTTCTTCTTCTTCTTCTTCTTCTTCTTCTCTTCTTCTTCTTCTTCTTCTCTTGTCTTCTTCTTCTCTTTCTTCTTCTTCTTCTTCTCTTTTCTTCTTCTTCTTCTTCTTCTTCTTCTTTGCTTTCTTTCTTCTTCTTCTTCTTTCTATTTTTCTTCCCTTTCTTTTTCTTTCTTTTTCTCTTTCTTCTTTCTTAGTGTAATTGTTATCTGGTAGAGTACATTGCATAAATTCCACTCAGGACTGATCTTACTCAATAAGAGAATACTGGTAACATTCTAAACAAAACATTTTCTTGATTCTATGACAAAACCTTGGGCAGAATGGAATGTGGGATAGAAGCAAAGACAGACAGACTTTCAGCTGAAGCACAGCATCATCAAGTGTAAGCATGAGTCGTTGCAATGGTTATGCAGCACAGCAAAATATCGAGCGACAGTCGGTCGTCAGTTTGTCTACATCTCATATTCACCCACCAAACAAGGATATAGCTTGGGGAATAACAAGATGGCCACAACGACTGGACTCTGACTGCAAGCGCCAGGGGCTGGAGGAACTCAGGGGTGACAACTCCATCACGTAATGGACCGTAGGATGAGCGGCTATTCCACAGTTATGCGCCCCTGTCCCCTAAGAGGTTCCCCAGAGAGCCGCTCTTTTTTTTCAAATGGTAAACGAGTGTTTTAGCGTCCAGCTCTAATGTAATCGACAAAATCAAAGATTGATGGACAAAAAGTACCCTGAACAAGATGTCTGTCCAGTCCAAGTTAAGTTCATATTGCTTATAGCCTAGCCGACTACTTGAGCCATATCAGGGCTACAACTACGTCAAAAACGACAACACGTTACGATAAAAGACAACAGTTAAAAGCCATGCTCACCATTAACCTTGCAAGTCTAATGTCTGTCCAGAAATGATTTCCCACAGCAACAAGGCAGATAAC
>JAPXFY010000028.1:31054671-31064671 GCA_030674185.1 Monoplex corrugatus
ACAGCTTGGGGAATAACGAGATGACCATAATGGCTACGTCAGCTGCTGGCACCATCCAGATGTACGAGGAACACAGGGGTGACAACTCCATCAAGTAATGGACTGTAGATCGAGTGGTTGTTCCACAGTTGCGCACCCCCGGACTTGCAAAGTGGCTAAAGACAGAGAGGGTGGAGGATGTGCTTGAAGCAGCAAGGGCTAGATACATATGGAGGACCATGATCGCCAACGCCATGTGACAGGACACTTGATGATGATGACCCTGCTGACTGGTTCACCAGAACGATGTTTTTCTTTTCAAACAACAGATCAGTGTTTTAGAGCCTGGCTTTTATGCAGCTGGCAAAAGCAAAGATTGGTGATCAAAAATGCACTCTCCAAACGAAGTGTCGGCCCAGAAATGGTTCCCACAAGGGAGATAAGCGGGTAAAATGGATGAGCAATCGTTGCTAACAGTTCATCTCATCTGATTCATCCCCCAGTAGTCCATCCAGGATTTACATAGACCTTTTAAACTTTCAAACTTCATGTCTGGACTTTTCAGGGGAGCGTAAGGTGGGGGGGGGGAGAGGTAGAAGAGGGGGCAGGAGAAGAAGGGATGACATTCAAAGACTTCCTGATCGACAAGGTGGTCAGGAAACATTGGTGGGTGATGACCCAAACACAACAAGCCAGAATGGATTGCAGGACCAGATTAACGCTGGTGATGAAATCTAGCTCCAAGTCCTTAATGAGTTAACTCATTCATAATTCAGTGGATGGTGTTTTCCTGGACGTTGGTATGCCTTTCAAACTTTTGGATCTTTCTTTTTATTTCATTTTTTTCAAAAGGGTGTATAAGTTAACAAGAAACACCACGAGGGTGCGGGCGGATTGGACCTGGAGTACCATTGCCTCGCCACTCTCCAGACAATTACCCTTGCAAGCTCCTGACACCACTCGATAGTCATTTCATCAAGCAAGTGGAGACTGTCCATGCGTTGAATGACCCAGTCGTCGGTCGTCTTTTTTTTCAAAAGCGTATAGAAATGTTGCTAGTGCTTTGTCTTTCTTGTCCTTTTTTTCTGTTTTTTTTGTTTTGTTTTTTTTCTCTCTCTCTATCAGACTGTTTCTGTCTGCCTCTCTTGTCTGTGTGTCTTTTCTCTTCATTCATTTTTCTATGTTGTACACGCGTTGACTTTGTGGCCTAGTGACTAAAGGGTGTGAGGAGTTCAGGGTGGAAATACCTGGTTGAGAAGGGCTGTGCTGTCCAGCTCTCCCCAAAGTTTTTTTGTTTGTTTATTCTTTCTTTCTTTCTTTTTTAGGATCATCGCACTCCATGGGTTACCTTGTGCTGACCTTTTTGTTTTGTTTGTTACCTTTGTGCTGACCGTTTTTTGTTTTGTTTGTTACCTTTGTGTGACCTTTTTTTTGTTTTGTTTGTTCTTTGTGTGACTTTTGTTTTGGTTTTGTTTGTTACTTTGTGTGCTTTTTTGTTTGTTTGTTACTTTGTGCTGACTTTTTTGTTTGTTTGTTTTTGTGCTGACTTTTTTTTGTTTTGTTTGTACCTTTGTGCTGACCTTTTTTTGTTTGTTTGTTCTTGTGCTGACTTTTTTGTTTGTTTGTTTTTTCTTTGTTTCTTTTTAAGGATCATCGCACTCCATGAGGTTACCTTTGTGCTGACCTTTTTTTTGTTTGTTATATATCTATTTTTCCCCGTTCCATTTTCTACCCACCTTAATGACCCCAGAAGCTGGAACAGTTTTTACAATGCAATGATGATGTCGATGAGGATGATAATGATGACGCTATGGAGTTCCATCTAGGATTGAGAACTGCATGACAGGGCTGTACTCTACACTTACTATCATAGTCATATCCTAGTGTCAACCAGGCCTGAGATACAGACACTGCGATGCTGGTCAAAGATGTGAGCAACACCCTCAATGACGCATCCATAAAGTGGATGAGCCTCGACCGTGTGGATCCCAGTCTTCCCAATGAGCCCATGGCACGCCCAACTCTGGGTAGGAGCCAGTTAGAGCCGAAAACTCCCACAATGATTTTTGAAGGAACTGATGGGGATTCGAACCCACAACCTTTCAGTCAGTAGTCCATTGCGCTACCCCTACACCACAGCAGTGGCCGAACTCCCCAAAGTTTCTTGCACCCCTATATACCTACATAAACTGTTCAATTAAACTGAAGTTAAGAACAGATAAAGAACAGAAAACAGACGTTATTGTAGATGAAATCACAGGGCAAGGTAGTTAATATGTTCAGCGGTGCCATGAGTTTGTCTAACAAACAAAAGTTCTGGACTTATTCTCCAGTACATTCAAAAACCATCTTCGAAGACGAACATAACATTTTTGGAAAAAAAATACTGCTTCATTTTCAAAGTAGCAAAATTATGTAAAATACTGTTTGAAGTATATGTTATGTAAAATAATATGCTTTTAAGACAAAGAACTTCATAAAAGTATTGTCAGAATGTTTTCAGACATAAAGTTTGTGTTAGTAATATTAGGGTTAGTAATGTCACCTACCCTTTCTGTAGAGATTAACATAACAAAAATGACAACAAATACAACAACAAGTTCAGGTTCATATTCTTTATAGCCAAGCCAACTACTAGAGCCATATCAAGGCTAAACCACAACAAAATAACAATAATAAATAATGACAATAATAAATAATAATATTATATTATTATAATAAAATAATGATGATGATGATGATGATGATGATGATGATGATGATGATGATGATGATGATGATGATGATGATGATGATGATGATGATATAATAATAATAGTAATAATAATAATGATAATAATAAGGCAATCAATTTTGATAACTAAATCAAATTAAAGTCACACTCTCGTTGTTCACTGAAACGGCCATTTGCATAAATATCAGATTTGCCTTTGAGTTCTGCAAACTCCCCCTTTATCTTCTGATGCAGGCATGTGGAATGTTTCATTATCTTGGATTGCAGCTTCCTATATCTATATTGATATATCGTGCAGTGGTACAGTGAAAAAAGGTTAGCAATATAAAAACTCATTTCAATAGAAAACATAATCAACTTTCTCCACTTTTTCTCCCCACCCCACTGATTCCAGCTTTCTCTTTCTTTTCGTTTATTGAAGATATTTTGAGAAGCATTTGTTTATATCTATGTAAAGAAAACAAACGAGACAGTCTTGATGGAGGCAGACACAAGTAGATCACTCATAATGAAGATTAGGAAAAGACAGGCAACATTTATAGGCCATTTTATGAGGAAGGGGGATTTGGAGCACCTGGTCACAACGGGAAAGCTGGAGGGAAAGAGAGCACCGGGTACACCCAGGGAGAAAATGCTGGACGGACTTGCAGAGTGGCTGGGGACGAGGAGGGTGGGGGAGATGCTAGGGGCAACGAGAGATAGAGACAGATGGAAGTCTATGATCGCCAACGCCATGCGGCAGGGCACCTGATGATGATGAAAGAGACGTCAATCTGTTCTGTAAGCAAAATTGAAACCAATTTGATATTTCCATCTTCAATGACAATGAAAATTGCGTTCTCTATGTTTCAGGTTTGTTATTAGTGTAGTTATTGTCCGAGTTTATGTGTGTTATTTAATGTACGTACAATGTAATAATTTTTTTTAAAAGTACTTAAGAAATATTATTGCTTACACCCCTTCAAATGGGATGATGTCTTTTTTTTTAATCAATGTTGCGCTCTGGGCTGTTTTGTGTGTGTGTGTGTGTGTGAGAGAGAGAGAGTGTGTGTGTGTGTGTGTGTGTGTGTATGTGTGTGTGTGTGTGTGTGTACGTGTCTGTGTGTGTGAGTATGTTTACGTGTGTGTGTGTGTGTGTGTGTGTGTGTGTGTGTGTGTGTGTGTGTGTGTGTGTGTGTGTGTGTGCGTGTGTGTGTGCGTGTGTGTGTGTATGTGTGAGTGTGTTTACGTGTGTGTGTGTGTGTGTGTGTGTGTGTGTGTGTTGTGTGTGAGTGCGTGTGTGTGTACATGTGTATGTGTGTGCGTGTGTATGTGTGTGTGTGTATGTGCGTGTGTGTGTATGTGTGTGTGAGTATGTGTGCGTGTGTGTATGCGTGTGTGCGTGTGTGTGTGTGTGAGTGTGTGTATGTGTGTGTGTGGGTGCATGTGTGTGTATGTGTCTGTGTGTGGGTGTGTTTTCGTTTATGCCAAATTGCAGTATTAGTAATATGACCACAACTGGAGAAAGAAAAGAAAAAGAAAAAAAAAAAAAAAAGAAAACCAAGCAACACACCAAAACAAATTAGTGATGGTTACAACATGGTAACAAGAGAAGTCCCTGGTGACGACACCACTACCCCTGAAGAACAGAAAAAAGGAAATACAGCATAAAAAAGAAAAACAGCACAAGAAAAAGTAAAAATGCTCAGCCAGCCCAAGTACCTGCGAGAGAGCAGAAGTCAAGCTGTAATTCTCACCAAACATGGGACATGCAAAGGTCCAGGGGTTAAGCTGTAACTCATGCCCAGCATGGTGCATGTCTAACGTCAACGTTGATGGGCAGTTACGTGTGGCTCTGATCATCTCTCCAATCTTGACACGTGGCCAGTACCGCCATGTCCCTTGTGACGTCACCGTCCTCGTTCTGCAGGGGCGTGTGTTATTGCTTGTGTGTGTGTGTGTGTGTGTGTGTGTGTGTGTGCTCTCTGTCTCTGTCTCTGTTTTTCTCTATCTCTCTATCTCTCTATCTCTCTTTCTTTCTTGTCTCTCTCTCTCTATCTATCTATCTATGTGTCTATGTACCTATGTATCTATCTATCTATCTATCTGTCTATCTTTCTTTCTTTCTTTCTTTCTTTCTCTCTCTCTCTCTGTCTCTCTCTCTTTCTTTCTTTCTTTCTTTCTCTCTTTCTTTCTGTCTCTCTCTTTCTTCCTTTTTTCTCTCTCCTTCCCCCTCTCTTATCTCTCCCCACTCATTCTCTCTCTCTCTCTCTTTCTCTCTCTCTCTCTCTCTCTCTCTCTCTCTCTCTCTCTCTCTCTCTCCAGACTGGAGTGAATGTGGATGGACGGCGGAATGATGCCAGAGGTATATGCAGTATATAGTTTAATCAAGATGGAATCATCCCACTCCTGACCCAACAAGTCCATACATGCTCCACCCAAATCTCCTGGTAAAGATCTGTAAACTCCTTGAGTTAATACGAACATCAAGGTAAACTTAGAAGCAAATCATAAATGGAACGATGTTATTATGAGAAAAAGGGAATTAGAGCACCTGGTCACAATAGGAGAGCTGGAGAGAAAGAGAACACCAGGTAGACCCAGGGAGAAAATATTGGACAGACTTTCAGGGTGGCTGAGGACAGACAGGGTGGAAGAGATGCTTGAGGCAACAAGAGATAGAGAAAGATGGAAGTCCATAATCGCCAACGCCATGCGGCAAGGCAGTTGATGAGTAGGAGGAGGAGGACAGAAAGGGTGGAAGATTTACTTGCAATATGGAAAGTCTCGATGGAGGCAGACACAAGTAGATCATTCATAAAGAAGATTAGGAAAAGGCAGGCAATATTCATTGGCCATTTTATGAGGAAAGGGGAATTGGAACACCTGGTCACAACGGGAAAGCTGGAGGGAAGGAGAGCACCAGGTAGACCCAGGGAGAAGATACTAGATGGACTTGCAGAGTGGCTGAAGACAGGGAGGGTGGAAGAGATGCTTGAGGCAACAAGAGATAGAGACAGATGGATGGCCATGATCGCCAACGCCATGCGGCAAGGCACCTGATGAGGAGGAGGAGGACAGAAAAGGTGGAAGATTTACTTGCAGCGACAAGGGATAGATTATATGGAGGGCCATGATCGCCAACACCACACGGCAGGGCAAGTGATAACGATGATGAAGTTCAAGAATAGCGCAACAGACTATGGACTGAAAGATCGTGGGTTCGAATCCCATCAGTCTTATACAAATCATTGTGGGATTTTCAGCTCCAACTGGGTCCTATCCATCACAGAGTGCGCTATGGGCTCATTGGGAGGTCTGGGAACACATAGTCGAGTGTCATCCTCTTTATGGATTTCGTTATTGAGGCTGTTGCTCAAATCTCTTGAACAGCACCACATGTGTCTGTATTTCTCAGGCGTGGTTGACACCAGGATATATTATGACTGATCAAATCTCTTGACAACACCACAAGTGTCTGAATTTCTCAGGCCTGGTTGACACCAGGATATATCATGACTGTGAGTGCAGAGTTCCACAATCCTAACTGGAACTCCATAGCATAATGATTACTATAATCATCATTGCACTATGAAAAATTGTCCAAGATTGTGTGGTGTGGCCATTAATGGGACAGGGAAAAAAGTAGATTTAGACAGAAGCTTTGAACATGAGAAAGAGAGGGATGGAGGAGGTAGTGATGAGAAAGAGAGAGAGAGACAGAAAGAGAGAGAGACAGAGACAGAGAGAGAGGTAAGAGAAAAGGGAAAGGTCGAGTGATGACATAATGTACATAGTGAAACTGGACGTACCCTTGATATACGTTTCAAAGAACACTTGGCAGATATCCGACATCAAAGAGATAAAACTATCTCAAATCTTTTCAAGCAATCAGACCACTCAGTCAATGACATCGAAGTGAAAATTCTGTGACTTCTATACAGTGACAGCACCAGGCAGGACAGAGAACCCCATCTCATAGATAAAACTTGGAACACGCAAGCCACATGGTCTCAATCATCATCATCATCAAGTGCCTTGTCGCATGGCGTAGGTGATCATGGCCCTCCATATATATCTATCCCCTACCGCCGCAAGCACATCTTCCACCCTCTCTGTCCTCAGCCACCCTGCAAGTCTGTCCAATATTTTCTCCCTGAGTCTAGATGGCGCTCTCTTTCCCTTCAGCTTTCCTGTTGTGACCCCTTCCCTCATAAAATGGCCCATAAATGTTGCCTGTCATTTTTACTAATCTTCCTTATAAATGATCTTCTTGTGTCTGCCTCCATCAAGACTGTCTCGTTTGTTTTCTTTGCTATCCATGGAACTCTCAACATTCCTCTTAGAAACCACATCTCGGCTGCCTCAATCTTCTTCTGGCTTTGCGTGTTGACTGTCCACGCCTCACAACCGTATAACATTATCGGTTCTATATAACGTTCAAGAACTCTCTTCCTAATGTTAATTGATAGGCATTTGTTGGTAAGAATGCTTTTCATCTTCTTAAATGCTGTTTTGGCTTGGCCGATTCTATTTGCTATTTCTGATGTGCATCTGCCGTATGGTGAGATGATCGTTCCCAGATATTTTAACTTATCAACCTGTCTCAATGACAGACCATAAAAATTTCCCCAACGGAATTCATTATCGTGCCATTTCATGTACTTTTATCTGGACATGGCTCTTTGTGCATGTACTTTTACCTTGGTGTGTATGTGTGTGCGTGTGTATTCGCCCGAATCTATAGGTATTAATTTCCTTGTCCTTCATGTATAATTTATGTTCATACTGCTTGGGTGAATGAATGCATACAATCTTCTTTCAGTGTGCCCTTGAGTCCACATATAGTTTATCTCGACGATGATTTGCGATACTTTCTTTCCTCCTGTCCATATTTTATCTGATTGAAATAGACCTCTTTTAAAGAAACCTAGTCTTGACCCCAATAACCTCAAAAACTATCGACCTGTTTCCAACCTACCTTTCTTATCCAAAGTCCTTGAAAAAATTGTTCTCGCACAGATCTCTGATCATATCACCGCCAACAACCTCTCTTACCCTTATCAGTCGGCTTATCGCACTGGACACAGCCCTGAAACTGCTCTTGTAAAAATTGCAATGATATTCTGACTGCTCTTGATCAAAATCAAATCTCTCTTCTATCTCTCCTTGATCTCTCGGCTGCATTCGACACCATCGACCATTCTATCATGCTCACACGTCTCCATAAAGTGTTCGGTATCTCTGACATCGCTCTGTCTTGGTTCCAGTCCTACCTCTCCAATCGCACTCAAACAGTCTCTGTCTGTTGTTCATCCTCTGCACCCGCTACCCTCCAGTTTGGTGTGCCCCAAGGCTCTGTTTTAGGTCCCATCCTATTTGTGCTGTACACACAACCCCTCTCTGAAATTATGCGACTTCACTCTATGTCCCATCATAGCTTTTCTGATGACAACCAACTCTATACTTCTGGTTCCCTCCCACAACTGCCCTCTATAATCAGACAAACCCAAGGCTGCATTTCTGATGTTCACTCCTGGATGACTGTAAACAAACTTCAACTCAACCCCATTAAAACTGAACTTAGCCTTATCTCTCCCACCACATTGGCTAAGTGTTCTTCCCTTCCTCTGTCTGTCTCTCTGCTTGGATCTGACATTCCACTATCTTCCACTGTCCGCAATCTTGGAGTCACTCTTGATAACACCCTGTCCTTTGAAAAACACGTCCAGAATGTTTGCAGATTATGCTATCTTGAGATACGCAGAATTCTTCTATTCGCAATATCCTCTCTGTCGAAGCCACCAAAACTCTCCTCTGTGCCTTTGTTCTCTCTCGTCTTGACTACTGCAACTCCCTTCTCTCGGGCTGTCCTTTCTCTCTCATTCAAAAGCTTCAAAAAGTTCAAAACAATGCTGCTAGGCTCATCTTCAGAAAATCTCGTTCCTCTCATGTCACTCCTCTTCTCAAATCTCTTCACTGGTTACCTGTTGAAAAGAGAATTCGATACAAGATTGCTTTGTTATGTTTTAAGTCTCTCAATGGTCTTGCACCCCCTTACATCTCTGACCTCCTCCATCTGTACACCCCCTCTCGTCAACTTCGTTCCTCGGCTGATACTCGTACCTTCCGCATACCACCCTGTCGCACTAAAACCTTTGGTCAACGCTCCTTTTCCTATCAGGCCCCTGTAATCTGGAATCAGCTCCCTGTCTCTGTTCGCCACTCTGCAACTCTCACTTCTTTCAAGTCCTCTCTGAAAACCCATCTCTTCCAGTCCCTCTCATGATACTTATAAAGACTCTACCACCTAACTTCCCCAAATCCCCCCTTGTCTTTTGAGCCTTGAATGTCGGCTGGTGTGTGTGTGCGTGTGTGTGTGTGTGTGTGTGTGTGTGTGTGTGTGTGTGTGGTGTGTGTGTGTGTGTGTGTGTGTGTTTGGTTGTGTCTGCGTGATACCTGTAAGCGCTTAGGGCTCTTGTTTTCATCAGATTAGGCGCTATATAAATGCTCTTTATTATTATTATTATTATTACCATCTTATCACCATTTTCCCATCTGAGTGATGTCTTGGCTTTGCATTTTTACATATGTCTCTTTTTGTTAAATCTGTTTTGAATTCTCGTTTCACAAAACAGGCCCAGCCGCGTCTGACTAAGGCTGTTGTTTTTTCTCTCAGGGGACTCCAGTTTTCCCTTCGGCCCCTTGGCTGTTGGTTTAGGATGTTTTTCTTCCTATTCCAAGGTTAGACGGGATTCGATGCGTTAGGCACGATCCATTTACATCAGCCATACCTCTTGATTATATACTTTTCCATCAGTCGACAATTATATTTTCTCTTATGCATTATTTAACAGTTAGATACTTTACATTCCAAAAACTACTCTTAGCTAGTGTGTAATAGCTTTTGTTTTAGCCCTGGACCCTCTTCAGAATAAAACAATATTAATATGGCATGACCACTTTTCAAATTGCAGAATTCATCTGACTTTTCCTCTGACATCATATTTACTCACAAACACATTATCATGTCATTTTAGTCCTTTTCTCCCACTGGACGAAGCAGCAGGGAAGTTTCAGTCTTTTTCTTCTAAGTTTTTTATTTGGTGTTGGTGTGTGTGTAGTGTGTGTGGGGTGTGTGTGTGTGTGTGTGTGTGTGTGTGTGTGTGTGTGTGTGTGTGTGTGTGTGTGTGTGTGTGTGTGTGTGTGTGTGTGTGTGTGTGTGTGTGTGTGTGTGTGTGATTTTACGTCTACGCCTGACAAAGGCCAGTTGGCCGAAAATTTATGCCTGTGATGTCTGGTTTTATT
>JAPXFY010000028.1:31077171-31079671 GCA_030674185.1 Monoplex corrugatus
TGATGAGTCATGTAATCAAGATCCTATTAAGAATAATCATGATGAGGACAAGGAATAGAATCAAAGGAGAACAATGTGGATTTGTGGAAGGGAAAGGAACTGTTAATGCCATACACATCCTGAGAACTATCATAGCGAGGTCAATCGAGATGAACAAGGATTTATATCTATGCTTTGTTGATTATACCAAGGCTTTCAATCGGGTAAAACATGAAGAATTGATCAACCAACTAGAAAGACTCAATATTGATGGAAAAGATTACCAATAATCAGAAGTATGTATTGGGAACAAACAGCTGCAATGAGAATGAAAAACGATATAAGCTCTTTCCAAAACATCAAAAGAGAGTCAGACAGGGTTGTGTTTTGTCACCAGATCTGTTTTCACTCTACAGCGAAAATATCATGAGAAACGTAGAGGAAGAGCCTGGATTAAAGGCTGGAGGGAAAATGATAAACAACATTCGATACGCAGATGACACCGTGCTAATTGCAGAAAGTGAAAGGGACTTACAAAACCTTGTGGATATACTAGAAATAGAAAGCAAAGGTAAGGGTTTGAAACTCAGATGCACATCAGAAAAAGCCAGCAGAATCGGCCAAGCCAAAACAACAGTCAAGCAGATGAAAAGCATTCTTACAACAAATGCCTATCAATTAACATCAGGAAGAGAGTTCTTGAATGTTATATAGAACCAGTACTGTTGTACGGTTGCGAGGCGTGGACAGTCAACAAGCAAAGCCAGAACAAGATTGAGGCAGCCGAGATGTGGTTTCTAAAAAGAATGTTGAGAGTTCCATGGACAGCAAAGAAAACAAACGAGACAGTCTTGATGGAGGCAGACACAAGAAGACCATTCATAAGAAAGATTAGGAAAAGACAGGCAACATTTATAGGCCATTTGAGCACCTGGTCACAACGGGAAAGCTGGAGAGCACTGAGTAGACCCAGGGAGAAGATACCAGACGGACTTGCAGAGTGGCTGGGGACAAGGAGGGTGGAAGAGATGCTTTAGGCAACAAGTGATAGGAAGTCCATAATCGCCAACACCATGCGGCAAGGCACCTTATGATGATGATGATGATGATGATGACCGATATTATTACAGGCAATACCAAACCTTTCCAGTCGAACGACACGAGCTTCAAGTCAAAGGGACATAAATCTTTCTTGACTAGACACTGCAACAATACGTCTATGGCTTGCTAACTACCTCCCTTGTTTAATTCCCGTTTCTTTTGCTCGATTTCTCTTTGGTTTTGTTATGTATCATGGTTTTTGTTTGTTTGTTTTTTGTTTTCTTCCTTTTGTTTTTTTGTTTTGCTTGTTTGTTTGCTTTTTCGGACAAAAATCCTGGTCTGTCTGATATAGGTATGTATGAATGTCTGTGTGTGGGCATGTGGGTATATGCATGTATTTACTGTTATTTGTTATTTTCATCTCTTACCTGTTTTTTTATCTACACACTCCTTTATTTTGTAATTATTAATTCACCTACTTACTCACTTCTTATTCACTTACTCATCCACTCGCTTGCTTGCTTACTGACTTGCTCGCTTGCTTACTTGCTTGCTTACTTACCTACTTATTTACTTACCTATCGATGATTAAGAAAATATTGGCTTCACCTAGTTGATAGATGGCTGAGCATTTGGGCATTGACGGGGGAGGCTGGTTCTGTCATGTGACACGAGTTTATACAGAATAGCTAGTTGTGTTGTGATTCAGATCTTTTGTTTATTTATTTACTTTATATATATGTGCCTTTTTTTAAGGTAAGATACAAGGCACATATATATAAAGTAAATATGTCATTTACATGTAACCAAGATTATTCCAGTGGTTGGCTGATAAATACCAGTATAAAATACAGACTAGGTAAAACATAGTCTAGGTAGGGCCTCAGGCCTGGCCAGCTCACGAGTTTACGTGCAGGTTTAAGGCTTGTGCCATGATCACCATACACGTCAAACCTGTGACGTTAGTGCATATGGAATTCATTCCGAGGGCGGAGACATCATCTTGAGAAACTGAAACTGAAACTGTTTGCTACCCATCTTAATGTTCATATTATTCTAATGATTTCAGCTTAGCTTCTCACAGGTCTTCTTATAGACAGAGACAACTGCTGGCCGAGTTTGGGATGGCGCACGTATGGAGTTGCCAGAGTGCGATGAATCCCTTCAAAGTCTATTTTTCCGACGATGTGAAGCGATTCCATCTCAGCTAATGATAGATAGATAGATAGATAGATAGATAGATAAGAGACAGACAGACAGACAGACAGACAGACAGACAGATAGATAGATAGATATAGACAGACAGACAAACAGATAGACAGAGAGACAGATAGATCTAGATAGATAGATAGATAGAAGATAGATAGATAGATAGTAGATAGATACAGAGACAGAAGAGAGATAGAAGAGAGATAGATGAGACAGAGGAAATGACAGAGGAAGAAAGAGAGAGTGAGACAGAGGGAGACAGAGAGAGAAG
>JAPXFY010000028.1:31082171-31164671 GCA_030674185.1 Monoplex corrugatus
ATGAATCAGTACATTTGTATCCATTCCCCAGGGTAATTTGCTTATTAACTTTAGAAAATTTAAGGTTTTTCGCGCTTTTGTTAAAATATAATCAAAATGGACATTCCAGCTTAATTTCGACGTGATGTAAACTCCCAGCTCAGAAATTTTACGACCTGTTTGTAATTCAACACTTCACCAAGCAATTTGAAAGTAGGCAAGTTATTTGAGTTACCACCAGGATCAAAGAGCATCATGTTAGTTTTTTCTCCTGACAACGACAGACCAATTTTTAACATATAGTTTCCAAGATTATCAAGATCAATTTGATACAACTTCCTGATGTAATTCCGCGTTCTCTGTGGAGTTGTCTTTTTTAAAGTGATATTCATCCAAGTGCATATATCATCAGCATACTGTACTAAAACAACACGATTTGAAAGAGCTTTAGGAAGATCCTGTATAAGGATATTAAATAAAATAGGTGCTATCACTGAACCTTGTGGAATCCCCATATCGAGGCATCGTGAAGAAGAATAACTAGCTCCCACTCTTGCCTGAATTGTTCTGTTAGCTAAAAAAGATTTAATGTAATTGTACATATTGCCAGATAAACCAACAGATTTTAGCTTGAACAATAAACGTTTCTGCCAAACTTGATCGTAAGCTTTTTTTTATATCAAAGAAAGTAGCTAAAACACTTTTTCTGCAGGCAAACTGTTGTTTGATCTGAGTTGAAAGTTTAACCAGGTGCTCAACTGTGGATCTCCCTTTTCTAAAACCTGCCTGGTTTACCGGAATAACGTTATTTTTATCACAGTAGTGTAAAAGTCTGTTTAAGACCAATCTTTCCATTAGTTTGACTCGTGTGGGACGTCAAAGCAATGGGTCTGTAACTGTTTTTATCGGTTTTCGATTTTCCTGTTTTTAATATTGGTATAACTATAGACTTTTGCCAGATTTGTGGTACAGTTCCGCTAACCCAGCATTTCTGCAAAATTTTGTGTAGGAAAATAAGGTAGTTTTCAGGGAGATGTTTAATCATTTCAGTTGAAACTGCATCAACACCTGCCGAACCTTTTTGTTGTGTAGAGACAGTACTGTGTTTTTTAGCTCTTCTAAGGTGATTGGAGAATTAAACCAGAGATCATTCTGTGGTACTGGATCAGTGTATATTGGGTTGTTATCTTCCATTTCTCTTCGATGTTTGCAGCAGGAGATAAACCTTCAACTTTACTGTTTTCAGCAAACAGATCCACAAAAGTTTCTGCTTTGTCCATGTCTGAAGGAAATGTGTTACATGTTTCAATCATTATCGGACACCTAGGTAAGTTGGTTCCATTCTTCATTTGTTTCATTTTCGTCCAGACTTTATGGAAATCTTTGAAATCTGAAATTTCTTTTGTGCAGAATGATGCCCAATAATCTTTCTTTGCTTCAGCAATGATTTTGTTACACTGGATGTTAGCTTTTTTCATTTCCACATGATCTTCAGGTTTCCGGCTTTTGATGTAGATTTTGAATTTTTCCCTTTTATATTGAACTGCTTTCTCACATGCCTCTGTCCACCAAACATTACCCAATCGATTATTTGATCTAGAAGATTTGAGTTTCGGAATCAATAGGTCTGCAGTGGCTAGAATTGACTCTTGGAATTTAGAAAACATATGTCTACATTTTCACTTTCGTAATGGCTGTAATCCTGATTAGCAAGAGCAGTTCGAAATAAGAACCAGTCAGCACGCTTGTAATTATATTTTGGAATAATATCAGGAGAGCTCTTTCATCCTGATGTTTTTGTCAGTTATGGTTATGATGATAGGTAGGTGATCGCTTCCCAAAGTGTCTCTGTGAGTTTCCCAGGTACAGGATGGTACTAATTCTGGTGAGATTAGAGACAAATTGATGGCTGTCGCCCTGTGTTTGGAAACATCAGGGATCCTAGTGACACTACCATCATTTAGAAGGTAAAGCGAACTATCAACGATATTTTCTACCAAACGATTGCTCATAACAGTAGAACAGTTCTTTTCCCAAAATGGGGAGTGGGAATTAAAGTCTCCACCTATTAGCCATTTACCACGCTGCTGATCTTGGATCGTGCGCAGCCATTCTGTGTTGTGGTCATTTGGACCTGTTGGCAGGTAGATTGACAAAACGTTGATGTTTAAAGAATTGCTTAATTGGACAGTGGCAGCACAAGCGTGCAAATCTTCGCTTGATTTCAAAACTGGGGAAGTAAGTAAGCAGTATTGTAACTCTTTGAGTATATATATCGTGGTGGATACCTTCTTCCCGTGATTCCCACATTCATAGACTGGAGGATAATAATAATTGGGGAAATTGGGAAGCTTGGTAGCGACAACATTCATCGACTGTAGAATCAAAATTTCACACCTATTTGATGCCAGGAAATGCTCCAAGTAAGCCGAATTGGTGGAAAGGAATCTACAATTCCATTGCAAAAACTTGACTTGGGATTGTTGTCGCATTGCTGATATTGGTTAATCTCCAACTTTCTATTAACTGTTCTTTCTGATCGATACTAATGAATACTTTGATTTTCTGTGTACAGGAGAACTGGACAGAAAGAAAATTACGCAATTACTTAGACTACGAAAACAATAAAAAGAAAATTACGTGGTCCACCGTACGAATAACTTATAAAGGTGATATTAGATTACAATGGATAACAAATAACCAAAAATCAAAATAATAGCATACACGTCTTCAAATGTACAGAGTGTATAGTCTGACTGAGTCTTGATAGTCAGACTAAAACCTAGTTATTATATACTTTCAGCAGAAGAAATGTCAGAGATGACGAGGAAAAAGGCCTGTGACATGAACGTAAAGAATTGTGTATGTAATACTGTCATTTCAAAACATATTATACGGCCACCAAGGTGTGTAGTTGTCAAAAAGGTGGTGCCGTCCTCTGGAGAATCTGGAAGGGTGTAGCTGTGATGATCTTGATCTTGATGTTCTCCTTGGAGTCTCCCAAAATAGGCCTCGAATGTGTCTTCCAAGATTTCCTGCAATGATGCTACTTCCTCTGGTGGTGGGGTGAATGTCGTCTTTTAGAAACTGTTGAGTGGTACGAAGGTTCTCATGTGATGCAAAAGAAATATTTTTCATATCAACAAGTTTAGCAGATAGGAAAGCGTTGAACAGATTTCGTTGAACCTCCATTCATGCCTGCCGTACAGGGGCAACCTTACTGATGACTAGTTTTGAATTTGGATGTTCTTGTGCTATTTGTTTTATGCCTGAAGCGAGCTGTTTAGTTGTTGCAGGGAGATCTTTGCTGTTTAATTCATGCACGCCACAATGAAAAACAATGCAGTCTGCAGAATCGTCAAATTTGGAAAAGGCCATGTCTAATGTGCTTTTAATGTCATGATGGTCGTTCACAGGACATGAGTCTCCTTCGAAACCGTAAGATCGTCCTAGTCTTCTTGAGTTGACACCTCTCAACACAGAGTCGTGGACAGTGAGAACGTACGGAAGATCGTGGGTCTTTTTATGTTGTTTTGGAATATTTTCAGAACGGGATGGTGTAGGCCTATGTTTGGGAAGCGAAATGACGTCTTTAGTTGGTATGACGTCATGACGTTGTTCTTTCTTGTTTTTTCTTTTCTTTTCAGGCACTTTTGTTGCTTGCTGTTTAGTTTTGCTGCTGGGTTTTGGTGCCTTGAGGTTTCGAGCCTGTTTGTCGTCCTGCTTGCATTTTGTGGTTTTGTTTCAGTACATCAGCGTAGATGGGATGTGTATCATGTAGATCCGTCTGTGTTGTGACAGTTACGGGTTGTCATGGTGATGTTCTTTTTTTGCTGGGTAGTGTGTGTGTGTGTGTGCGTGTGAACGCGCGTGCGTGTCTGTGTGTCTGTGCACGCGTGCGTGCGTGCGTGCATGTTTTAGTTTCTCAAACCATCATCTCCGTGATCAGAATGAATTCCAAATCCACTGTCGCTACACACGCCATGTGATGGAGAAGATCCAAAACGATCATGACCAAGCCCTATCTAGCCTATACCTGAGCAATGGGACCCACGCGCTGGCAAGGTCAAAGGGTAAGTGTGAGTGTGGGGAGGGGGAGGAGGAGAGTTCCAACCTGTGCCCCATCTGAGAATCAAACCCACGACCCTCACATAATCAGCATGTTGCTCTAAACAGCTGAAGTGATGGGCCTCCACTTTTCGTGGGACCATGGACACTGAATGTTTCAATGGAATAGGTTATAACCCTTTATGAATCGACGTGGACAATAGATATGAATATGCACACACATAGGCCTACGTAACCATGAATATTGCATGCAGATAGACGAAGAGAGAGAGAGAGAAAGAGACAGACAGACAGACAGACAGAGAGAAACAGAGCGAGAACGAGAGTGAGCGAGGAAGAAGAGAGAGGGGGAGAAAGAGAGAGAAGACAGACAGACAGACATACATACAAAGACAGAGATGGAGTCAGAGAGACAGAGGGAGAGAGAGAAAAAGAAAGAAAGAGAAAGAGAGAGAGAGAGAGACAGACAGAGAAAGAGGGACACAGACAGACAGACAGACAGAAAGGGCAAAAGAATTTAAGAACATCATTCCTTACCTTAAACACACACACACACACACACACACACACACACACACACACACACAAAATGAAATCACACACACACACACACACACACACACACACACACACACATACACACACACACACACACACACAAAATTCAAAGTACATTTATTACGGCTTAAATACACAGAAATCAAAGGAAACACACCTGGAGACAGTCTTCACTCCATTTTCTCAAACACCTGTATCTGGGACACTCCCTTGCATACGTCCTCCTGTACACACACACACACACACATATCAAAGTCAACAAGATATTTGTTCCAGGCAGTCGTGCTTTTTCAGATGCATGTATACATGTACATGTGTTAATGCCCCATCGCTATAGAATCCCTATTGGTATAGTATTCTATAATAATAATAATAATTACAATATTTATATAGCGCAAAATCTTGATATAAATCAAATCTAAGCGCTGAACATACACATACGCACGCATGCACACACACACATACACAATGCTATAAATAGGGAAAAAGAAGAAAAGCAATGGAAAATTACAGAAAACATATTATATACAAATACAAATTACAATGTGATTCCACACCGAGTGGAGACAGGCTGCAGTGGGGGTTGAGTGAGGTCAGGATTTTATGCACAGGAGAAAAGATGAGTTTTGAGAGCGGACTTGAAGGGGACAAAAGTAGGTTGCTGACGGACTGAGAGAGGAAGTTTGTTCCAGGAGAGTGGACCAGAAACAGAGATGGCTCGTGGACCATAGGTATTAAGCTTAGTGCGTGGAAAGCGAAAAGTCAGAGGATCGGAGGCAAAGCGGAGGGTACGTGAGGGAAGATAGATCTCAAGTAGGCTTGACAGGTAATCGGGGGCTGCGTTATTGAGGCTTTTGTAGCACATGGTGTCTAGTTTGTACAGTATGCGGTTTGATACAAGCCATTGAAGTTGTGCCAGGAGAGGGGATATGTGGTCAGCTTTTTTCTTTTTGAGTACAAGGCATGCAGCATTGTTTTGAATGCGCTGTAGGATGTGAGTGGTGGAGGCAGGAAGACCAGACAGGAGTGAATTGCAATAGTCCATGCAAGACATTAGTCAGGAACGTGTTGCTCGCGGCAGGCCTCACATACGTCAGAGTGAAAGGAGAGGAACTGGTGGAGGTAAGACTAGTTACAAATTTTGTGCTCTGATAATTAGTTGTACTCAGTACTGTGTCTACGTTTTTACTTTCGCAGGGGCCCTGAACACAATGTACTCAATATTCTTATTGGTATGCCCAGCTCTATCGGTATATTCAGCCCTATCAGTATACTCAGCCCTATCGGTATACTCAGCCCCATCGGTATACTCAGCCCCATTGGTATAGTATCCCTATCAGTATGCCCAGCTCTATCAGTATACTCAGCTCTATCAGTATACTCAGCCCCATCAGTATACTCAGCCCTATTGGTATAGTATCCCTATCGGTATGCCCAGCTCTATCAGTATACTCAGCCCTATTGGCATACTCAATCCTATCAGTATACTCAGCCCTATCGGTATAGCATCCCTATCAGTATACCCAGCCCTATCAGTATACTCAGCCCAGCCCTGTTGGTATACTCAGTCCTATCATGAACTCAGCCTATCATGAACTCAGCCCTATCGTGAACTCGGCCCTATCGGCATATTCAGCCCTATCGGTATACACAGCCCTATCAGTACACTCAGCCCTATCAGTATACCAAGCCGTACCGGTTTACTCAGCCCTATCGGTATACCCAGCCGTACCTGTTTACTGAGCCCTATGGGTATACGCAGCCCTATCGGTACACTCAGCCCTATCAGTACACCCAACCCTATCGGTAGACTAGGCCCTATCGGTATACCTAACCCTATCGGTATACTCAGCCCTATTGTGAATTCAGACCTATCGGCATATCAGCCCTATCGGTATACGCAGCCCTATCGGTACACTCAGCCCTATCAGTATACCCAGCTGTACTGGTTTACTCAATCCTATCTGTATACCTAGCTGTACTGGTTTACTGAGCCCTATAGGTATACTCAGCCCTATCAGTATACCCAACCCTATCAGTATACTCAGCCCTATCGGCACACTCGGCCCTACCAGTACACCCAGCCCATCAGTATTGTACTCAGCCCTATCGGCATACCCAGTCCTATCGGCATGCCCAGCCCTATCGGTATACAGCCTTATCGGTATACACAGCCCTATCGGTATACACAGCCCTATCAGCATACCCAGCCCTATCGGTACACTCAGCCCTATTGGTATACTCAGCCCTATCGGCATACCCAGCCCTATCGGTATACTCAGCCTTATCGGTGTGCTCAGCCCTATCGGTCTATTCTGTTCAAAATAGCATACACAGCAATATTTCCTAAATCTAAAGCTTAACGTTTCAACATATTGCTTCGGAAAATTATAAATGTGTACACAATGAAAATCAAAAGGTCACAATCAAGTTAAAAATGCACTTATTTAAAATTCCTTGTACAATTTGTCCTCCCTATCCCGGTAACACACACACGCACACACACACACACACGCACACACACACTTACGTTGACAAAGTGGACCCTCCCATATCATACCCTCCCATATCACAGAGACACACACACACACACACACACACACACACACACAACACACACACACACACACACACACACACACACACACACACACACACACACACACTTACGTTGACAAAGTGGACCCTCCCATATCATACCCTCCCATATCACAGACACACACACACACACACACACACACACACACACACACACACACACACACACACACACACACGCAAGATGGCTGCTTATTAACTGAACATATTCGGAGAGGAATCAACTGAGCTGAAAATGACTCGCTCGAAACGTTGTCTCACCAAAGAGAAAGGAAAGAACACCACCACCAGGTCAAACAGCACCACATCTGAGATACTATCAAGTTCCAACACCCCAGATGCTGACAAAATTTCTGTAAAGAAGAGATCTGCTCCGACAGGCTTGCCGTCCACGGGTCAGCCACCAGTTCCACAACCGCCAGTAACATCATGTGGCTGTCACTGTCATCAGGCGGTAAGAGAAATAGACTGTCTAAAAAATACAATCCACCAAATGTCTCTACAAATCAGCAGCCTCACAGACATGATTCGATCCGACAGAAAACTTCTACAAGCAAACAACAAAACGTTAAAAGAGCTGCGCGAAGACAAAAAGTGCACGATACTCACAACCACCACAGCGTGCCAGACTGATTCCGCAGTCCACGGTGATCATACCACCACATCACCGATGGACAAATTCTCATCATATGCGGACTGCGCAGCTCAACCGCCCAAAGCAGAAGATCGGGCAAAAACTGTCATCAAGCAAAAACCTGACATCTTTACCACAACTAGGCTAAACGTGACGTCAAAACTGCTGTGTCTACACATCCCAGATCTAAGTCCAATAATTTGCCACGTGTCCTCATCATTCACGACTCCGTCTTGAATAAAGTGGATGGACAGAGATTAGGTTCGTCCTACGGTTTCCAGGTGGCGACGAGGAAGATCCGCACCATCGAGGACTGTAAGAGAAGCATTGAAAAATCTAAAGAAGAGCTGACACCTGAACCTGACTGCGTTCTTCTACACGTGGGGATAACAGATCTAAAAACAAAGGAGCCAAATGTATATTCTACAAATCTAGATCTCTGCGTAAAATCTATCAACACCCAATTTCCGAAAGCCAAGGTAGTGCTAAGTCAGGTCGCTCCCGTGAGAAATAAGCACCTAAATGTGAAAAGGGAGCTCCTAAATGCCCTGACCAAAGAGAGACTCCCCAACTCAGCGAATGTCGAATACATCAGCCACAATAATCTACAAACAAGCAGCAACACCCAAGTCAGCCAGGACGACGTACATCCCACCACCAGAGGGTCGAGCGTTCTGGCCAAAAACATAGGGAGGCATATCCATCAGCTTTTTTGGGAAAAACCGAAGCGGAAATCAACCCATCAACGCCGCCAAACAAGACCCAGCTTTCACCCTCAGTTTTTCTTCCCTCCCTGGTCATTTTAGATTCAGCCCAGATTCAGTTCCTCTCTGTTCAGTGCTCAACTATATTGTTTTACTTACTTCTATACTTGTTTGTTTACTTATATGTGTAAATTTTACTTGAACGTTATTTGATTATCTAATTATCTAAATATACGATAGTACTCCAAGCTTATTCAACTGTTCATCATGAAGAAGTGTGAAGTCCGTGATATCAACGTTGTTCAGTGGAACACACGTTCCCTTGTTAAAAACAATTCCTGTTTGACTAACTATCTATCTTCTAGAAACATCCAAGTCTTGCTTCTACAATCGTTGAATACCACCAAGACTAATATACCTAAAATATCGGGGTTTTATTATCCACCAATATATGACTCTAAAAATGACGGTGGCCGAATACAAACAGCTATATATGTTCGAGAAGGTCTAATCTACTGTGAAAGAACATCGCCAGTACCAAAATCGTGCTCATCTATTTCTTCATGTGCAATTATTATAAAATTTTCATCATCATTAGTTTTGAATTTGGCCTCTGTGTATCTACCACGAGGTCCCGATTCTGTGAATACTGAGTGGTTGAAACATTTCCATGATCAACGTGACAAATGGATCATTGGTGGCGATTTTAATGCTCATGCCCCATTTTGGGACAAGAATTGTAAAAATATAACTAGCAACAGGTTGATTGAAAATATTATAGATTCCAATTTATACTTACTAAACAACGGACACGTTACCCGTGTCCCTGACATACCAACCCATAGACCCACAGCTATCGACCTTACCTTAATCTCACCTTCGCTAGCACCAAATGCCACATGGCAAACAGAGGATGACCTGTTGGGATCAGATCACATCCCCATACTTCTTACCCTTAACCTTATCGCTGAAATAGATGCAATGTCACAAGATAGTTTACCCAAGTTTAACTATAAATACGCAGATTGGGCCATGTTTAAAGCTGTCCTACAAAATACAAGAACAGATCTATCTGAAACAATGACCTTAAACGATATGTACGTAGATTTCTGTAATTCACTCTTAAGGGCCGCAAAAATTTCAGTTCCAGAACTTAAAGCGTCAAAAACAGGAAAACATCATGGAAACGTCTGGTGGAATAAAGACTGTGAAAAGGCAGTCAACGAAAAGAAAGAAAAATACAAACAATATATAGCAAATAGGTCACCTGAAAATCATACGGCGATGAAAAGTGCCAACATAAACTGTTACAGAGTCATAGAACAAGCTAAAGAACAATATTGGAAATCTTTTTGTACATATGAAGTAAGTGACCATAAAGATATGCAAAAGATTTGGGAAAAACTGAAAACAATGAAAAATGGGATCAAGTTGCCATCAATTCCAGTAAAGCTAGAAAACAACCCTTTACCTAGCTCACAGGAGAAAGCAGAAGCTTTTTCAGACATGTTTGCTGAGGTTTGTCGAGTAGAAGGACTTCCTGCCTCTAGTAGAAATTATAGGGTACAAGAAGAAAAGACCGACGCATACAAGGATCCTGCACCAGATAATATGCATTACATAAATGCACCAATCACGTTCCAAGAATTAAAAGATGCCATTAAATCAATTCCAAATAAAAAGACATCAGTAGGATTTGATGCAATATCCAATGAGATGTTGAAAAATTTACCAGAAATTTTTTTAATCTTGCTACACAATATGTTTAAAAAATGCTGGAACAGCGGCACACTGCCTAATTATTGGAAACAATCAATAGTGGTTCCTGTGCTAAAACCAGGTAAAGGTAATACTGACTTGAAAAACTACAGGCCGATTGCAATAACATCGCACGTATGTAAACTAATGGAGAAAATAATTTTAAAGAGATTGATGCACTACTGTGAAAAGAATAAAATATTACCAGTGAATCAGGCAGGATTTAGAAAAGGCAGGTCACCGGTGGAACTCCTTACAAAACTAATCACTAATATCAAACAACAATTTGCCAGACGTCAATGTGTTTTAGCAACATTTTTTGATATCACTAAAGCATACGACCAAGTATGGCACTCCAGATTATTACTCAAATTGAAAAGTATTGGGCTGACAGGTCACATTTTTGATTATGTCAAATGCTTCTTAGAAAACCGAGTATTTCAAACGAGGATTGAAAATGTGTATTCCACAGAACGACTTATTCAAATGGGTATCCCTCAGGGATCCGTTATTGCTCCCCCTTCTCTTCATGATATTAATGCATGACTTACCCAGTAAAATTTCTAAACATGTTTTAGTTCAATATGCTGACGATTTATGCATGTGGATGCAGGTAAATATGAAAAGAAAAACTCCTTTGCGCTGTCTTAATTATACGCGTAAATGTTATCAATTAGAGCTTGATACAATAGCACGATATATGGTAGAAAATGGTCTGCATTTATCAGTGGAAAAAACAAAGATAGTTTTGTTTAACAGTAGAGCTAACCCCGGGGTCAGGCTACCTCCAATGAGGCAGCGGGGCGACCATCCCCATCCCGGCGGGTCCCCAGGTGGCGGATAGGGGAATATCCCTTAGATATAAGGGTTAGCAGTGATCTAAGTCGAGCTTGCTCGGACGAATAAGCTGTCCCGGACCAACTGGCGGTGTACCTATCAGAGCGGGGTGGTCTACAGGTGGCACTGTAGGCTAACAAATGCCCTATGTGCTCATACGGGTGCATCACGCGAGGAAGAGGCGCGTCAAAACCTCTGCTACCTGTGCTCCCAGGTTTGGTCTTTTGACCAGGAGCTAAGGGTGGGGTAACCCTGACAGAAACCTCAAGTGCTGAAGCCGGCGGTACTGAGCGAGACAGCGCACTTTAACGGATCACGGTACCACGCAAACCATGCCATGATGACACGTCGGGACCAATCTTATCGATATGGTGTTCGCCCTGTGAGGACCCCCCAGGCAGGTGCAACGCCGGGCTCCAGGCCTCAAAGGAGCCCACCCTCAGCTACTGGAGGTCCCTTCGTCTTGTCCTGTGGAGCCAGGGGGCAAGCAAGGAGAGCGACTGGCCGAAGACCAAGCAAGGTCAAGGAGACCCCTGACATCAACATCATGCAATGGAATGCAGAAGGGGTCACCAACAAGAAGGAAGAACTCCAGCACTTCCTTCACAAGAACAGCATCAACATCTGCTGCATTCAGGAAACACATCTGCAAGAGGGAAAGCCGTTCAAGATCAGAGGCTACCAGGTGTTCCTGAATGGACGGAAAGGGAGATCAAAGGGAGGAGTGATGACGCTGGTTAGAAATAACATCAACGCCACTGAAGTCAAGAAACTCACGGGCGAAGCTGAATATATAGAAGTCAAGGTCGTCATCCAAGACAGCACATTTACCATCGTCAACTATTACTGCCCCGATGACAAGATGCTGTCCCTTGACACAATCCAGGTCCCAGACAGCGGCTTCCTCATCGCTGGAGACTTCAACAGCCGGTCCCAGAGCTGGGGATATAACAACATGGACAACAGAGGAGAAGAAGTTGAAGCCTGGCAAGATGAACACCACCTTATTCTTGCTAATGACCCCACGGACACGCCTACCTTCTACTCCCGCCGCTGGCGCACCACCACAACTCCAGACCTGGCCTTCTGCACTGATGACATCCACAGAAAGATCAGCAGAAGGGTAGAAGAACAGCTTGGAGGAAGTGACCATCGCCCGGTTGTCCTTACCATGCGTGCAAAAGCACCAGGACAACCACAACATCCGCGATGGAACTATAAGAAGGCGCAGTGGGGATTGTTCAGCGTACGCACCAACGAGCTGACAAAGAATATAGAAGTTAAAGACAGGAACATCAACAATGTCGTCAAAGATTTTACCAACAGCATTTCCCAGGCAGCCAAGGAGTGCATACCCAACGGCGCAAGAAAAGACTACACCCCCTACTGGACGAGTGAGCTGCAGAAGGCGCATGATGCTCTGACGGAGGCAAGAACAGAGGCTGAAAACAACCCAGCCAGGAGAACAACATCAAGCTTCAAGAGAGAAAGGCAAAGTTCTTACGTACCAAACTGGAGAGCAAAAGAAGAAGTTGGAGAGAGAAAACAGCAAGCCTCAACATGGAGAAAGACACAACTAAGCTTTGGAAGCTGACAAAGGCCTTGAACGACGAAAGTACCAAAGGCCAGAAGATCACCCTGGAAGATGGAGGAAACATACTAACAGGAAGGGCTGCAGCTAACAACTTTGCAAGAGCATATGCAGCAGAAAGTAACACCACCATACCCCAGCACCGGCAGAAAGAGATAAGACAGGAAGAGAGGGAAAGAAGATCAGGAGAAAAGGAGGTACCAGACGCCATGCACACTGACATCACATTGGCAGAATTAAACATGGCCATCAGGAAGTTGAAGAAGAGAAAGTCTCCGGGACCCGACAAGATCACAAATGAAATGCTTCAACATTTGGGTAACATCGCTGTTAAGAAGCTTCTAGATATTTTCAACCTCAGCTGGAAGCAAGGCCAGGTACCACAGTGCTGGAGAGAAGCCACTATGATTCCCATCCTCAAACGTGGCAAAAACAAAAGCAAAGCCCAAAGCTACCGTCCCATCAGCCTGACAAGTTGTGTCTGTAAGACCCTGGAGCGCATCATCAACCAGCGCCTACAACTCTACCTGGAGACAGAGAGCATCATCGCCCCACAGCAAGCTGGCTTCAGACAGTATAAAAGTACAGAAGACCAAACGACCCACCTCTCCCAGGTCATAGAGGATGCTTTTCAGGCCCAGAAAGCTGTCCTGACGGTCTTTATTGATCTTCAGAAGGCGTTCGACAAGGTCTGGAAAGATGGTCTCCTAGTCAAGCTCCTACGCTGCGGCATCGAAGGCAACATGTTCCAGTGGACCAAATCTTACCTGCACAATCGAAGAGCGAGAGTGTCGGTAGACGGTCACTGTGGCCAGAAGGTGCTGCTAAGGCAGGGAGTTCCCCAGGGAGGCGCCCTCTCACCCAGTTTGTTCATACTCTTCATCAACGACATTGTAGCAGAACTACCAAGAGGCGTCAACGCAGCGCTATACGCAGATGACCTGGTACTCTGGTGCAGCGAGGAGTATGCAACAACAGCAACATACAGGATGCAGATCGCCCTGGAGAATGTTGCAGCATGGGCTGAAAGCTGGTGCGTGACAGTCAACAGGGAGAAATCTACTGCCACTCTTTTCACGCTGTCATCAAAAGCCAAGCCTGGAAAACTCACCCTGGGAAACGCCACACTGAAGTACGAAGACCAACAGACGTACCTTGGTGTCACCTTTGACAAGAGAATGACCTGGAAACCACACATCAACCAGGCAGAAGGAAAAGCCAGAAGGAAGCTCAACATCCTAAGGAAACTGGCAGGAACAACGTGGGGCGCAACTGACAAGATCCTGAAGTCAGTGTACCAAGGTACCGTAAGACCACACCTTGAGTACGGGTCTAGCTCTTGGATGACAGCTGCCAAGACGCACCTCCAGACCCTGGACAAAGTCCAAAACCAGGCACTTCGAGTCATCACAGGTGCCATGAAAACAACACCCATAGTGAAGATGGAAGAAACATCCAGAATTCCACCACTTACCAAGAGAAGAGAGCAGAAGGCAATGCTTCAGGCCAACAAATTCAGATGCTCAGAGAATCATCCAATGAGAGAAAGGCTCCAAATGTTATCATCAGGCAGACTACAACGATCAAGTTTTGCTGTGGAGACCAGAGCTCTGAATAGGAAGCACCAAGAGATCCTCCCTAGCCAGGTCCTTCCCCTCTCCTTCTCCCTCGACGCTCCGCCTTGGGAAGACACAGAAGAGACCATAACTGTCCAAACAACTATTCCCTATATCAGCAACAAAGGCGAACACAGCGACCAAGTCCTGAAGACACTGACATTGGCAACGCTTGAGGAAAGATACCCTGCAGAATCGTGGATCAGGGTGTACACAGACGGCTCGGCCACCAATGCCGTCAAGAGTGGAGGTGCTGGGGTCCACATCCAGTACCCCAGTGGAGAACGGGCAGAAGAGGCGCTACCGACCGGCCTTCATTGCACCAACTACAAGGCAGAGGTAGATGCGCTCACCCAGGCAGCACACACCATCGCTACGAGAGCAGACCGGACCACACAGGTCGTCTTTCTTACAGACGCGCTCTCTGTGCTGCAGGCATACAATAGCGACAGGCTACCCTCACTGAAGAAGGCCCTTAACAACATCAAGAGCCTTCGGACCGTGCTGCAGTGGATCCCCTCCCACTGCGGCATTGAGGGAAACGAGAAAGCCGACGATCTGGCAAAACTCGGTGCCGAGCAAGAACAAGACGACAACGCCGTAAGCCTTGCAGAGCTTAACACCATCACCAAAGCTCTGTTCCGAACCCCGGCACAGAAAGACAGCCTCCACCTGCTCACAAGACCTGAGCAGGTTACCATCTTCAGGCTGCGGACAGGGCACAACAGGCTGAACAAACACCTCCACTCGAAACTGAAGGTTGTGCCATCCCCAATGTGTCCCTGTGGAGAGGCAGAGCAGGACACACACCACATCCTGCAAGACTGCGGGAACTTCCGGCGGCTGAGAAGGCAGGTGTGGCCGGAGCCGACCCCCATTGAGGACAAGCTGTACGGCCCAGTGGCGTCACTGCAGGCGACCACTACATTCATCGCTCGGACTGGTCTCAACGTGTGATGGCAACAAGAAGAAGAAGAAGAAATGGAGCTAACCCAGCAAATATTCCCACGTTCAAACTGGGAGATACTCTTCTTCAATATAACGAGTCGATTAAATTCTTAGGAGTTTTCCTTACAGCGAAATTATCTTGGAATCAACATATTGAATACTTATTAACAAAAGCTCAAAAAAGTTTAAATTTCTTGAAAATAGTTCGCAAACAGACATGGGGACAAGATATATCAACACTTGTTCATCTTTGTAAATCGCTTATTAGATCTAAATTAACCTATGCCCAAGGCATCTTCTTCAGTGCACCGAAACACTTATTAACAAAACTGCAGAGCTTAGATTGTAAAGGTTTCAAACTTGCGCTGGGTCTTCCAATGCATGCCTCTTGTCTTCGCACATACAACGCGATCAAATTATTGCCGCTTGATGAACAAAGGAAAGTCGCTTCCACTAAATTTCTGTTAAGAAACACCACCACAGAAAACAGCATTGAAACAAAGACAAAAATAAGATCAGACTCCGACTTTCCAAAAAGAGCTAAATCAATATCCTCACAGGTCACACTAGCAATATATACAACTGATGTTATGAAAGGCTCTGGAATAGATCTAGAAGCAGATCCTGTCACTTCAAGACCTTCCTTTTCACCTGTACCCAGTTGGGAACTTCAAAGAGCACGTTTTGACATATGTCACACTGACTTAAAAAAAGAAGATAATATCAACTTACTGGCAAGTCAAGTTAAATGTCATATAGAAGATTTTTTATTCCGATCACTTGAAAGTTTACACTGATGGATCAATAATTGAAAGACAAGCAGGGTCAGCGTTTTTAATACCTGCTCTCAAAATTGAGAAATCCTTCTATATAGGACTTAATAAATCTGTCTTTACCGCTGAACTCTTTGCAATCTTAATGGCTTTGAATTATATGATAAATTTTCCTAGGACACTTCCCAAGATACTTTTTTGCGTTGATTCAAAATCTGTACTTCAAGCTCTTGAATTATCAAAATTACAAACAAGATCTGAAATGATATTGGAAATTACTCACTTGATTAATAGTTTATCCTTAAGAAGCATTGATATTACTTTCTGCTGGATACCATCTCATAGTTCTTTTCATTATAACGATATGGTTGATAGGGCTGCCAAACGGGGGGCAAAGAGCTCCCCAGATTCAAATAGTGTACAACTTTCCCTCTCATTGCATGAGTGTTATACCTTAGTGGACTCCTATGTATGGAAGCAGTTTCAAGATAAACAGAAAAAGTATGAAAACTGTTATATGAACTTTGAAATTAGCAAAACTCTTAAGCAGTTTCCTGCCAGCAGAAGTATACAATCCCTTATGTATAGGTGGAAACTTGATGCATTTAAAACAAAATACACCAGGAATATAGTATGTCTGTGTGGAAAAAAGATAACACATAGTCATATTTTTTCATGCGTTCAGGTGAAAAGACATATTCCTGCACTATCTAAGAGTAAGACAGTTTCTGATATATTTGCCTCACCATCCTTAACATATGAATTTTTTGTTAGCCTTTCAAAAAGTCCTATAGCAAATTATCTTTAACACGCCGTTATTTCACATGTTCAATGTTATGGTTAACCAATTTTATTGTTTCAATCGTTAATTATGATAACGTCTTGTGATTTTGTTCCTTCTCGTCTTCGGCACAGTTGTTTTCTGGTTCATTTCTTTTCCTGAAGATCAACCATTTCCAAGTATACTCTTCACTCCTCATGAATTTTTTGTTTGTTTGTTTGTTTTTTTGTTGTTGTCTAAAATCACTTAAGTGAATAGACATTAAATGAAAGACCACCACCACACACACACACACACACACACACGTTGATCAAGTTGCTGCCCTCTATGCGAGAGATGCTGGAAAACTTGGACCCTCCCATGTCAGTCATACACACACACACACACACACACACACACACACACACACACACACACACACACACACACACACACACACACACACACACACACACACAACAACAAACACACACACACAACACACTTACGTTGACCTCTATACGAGAGATGCTGGTAAACTTGGACCCTCCCATATCATACACACACACACACAACACACACACACACACACACACACACACACACACACACACACACACACACACACGTTGACAAAGTTGTTGCCCTCTATACGAGAGATGCTGGAAAACTTGGACCCTCCCATATCGCACACACACACACACACACACACACACACACACACACACACACACACACACACACACACACACACACACACACGTTGACAAAGATGTTGCCCTCTATACGAGAGATGCTGGAAAACTTGGACCCTCCCATATCACACACACACACACACACACACACACACACACACACACACACACAACACACACACACACACACACACAACACACACACACACACATTACGTTGAAAAAGATGTTGCCCACTACACGAGAGATGCTGGAAAACTTGGACCCTCCCATATCAAACTCTCCCAACAGTTGTCCGTCCTTGAGGGTCAGTTTACTCTGTCACATAGATAATCGTCATGATGATGATGATGATGATGATGATGATGATGATGAAGATGATGATGATGACGATAATAAAAATAATAAAAATCATAATAATAATGATCATGATAATAATGATAATGATAATGATAATAATGATGATGATGATGATAACAATAATAATAACTACAACAGCAACAACAATGATAATCATAATGATGATGATGATGATAATGTTAATGAACATAATAATTATAATGATATAACAATAATGATAATAACAACAACAGCAACAACAGTGATAATGATAATGATATCGATGATGATGATCATGATGATGATGATGATGATGATAACAGCAACAACAATGATAATGATCATCGTAATAATGAAGATAATAATAACAATGATGATGATGATGATCATCATCATCATCATCATAACATTAATAATAATAATACAGTGACGGTATTATTACCGCTGTTACTATTATTACTACTACTACTCTACATCTAGATAGACAGACCGACAGACAGATAGATGGATAAATAGATAAATAGATAGATAGATAGCCAGACAAACAGACATATAGACAGATAGATAGAGAAAGATAGAGAAAGACAGAGAGATAGATGGAGATAGACAGATAGAGAGATAGACATATAAATACAGAGAGAGAGACACTCATAGAAACTGAGTGGGATAAAGAGAAAGAGAGGGGGGTGAGAGGGAGGAACGAAGGGAGTGAGAGAGAGACAGATAGACAGAATGAGAAAGACAGAAAGAGAAGAAAGAGAGAGGGGGAAGAGAGAGATTTTGGGAGAGAGAGAGAGTGTGTGTGTGTGTGGTGTGATGTGTGTGTGTGCGGGAGCGCGCCCACGCGTGTGTGTGCGTGTGTGTGTGTGCGCGTGTTGTGTGTGTGTGTGTGTGTGTGTGTGTGTGTGTATGTGTGTGTGTGTGTGTGTGTGCGGGTGTTAATGTGTGTGTACAAAGACAAATACAGAGAGACGAGTAAGACAGAGATAGAGACAAACAGAGAGAGACAGAGACAGACAGACAGACAGACAAACAAAGAGACAGAGACAGAGAAGGAGACAGAGACAGACAGAGACAGACAGAGACAGACAGAGACAGAGATCTATATATACAGACATTTCGAAATATGTTTCACTCCAGCAGCTAGACACTGACCTTGATGGCTAGCCCATGGTACTCAAAGGTGAGGGGCACATCGAGTTTAAAGGTCATTCCATCCTTTCGGTACGTGTCGGCCGTCTCCTGACTGCACTCAATCGTCACATCGCTGAGTTTCCTCATCTCCTTTCTGATTTCTTCAGAAAGCTCTGGAACCAACGAACAAATGAACAGTCAAACACGCACATGCATGCACACCCACGAACACGCGTGCACGCACGCTTACATCAAAGACCACTGACAGATTCAGTTTCAGTTTCAGTTTCTCAAGATGTCTCCACGCTCGGAAAGAATTCCATATGCACTAACGTCACAGGTGCCATGTAATGGAGAAGATCCAGAATGATCAAGGCACAAGCCTCAAGCCTGCACATAAATCCACGAGCTGGCCAAGTCCTGACGTCCTACCTAGGTAGTTCCATTACTCTGGGGTCGTAGGGGAATGAGGTGGCAGAGACCCCAATCCCTCCCGGGGCCAGCACCACGAGGGCGGCGCCCATCCCCTCTCCCTTGCTTCAAATTCATATTCACATTTCTTAAACTAGACTTTAGAAAGGCAAGAAGGCTAAATGGTCTTGAAGGAGTGGGACCTGTGAGATCAACCTATTTCTCCAATGTTTTTTACCAAGTCAGCGGGGCAATGCCCTGCTCTTCACGATTTTCAACTGCCGTAGGATCTTTAACATGCGCAGGCAGAAGGCACATGGGTCCGACTCGTTTCTCGTCCCATTACGAATGACTAGATGTTCAAGTCGATTTTCTGGTCAAACTGAGGAGAAAAGTCGAGGCTTCTACGGGAATCGAGCCCTGGAACCTCGAGTTTAGCTATTGGCAGGCAAACGTCTGAACCATTCTGCCACTCTTCTCCAACTTGACTGAAGAGAGAAACTCTGGAGAGAGCCAGACAGCATAAGGTCCTCAGAGGACAACCCTCCTCCACCCCCCCCCCCACCCTCCCGTCATGCAAAGTGTTTCGGCCCTTAACTCTGAACCTGTTACTAGCCGTCTAGCTGGTAGAGCCATGGTCTCAAGATCCGATATCTTGAGTTCAATCCCAGCCCGCAACTTTAAAAACTGGCCTGTTGGCTGCCCATCTTAACGTTTCCATCGTTCTGGTGGTGTCAGCTTAGTGTTTGATAAATCCCTTCTCCCTTTCCCCGTTTCAAGACCTTGCCAGCGCAAGGGTTTTGTGCAGGCTCAGGAAATCTTTCAGATAATTGCTGGTGGATTTGGGTGTAGCGCATATGGAGCTGTCCGGGCGCGGTAAATTCCTCTTGATAAAACTCCAATAACTCTTATGTACATACCCACCTACATACACGCTCGCATGCCCACATCATAGACAGTGAAATATCATGACCATTTTTGATACATCATCATTGTACTGACAAACTTACTGACTGACTGACTGACTAACGAACTGACTGACTTACATCAGAATAAGAATCAGAAATTTATTTAGTAAGGCTAAAGCTCCATTTGAAAGGACGTGAACACACAAACATTAAGCAAACACAAAATAGTATACAATACAGAACCGTTCTCAGATGATGCTTACTTTAAAAAAGAAGTATGGAAATACAATCTGGCTCAAAGTCATTCTTCAGTAACACAATATGAGCATCTTAAGTGGTTTAACAGTCACAAATTTGTAGAAACTAACTTTCAGACAAAGCAATTATCTCTTCTGTTAGGAGTCATGTTGATGTATGTACGCTGCCAGATTTCTAATTGTATACTCATTTTTTTTCTTTGAAGCCCTGAGCGTTGTTAATCTCAAAGAAGGAACGAAGGACAGAAAGATGGAAGGAAGAAAGAAGGAAAAGAAGGAAGAAAGGACGTAAGGAAGGAAGAAAGGAAGCAAAGAAGACAGAAAGAAAGAAAAAGGAAGGAAGGAAGGAAAGAAAAAAGGAAGGAAGGAAGGAAAGAAAAAAAAAGAAGGAAGAAAGAAAGAAAGCAAAGAAAACATGAAGAAGGAAAGAAGGAAAGAAAGAACGAAAGAAGAAACAAAGGGAAGAAAGAAAGAAGGAAAGAAGGAAGGAAAGAAGAAAAGAAGAAAGGAAGAAAGATAAATACATAAATAAAATTCAAATACACATGAAACCAAAATATCAGTGACAGTGATGCCAGCAGCACTCACGCATGGCATCAGCCCATTGGTCAAAACCGACCCATAGGTGTGGAATCAGCTTCCACTTGCCCAGAAACTTGTCCATGGGGCTGGAGGTACCTGCACATTGGTCAAGACCACATCAGTTGAACTAAGCCATGGGAAGCGCTCAGTTGGTGGCCAAAAGAAACGCTTTAAAAACCGTTTGACTGCTGCACCCTGTCCACCAACATCCTGCTTGTCAACCATGCTAGCAAAGCAAAATCTTAACCTTTTGACTCCTGCACCCTGTTGTTACAAAGGTCGGTTTACTGAGTGACTGACAGACAGAGAACGAAAGGAGACTAGAGGATGATGTTAACTGTGTGTAGGTGCATGTTCTAAGTTTTTCCCCAGTCACACGCAACCCTCCATCCATTCACCTCATCCACCTCTGCAAACAAAACAGCAGATTTCAATATTCTATAATCAATCATGTCAAAAGGCACATGTGATGCGTCTAGTGTGTTGGCTAGTGACTGCGTGCTTGTCACCTCTCACTTTCAGCCTGCACCACTGGCTAACTGCTGCTTGCAGCTATGCAAAAAGAAGAGCAGAATGCGTTTAAGTCTCTCCCTGTCAATATATAGCCTCTCCATCAGCAAGCCTTTCATTATGCCTCCTCATGGCGACATGTGGTAACTGAGCACCTCACGGACTCAGGTTAAATCTGAGGGACTTGGAGGAGGTCTGGCCCCCAGACATGCGCCCACCGGCGTGTGGATATGCCCCGGTGCCCACGAACCAGACCCCAGCTATGGGTAAATAGCTCCACTGCCTTGTGGACATCTCGGGAGAGAATAAGGCTAAGGGAGTTAACCCTGCAAAAAATCACCCTACTGCATGCCTTGTAGGTTGTTGTGGGAACAACAAAGACTAGCAGAGAGACCGTAAACAAACCGATGGAAGGCAACGGGAAACTACCATCGTACTATCCCAAGAGATCATGGCCAGACAATCCAATGAAAAAAAAAGTGTAACGACGTAAATAGGGGCTCCTATGGAGCACCTTCGTCTGGTAGGGACCGTCATGCTGGACAGGTGACACCAGACTGTCAGCAAGCTACTGCGTTCAACCGCAACCTCAGAAAAAATACCAAAACCGCAACATGGAACATTAGAACATTGTTGCAAAAAGGTATATTAGACAATATCAAAATGGAGATGGAAAGGCTTAACATTAGTATTTTAGAACTAGGGGAAATGAGATGGAAGGGGGCAGGCATGATAACATCAGGAGAATATACAGAAATATAGTCTGGTGGAAACTCACATGAAAGAGGAGTAAGCATCGTAAGCGACAGGGACAAATCAAAAGCAGTCAGGGGATACTGGGCTGTGTCCAACAGAGTTTTGCCGGTAAAATTGGGTGGCAGGCCATTTGATATCAACGTCATACAGGTGTATGCACCTACATCCGCAAGTACCGTACTCAGGAAGACATCGACAACTTCTACGAAGTATTAGAGATGGCCAAGGCCCAACGTAAATCACAACAAGTTACAATAATATTGGGAGATTTTAATGCTAAAGTGGGACAGGATAGGGTGGAGGATATAGCTGGACCTCATGGCCTAGGTACACAAAATGAAAAGGGAAGGAAAACTTGTAGAATGGACACAAATGAACGAGTTCATAGTAGGAAACACCTGGTTTGAGCAGCCTAATAGAAGAAAATGGACTTGGATGAGTCCAGGAGATAATACCAAAAATCACACAGACTACATCCTGATTAATAAAAGATTTAGAAATTCTTTACTGTCAGCAAAAAGACTACCAGGCGCAGACTGCAACAGTGACCACAATTCTGTAGTGGGAAGATTTAGGCTGAAATCAAGGAAAAGGAAACAGACCAAAAGCAACATCAAACTAAATCTTGGACTCTTAAAGACACATGAAGTGATACGTAAAATAATTTAATGTACATGTTCAAAACAAATTCAGTGCTCTGGAAGACGTTGGTGACAGTGAGGAACAATGGACAAAGTTGAGAAATTCGATAAATGAAGCTTGTGAAGAAATCCCTAAAGAAGATAGAAAAGCAAAAAAGAACTAGATGACAAAAGAAATTTTAGGCTTGATGGAGGAACGGAGGAAGGCAAAGAGAAACGAGGAGATATACAGGAAGATGAAGAAATCAGGAATAGGTGCAATGAAGCTAAGAAAGCTTGGCTGAAAACAAAATGCAAAGAAATAGCAGACTGACACAAAATGGATCCTCAGGGTATGTGCAGACGAATTGAAGAAACTGTCCACAGGAAAATGACATGCACATCAACTGGTTGCTTAAAATCGAAAGATGGTACGCATATCATGGAAAAAGAAAATATTAGACAGATGGGCAGAGTACATTAAAGACCTTTTTGAAGATGACAGAAACGAAGAACAAAGTATAAGAAAGAATGTCGAAGGACCACCCATAATGAAAGATGAAGTTAGAGCAGCACTGAAAAAGATGAAACAAGGAACAGCCACAGGACCAGACAACATTACTACAGAGATGATTGAAGCCCTAGAGGAATTTGGTATTGAAAAAATAACAGTCCTCCTAAATGAAATTTGTGACACTGGAAAAATCCCAGAGATGTCAGAATCAGTTTTCACTGCACTTCCATCGCACAATCAGCTTGATGAGTCATGTAACAAAATTCCTATTAAGAATGATCATGAGGACAAGGAATAGAATCAAAGGAGAAACAGCAGAAGAACAGTGTGGATTTGTGGAAGGGAAAGGTACTATTAATGCCATATACATTCTAAGAACTATCAGAGAGGTCAATCAAGATGAATAAGGATTTTTATTTATGCTTTGTTGATTATACCAAGGCTTTTGATTGGGTAAGACATGAAGAATTGATCAACCAACTAGAAAGACTCAATATTGATGGAAAAGATCTATGAATAATCAGAAATATGTATTGGGAACAAACAGCTGCAATAAGAACAGAAAAAGATAAGCTCTTTCCAAAATATCAAAAGAGGAATCAGACAAGGTTGCGTTTTGTCACCAGATCTGTTTTCACTTTACAGCGAAAACATGAGAAACCTAGAGGAAGACCCTGGATTAAAGGTTGGAGGAAAAATTATAAACATTCGATACGCATATGACACCATGCCAATTACAGAAAATGAAAAGGACCTATAAAACCTTGTAAATATACTAGAACTAGAAAGCAAAGGTAAGGGGTTGGAACTAAACAGCAAGAAGACTGAAGTCATATGATCCGTAAAAATCATGAAATCCCCTCATGCAAAATAACAGCAAACGGCACAACCTTGAGAAAGGTTGATAAGTTTAAATACCTGGGAACGATCATTTCACCAGACGGCAAATGCACATCAGAAATAGCCAGCAGAAGAGAGTTCGTGAATGTTATACAGAACCAATACTGTTATACGGCTGTGAGGCGTGGACAGTCAACAAGCAAAGCCAGAACAAGATTGAGGCAGCCCAAATGTGATTTCTAAGAAGAATGTTGAGAGTTCCATGGACAGCAAAGAAAAACGAGACAGTCTTGATGGAGGCAGACACAAGAAGATTATTCATAAGGAAGATTAGGAAAAGACAGGCAACATTTATAGGCCATTTTATGGGGAATTGGAGCACCTGGTCACAACAGAGGCTGAAGACAGGGTGGAAGAGGTGCTTGAGACAGCAAGGGATAGAAACAGATGGAAGGCCATGATCGCCAATGCCATGTGGCAAGGCACCTGATGATGATGATGATGATGATAATCAGGAACCCTCAGTTCATCTTTATCCAGCTGGATCAACAAACACATAAGAAACTAAAGAGATAAATGTTCAATGTCCATTGTGCAATGCAAGGCAGGTAATCGTTTACTCAGTTCAGTTATTTTTCCTTCCCAAACAGTCCCTTCACAAGGAATCTTTCACTGCACTTCCCGGACAGTTCTTACAATTCAAGTTTCACAGCATCGATATCATTGTTCAGCATTCAGTTCATCACTGTATTTAAATGTATTTGTTACCGCAAAATCCTGGGCAGCAGGACAAATCACAGAGGCGTCATTAATCAGAAACGCCCAGGTATGCAGCAGTCCTAACTGCTTAGGACCAGGGCTGGATCAGGCATCCACCCCTCAAACCCACCAATCAGACCAGACAGCTCCCCACGTCAGAAGCTGTAGATAGGAAAGAATTCGCTAAGTACTTCCATCTACAAAAATGCTAATAAAATGTATGGGGTCAATGGCCGCACCATATCCAAATGTATGGTTGTGGGACATCTATCCCAAAATATTACAGTTCGCCTTTTAAAAGCTCACTGGCAAATTACTTCCACAGTGCCATACAGCAAATATTCTACACTATCACGTTCCAAAAGATTACCACTAACTTGACTTCATTGCCAGTAAAGAAAACAATATCTTACAATAAAGAATTTAACACAAAATTTACCATTCATGTTTCAAAAGTTCAAACTATCAATACATGATTGTCCATAAAAATTCACACTGACTGTGCATCATTCAAAGAACAAAACCCATAAATAGTAATTCATAAACCATCAGGTCAAGAACTACAACTCAATACAATTCTTAAACTGCCAAGATACTTAATTCACTTCACTTTTACACAACTCCGTTTCTACACCTCAAAAGTTTACAACAAATTGTTTCCCTTATCTATTATTCATCCATGAATCCTAACTTTCCTATAACTTGTTTCACAATAGGCCAATTCAACTAGCTCCTTTATAATCTTTTGAGGTCTCAATTTTTGGCAAAGGAAATTTCTCATGCTAACACTCTACAAATCCAAAGGTCAATTAATGCTGCAAAAGGAAACTTTTGTTCAAACATTTGTCATCTCAAAAAATACAAAAGATTCACCAACCTGCTAACACATTAGCAGCTTCCGACAAAAAGAGACTTTTAGTTCTCTTCAGGCAGCAAGGAAACGCAACTGCTCAACCCGGCAATCTCTGTAGAACTGAATTTGAGTTCACAGATTTTCAACACGCACTCCACGATTTAACTTCACAAGCAATCCCAAAACATTTTTCATTTCAGCCAATGAGAACAAAGATACTGAAAACAACACTGAGTGTTCCAATCCACAGAAGCAAAATGAACCCAAACACCTTTTTACACAACAGTGTGAAAATAATAACAGCACATCCGTCACACCTGTCCACCAACATCCTGTATTGTCAACCACGCTAGCAAAGCAAAATCTTAAACCTTTGACTCCCTTCACTGTATCTACCAGCTTCCAGGAGGAAGGAAGGAAAGAAGGATGAATGGAAGGAAAGAAGGAAGGAAGGAAAATAGGAAGGAACGAAGGCAGGAAAGAAGGGAAGGATGGAAGGTAAAGAAGGAAGGAAAAGGAAGAGAAGGAAAGAAGGAAGAAAGAAGGAAGAAAGAAGGAAGGAAAGAAGGAAGAAAAGAAGGTAGGAAGGAATGAAGGGAAGGAAGGAAAGAAGGAAGAAGAAGGAAAGAAGGAAGATGAAGAAAGGAAAAGGAAAAGGAAGGAAAGAAGGAAGGAAGGAAGGAAAGAAGGAAAGAAGGAAGGAAAAAGGAAAAGGAAGGAAAAAAGGAGAAAGAAAGGAAGGAAGAAGGAAAGGAAGGAAGGAAGGAAGAAGAAGAAGAAGAGAAGGAAGGAAGAAAAAGGAAGGAAAGAAGGAAGGAAGAAAGGAAGAAGGAAGAAAGGAAGGAAGGAAGAAGGAAGAAGGAAGGAAGGAAGAAGAAAAGGAAGGAAGGAAAGAAGGAAGGAAGGAAGGAAAGAAGGAAGAAAGAAGGAAGGAAGGAAAAGGAAGGAGAAGGAAGGAAGAAGGAAGGAAGGAAAGAAGAGAAGGAAGAAGAAGGAAAGAAGGAAGGAAAGAAGGAAGGAGAGAAGAAGGAAGAAGGAAGGAAGGAAGAAAAGGAAGAAGGAAGGAAGAAGGAAAGGAAGAGAAGGAAGGAAAGAAGGAAGAAGGAAGAAGAAGGAAGAAGGAAGAAGAAGAAGGAAGAAGAAGGAAGGAAGAAGAAGAAAAGGAAGAAAAGAAGAAGAAGGAAAGAAGGAAAGGAAGAGAAGAGAGAGAAGGAAAGAAGGAAGGAGAGGAAGGAAGGAAGGAAGGTGTGTTGGTGTGGTGTGGATGATGTGTTGTGTTTGCGCGCGTGAGCCGCATGCATACATGTCTGTGTATATACATAAATGTGTGTGTGTGTGTGTGTGTGTGTGTGTGTGTGTGTGTGTGTGTGTTGTGTGTGGTGTGTGTGTGTGTGTGTGTGCAGCTCAAGGATCCTGCCAGATAATTGCTGAAATGCTGGCAGATTTGGCTAGGTGTGCGCGTGTAGAAGTGCCCATTTGCGATGGATCCATGTACAATTCCACACACTTCAAGAGTACCTCAAATTTCTAACGGACCGCCTATTGTTCACATAAGCGAAAAATAACAGCAAAACCCAACGAAAGGAAAATTACAGGGAAAAAAAAAGACAAAAGTTAATGATACTGATTTCACAGACAATACCAAACCAACATGTATACAGTCGAACGACACGCGCTTCAAGTCGAAGGGACATAATTCTTTCTTGACTAGACACTACAACAATACGTCTGTGCTTGCGAACTACCTCCCTTGTTTAATTCCTCGTTTCCTTTGCTCGATTTCTCTTTGGTTGGTTTTGTTATGTATCATGGTTTTTGTTTGTTTTTGAATTTTTGGTTTTGTTTTTTGTTTTCTTTGTTTCGTTTCTTTGTTTTGTTTGCTTGTTTGTTTCCTTTTCCGACAAAAAGCCTGGTCTGTCTGATATGGGTGAGTATGTATGAATGTGTGTATATGTCTGTTTGCAAACATGTCGATATATGCATGTGTTTACGGTTATTTGTTATTTTCATCTCTTATTTGTTTATTTATCTACGTACTCCTATATTTTGTAGTTATTTATTCACCTGCTTACTTACTTCTTATTCACTTACTCATTCACTTGCTTGCTTGCTTACTTACTTGCTTGCTTACCTAGTTACTTACTTACCTATCGATCATTAAGAAAATACTGGCTTCACCTAGTTGAGAGATGGCTGAGCATTTGGGCATTGACTACGGGTGAGGGGGGGGGGGCTGGTTCTGTCATGTGAGACGATTTTATACAGAATAGCTAGTTGTGTTGTGATTCAGACCTTTTTAATTATTTATTTATTTATTTTGTAGGCTATATCCCTTTTTTGAAGGTAAGATACACACATACACATGTCATTTACACGTAACCAAGATCATTCCAGTGGTAGGCTGATAAAATACCAGTATGACATATAGACTAGGTAAAACATAGTCTAGGTAGGGCCTCAGGACCTGGCCAGCTCACGGGTTTATGTGCAGGTTTAAGGCTTGTGCCATGATCACCATACACGTCAAACCTGTGACGTTAGTACATATGGAATTCATTCCCAGGGCGGAGACATCATCTTGAGAAACTGAAACTGAAAACTGTTTGCTACCCATCTTAATGTTCATATTATTCTAATGATTTCAGCTTAGCTTCTCACAGGTCTTCTTATAGACAGAGACAACTGTTGGCCGAGTTTGGGATGGCGCGCGTATGGAGTTGCCAGAGTGCGATCAATCCCTTCAAAGTCTATTTTTCCGACGATGTGAAGCGATTCCATCTCAGCTAATGAAAGAGATAGATAGATAGATAGATAGATAGATAGATAGATAGATAGATAGATAGAGAGATAGAGAGATAGATAGATAGATAGTTCGATAGATAGATAGGTAGATAGATAGATAGATAGGTAGATAGATAGATAGATAGGTAGATAGATAGATATAGATAGATAGGTAGGTAGGTAGATAGATAGATAGATAGATAGGTAGGTAGATAGATAGACAGTTAGGTAGGTAGATAGATAGATAGATAGGTAGGTAGGTAGGTAGGTAGATAGATAGATAATTAGGTAGGTAGATAGATAGATAGATAGATAGATAGGTAGGTAGGTAGGTAGATAGATAGATAGTTAGATAGATACAGACAGATAGACAGACAAACAGACAGACAGAAAGACAGATAGATAGATAGATAGATAGATAGACAGAGAGTGTGTGAGTGAGAGAGTGAGTGAGAAAGAGAGAGTGAGCGAGTGAAATAGAGAGAGTGACAGAGAGAGTGAGGGAGAGAGATAGGTAGATAGATAGATAGATAGATAGAGAGAGAGAGAGAGAGAGAGAGCGCATTGATCATAGTTTGTATTGCGCGTGCGCGTAGTATGTGTAAATGTATGTGTGTATGTCCGTGCATGTGTGAGCATGCACGTATGTGTGTGTGTGTGTTCGTTCGTTCGTTGCTTGATTTAACGTCTTTTCACTATAAGTGATATTAGACGGGGAAAAATGGCATGGAGGATGAAATTAGGGGGGGGGGGGGGGAGGAGAGGGGGGGGAGGGGACAGAGGGGAACAGAGTAAGAAACGGGAAAAAATTAAAAGGAAGCGGCAAGGTTTTCAAAAAAAGGATATGGATGAACAGAGAAATGAAACTAGAACAGCGCTAACATCAATAATGTAAAAGAAAAATCGTCATAAAAACAAAACAAAGCAAAAATAATCATAATTATAATAATAATTTTAAAGTAACACATTAACAGGACTGTGAACCAATGATTCTGAAATTTTAACTTACAAAACTTGATCCGATACAACTTCTTTAAAATGCGTTTCAAGATAGTTTCCTTCTGTAAACATCTTTGATAAAAAGGAACGAAGTTTTCTGCAGTAAAACAAACAGTGATACAATGTGAATTGTTCACCGCAAATACATAAAATGTTTTTACAATATTTTGTTTTCAAAGCGTTCAGTTGAATACAAAAATATGTGATAACAATTAATCTCAAATGATATAACGAGGAATACTGCAAGTTTTTACAGATATTTTAAACTGAAAGTTTGATTCTTTTTTGAGACATAAATTTTTCATTTAAATGTTCATGAAATTGAATCTATGATGCTAATTCCAGCGAGCTGTAAGCTTCTTTTACCGAGGTGTTAACATGTAATTCTATGGAATTTTCAGAATGGAGTGCACCGGATTTAGCTGCTCTGTCAACTACGTTGTTGCCATGAAGGCACCCAGCATAAATTGATATCCGAACCATTTATCTTTAAACAATGTATTAGATGATTTGCCTCAATAATTAAATCAGGTCTTGTGTCTGTATCAAAAGACTGTAAGGCATATAATACAGATTTTGAATCAACAAAGAGAACTACTTTGAAAGACACAGGCCGAAGGCTTATCAAATAATGCAACGCTTGCACAACAGCAACCAATTCTGCTGTATATATAGATACATTTGCCCCAATGAAAAAAGACTTTTTAATGTTAAAGTTTCGAACATAAAAGGCTGCTCCAGCGCTCTGATTTGCTAAGACTGACCCATCGGTAAAAATGTAGAGGTGGGTACGGTACTTTTCATCGATGTGTTCACAAGCTGTGGATAGCGTAATGTTGACATTATTATCTTTTTTAACGTTTGCATAATCGAGATCAAATGTGGCCTTTAGTATTTCCCATGTAGGGATAGGCGTTATCGTTGGTTTCTCGGCTATTTCATCCATAGTTATGTTGGACTGTTTGATCAGGTCAGATATGTAAGTTGCGGCTGTAATTTGTGATGAAATGTTTTTTGCTCATTTTGGAAAGTCAGTATCAGACCTGATCTTAATTTCTTTGCTTACAAAATTATCCGCTTGTGAAGTAGTTCTAATTGCAAAATTTGCTGTAGCTAGCTCACGATGGTTGTTTAAAGGTAGAATTCCAGCAACTTTGTACGTTTCCAGAGTAGAAGCATGAGTTGGTACACCTGGTGCAATTTTAAGACTTTTGCAGTCCAAACTCTTAATCTTTTTTAGTAAATATTTGGGTGCATTGAAAAAAACTTCTTGCGCGTAGGATAATTTAGACCTGACCAGCGCTGTTGACAGATGAATCAGTACATTTGTATCCATTCCCCAGGGTAATTTGCTTATTAATTTAGAAAATTTAAGGTTTTTCGCTCTTTTGTTAAAATATAATCAAAATGGACATTCCAGCTTAATTTCGACGTGATGTAAACTCCCAGAAATGTTACGACCTGTTTGTAATTCAACACTTCATCAAGCAATTTGAAAGTAGGTAAGTTATTTGAGTTACCACCAGGATCAAACAGCATCATGTTAGTTTTTTTCTGCTGACAATGACAGACCATTTTCTAACATATAGTTTCCAAGATTATCAACATCAATTTGATACAATTTCCTGATGTAATTCCGCGTTCTCTGTGGAGTAGTCTTTTTTAAAGTGATATTCATCCAAGTGCATATATCATCAGCATACTGTACTAAAACAAACACGATTTGAAAGAGCTTTAGGAAGATCCTGTACAAGGATATTAAATCAAATAGGTGCTATCACTGAACCTTGTGGAATCCCCATGTCGAGGTGTCATGAAGAAGAATAACTAGCTCCCATTCTTGCCTGAATTGTTCTATTAGCTAAAAAAGATTTAATGTAATTGTACATATTGCCAGATAACCCAACAGATTTTAGCTTGAACAATAAACGTTTATGCCAAACTTGATCGTAAGCTTTTTTTATATCAAAGAAAGTAGCTAAAACACTTTTTCTGTGGTCAAACTGTTGTTTGATCTGAGTTGTAAGTTTAACCAGGTGCTAAACTGCGGATCTCCCTTTTCTAAAACCTGCCTGGTTTACCGGAATAACGTTATTTTTATCACAGTAGTGTAAAGGTCTGTTAAAGACCAATCTTTCCATTAGTTTGCTCGTGTGGGACGTCAAAGCAATGGGTCTGTAACTGTTTTTATCGGTTTTCGATTTTCCTGTTTTTAATATTGGTATAACTATAGACTTTTGCCAGATTTGTGGTACAGTTCCGCTAATCCAGCTTTTCTGCAAAATGTTGTATAGGAAAATAAGGTAGTTTTCAGGGAGATGTTTAATCATTTCAGTCGAAACTGCATCAACACCTACCGAACTCGTTTTGTTGTGTAGAAACTGTACTGTGTTTTTTAGCTCTTCTAAGGTGATTGGAGAATTAAACCAGAGATCATTCTGTAGTACTGGATCAGTGTATATTGGGTTGTTATCTTCCATTTCTCTTCGATGTTTGCAGCCAGGAGATAAACCTTCAACTTTACTGTTTTCAGCAAACAGATCCACAAAAGTTTCTGCTTTGTCCATGTCTGAAGGAAATGTGATACATGTTTCAATCATTATCGGACACCTAGGTAAGTTGGTTCCATTCTTCATTTGTTTCATTTTCGTCCAGACTTTATGGAAATCTTTGAAATCTGAAATTTCTTTTGTGTAGAATGATGCCCAATAATCTTTCTTTGCTTCAGCAATGATTTTGTTACATTGGATGTTAGCTTTTTTCATTTCCACATGATCTTCAGGTTTCCGACTTTTGATGTAGATTTTGAATTTCTCCCTTTTATATTGAACTGCTTTCTCACATGCCTCTGTCCACCAAACATTACCCAATCGATTATTTGATCTAGAAGATTTGAGTTTCGGAATCGATATGTCTGCAGCGGCTAGAATTGACTCTTGGAATTCAGAAAACGTAATGTCTACATTTTCACTTTCGTAATGGCTGTAATCCTGATTAGCAAGAGCAGTTCGAAATAAGAACCAGTCTGCTCGCTTGTAATTATATTTTGGAATAATATCAGGAGAGCTGTCTTTCATCCTGATATTTTTGTCAGTTATGGTTATGATGATAGGTAGGTGATCGCTTCCCAAAGTGTCTCTGTGAGTTTCCCAGGTACAGGATGGTGCTAATTCTGGTGATATCAGAGACAAATCGATGGCTGTCGCCCTGTGTTTGGAGACATCAGGGATCCTAGTGACACTACCATCATTTAGAAGGTAAAGCGAACTATCAACGATATTTTCTACCAAACGATTGCTCGTAACAGTAGAACAGTTCTTTTCCCAAAATGGGGAGTGGGAATTAAAGTCTCCACCTATTAGCCATTTACCACGCTGCTGATCTTGGATCGTGTGCAGCCATTCTGTGTTGTGGTCATTTGGACCTGTTGGCAGGTACACTGACAAAACGTTGATGTTTAAACAATTGCTTAATTAGACAGTGGCAGCACAAGCGTGCAAATCTTCGCTTGATTTCAAAACTGGGGAAGTAAGTAAGCAGTATTGTAACTCTTTGAGTATATATATCGCAGTGGATACCTTCTTCCCGTGATTCCCACATTCATAGACTGGAGGATAATAATAACTGGGGAAATTGGGAAGCTTGGTTGTGACAACATTCATCGACTGTAGAATCAAAATTTCACACCTATTTGATGTCAGGAAATGCTCCAAGTAAGCCGAATTGGTGGAAAGGGATCTACAATTCCATTGCAAAAACTTGACTTGGGATTGTTGTCGCATTGCTGATATTGGTTAATCTCCAACTTTCTATTAACTGTTATTTGTGATCGATAATAATGAATACTTTGATTTTCTGTGTACAGGAGAACTGGACAGAAAGAAAATTACGCAATTACTTACACTACGCAGTAAAGATAACAAAATTGTAGCAAAAACAATAAAAAGAAAATTATATAGTCCACCGTACGAATAACTTATAAAGGTGATAATAGATTACAAGGGATAACAAATAACCAATAATCTAAATAATAGCATACACGTCTTCAAATGTACAGAGTGTATAGTCTGACCGAATCGTGATAGTCGGACTAAAACCTAATTATTATATACTTTCAGCGGAAGAAATGTCAGAGATGACGAGGAAAAAGTCCTGTGACATGAACGTAAAGAATTGTATATGTAATACTGTTATTACAAAACATATTACACGGCCACCATGGTGCGTAGTTGTCAAAAAGGTGGTACCGTCCTCTGGAGAATCTGGAAGGGTGTAGCTGTGATGATCTTGATCTTGATGTTCTCCTTGGGGTCTCCCAAAATAGGTCTCGAATGTGTCTTCCAAGATTTCCTGCAATGATGCTACTTCCTCTGGTGGTGGGTGAATGTCGTCTTTTAGAAATTGTTGAGTGGTACGAAGGTTCTCATGTGATACAAAAGAAATATTTTTCATATCAACAAGTTCAGCAGATAGGAAAGCGTTGAACAGATTTCGTTGAACCTCCATTCATGCCTGCCGTACAGGGGCACCCTTACTAACGACTAGTTTTGAATTTGGATGTTCTTGTGCTATTTGTTTTATGCCTGAAGCGAGATGTTTAGTTGTTGCAGGGAGATCTTTGCTGTTTAATTCATGCATGCCACAATGAAAAACAATGCAGTCTGCAGAATCGTCAAATTTGGAAAAGGCCATGTCTAATGTGCTTTTAATGTCATGATGGTCGTTCACAGGACACGAGTCTCCTTCGAAACCGTAAGATCGTCCCTGTCTTCTTGAGTTGATACCCCTGAACACAGAGTCGTGGACAGTGAGAACGCACGGAAGATCGTGGGTCTTTTTATGCTGTTTTGGAATATTTTCAGAACGGGATGACGTCTTTAGCTTGTGTGACGTCATGACGTTGTTCTTTCTTGTTTTTTATTTTCTTTTCAGGCACTTTTGTTGCTTGTTGTTTAGTTTCGCTGCTGGGTTTTGGTGCCTTGAGGTTTCGAGCCTGTTTGTCGTCCTGCTTGCTTGTGTGGTTTTGTTTCAGTACATCAGCGTAGGTGGGATGTGTGTCATGTAGATCCGTCTGTGTGTGACAGTTACGGGTTGTCATGGTGATGTTCTTTTTTTGCTGGGTAGTGTGTGTGTGTGTGTGTGTGTGTGTGTGTGTGTGTGTGTGTGTGTGTGTGTGTGTGCGTGCGTGTGCACGAGCGCGCGCGCGTGTGTCTGTGTGTGTGTGCACGCGTGCGTGCGTGCGTGCGTGCATGTTTCAGTTTCTCAAACCATCATCTCCGCGATCAGAATGAATTCCAAATCCACTGTCGCTACACACGCCATGTGATGGAGAAGATCCAAAACGATCATGGCCAAGCCCTATCTATACCTGAGCAATGGGACCCACGCGCTGGCAAGGTCAAAGGGCAAGTGTGAGTGTGTGGGGGGGGGGGGGAGGGAGGAGGAGGACTTCCAACCTGTGCCCCATCTGAGAATCAAACCCACGACCCTCACATAATCAGCATGTTGCTCTAAACAGCTGAAGTGACGGGCCGTCCACTTTTCGTGGGACCATGGACACTGAATGTTTCAATGGAATAGGTTATAACCCTTTATGAATCGACGTGGACAATAGATATGAATATGCACACACATAGGCCTACGTAACCATGAATATTGCATGCAGATAGACAAAGAGAGAGAGAGAGAGAAAGAGACAGACAGATAGACACAGACAGAGAGAAACAGAGCGAGAACGAGAGCGAGCGAGGAAGAGAGAGAGGGGGAGAAAGAGAGAGAAGACAGACAGACAGACATACATACAAAGACAGAGATGGAGTCAGAGAGACAGAGGGAGAGAGAAAAAGAAAGAAAGAGAGAAAGAAAGAGAGAGAGACAGAGACAGAGAAAGAGGGACACAGACAGACAGACAGACAGAAAGGGCAAAAGAATTTAAGAACATCATTCCTTACCTTAAACACACACACATACACACACACACACACACACACACACACACACACACACACACACACACACACACACACACACACACACACACAAAATTCAAAGTACATTTATTATGGCTGAAATACACAGAAATCAAAGGAAACACACTCACTTCGTAGACGACACTATGTATATACCGTTCGCTAAATATTTAGGGAAACAAACAGGCTGGCGTAAAGAAAAGCCGGCCAAATGATAGAAAAATCGATTTTAAAAAAGGGGGGTGGGAGTAGGGGGTGGGAATGAATAAAAGAAGGGGAGAAAGAGAGACAGAGAAAAAAAAATAACAAGGAACGAGAATGAGAGAACGAAAGAAGGAAAGAAATAAATAGAAAAGAAAAAAGAAGGAAAGAAAGACAGACGCAAAGAAAGAAAGGAGGAGAGAAAAAAAGAAGTGAAAGAAATAATGTAAACAGGGAAGAATGAAAGAAAGAAAAAAAAGGAGAGACAGAAAGAATAAACGAAAGAGAAGGAGAATGAAAGGAAGAAAAAGAGGAATGAAAGGAAAGAAAGAAAAACGAAAAATCAATCAATCAATCGATCAGAAAGAAAAAACGAGAAATCAAGCAAGCAAGAAAGCAAGCAAGCTAGCAAACAAACAAGCAAACAAGTAAGCAAGCAGAAACAAAACAAAAAACTGAAAAAAGAGACAGAAGGAAAGAGACAACAAAAAACAAAACAAACAAACAAAAAAGAAGAAAAAAATCGAAGTGGGAAGTTTAAGGAGAAGGAAGAGAAGAAAGAAAATGAGAAAAAAAAAAGGAAGACGATGACAATGGCGATGACCAGGAGATCAAAAAGACCAAATGTCTGTCTTGGGAAGCATCAGTTCCACCTGGAGACAGTCTTCACTCCATTTTCTCAAACACCTGTTTCTGGGACACTCCCTTGCATACGTCCTCCTGTACACACACACACACACACACATATCAAAGTCAACAAGATATTTGTTCCAGGCAGTCGTGCTTTCTCAGATGCATGTATACACGTGTGTTAATGCCCTATCGGTATAGAATCCCTATTGGTATAGTATCCCTATCGGTATACCCAGACCAGCCCTGTCGGTATACTCAGCCATATGGTGAACTCAGCCCTATCGGCATATTCAGCCCTACCAGTCTACGCAGCCCTATCGGTATACCCAGCCCTATCGGTTTACTCAGCCCTGTCAGTATACTCAGCTCTATCAGTATACTCAGCCCTATCAGTATATTCACCCCATCGGTATACACAGCCCTATTGGTACACTCCGCCTATGGGTACACTCAGCCCTATCGGTTTACACATCCCTACCAGTATACGCTGTCCTACTGGTATACTCAGCCCTATCGGTACGCTCATTCTATCGGTATGCTCAGCCCTATCAGTATACTCAGCCCTACCGGTATACCTAGTCCATAGCATACTCAGCCATATTGGTATACTCAGCCCTATCGGTATACTCACCCTATCCATATACTCAGCCCTACCGGTATGCCTAGTCCATAGTATACTCAGCCCTACTGGTATACTCACCCTATCCATATACTCATACTGGTATACCCAGCCCATCAGTATACTCGGCCCTATCGATATACTCAGCCCTATCAGTTTTCTCAGCCCTATCGGTATACCCAACCCTATCGGTGTACACAGCCCTACCGGTATACTCAGCCCTATCGGTATACTCAGCCCTATCGGCATACCCAGCCCTATTGGCATACCCAGCCCTATCGGCGTACCCAGCCCTATCGGTTTATACAGCCCTATCGGTATACAGCCTTATCGGTATACACAGCCCTATCGGTATACCCAGCCCTATCAGTATACCCAGCCCTATCGGTACACTCAGCCCTATACTCAGCCCTATCGGCATACCCAGCCTATAGTTTATACAGCCCTATCGGTATACTCAGCCCTATCGGTATACTCAGCCCTATTGGTATACTCAGCCCTATCAGCATACCCAGCCCTATCGGTATACTCAGCCCTATCGGTCTATTCTGTTCAAAATAGCATACACAGCAATATTTACTAAATCTAAAGCTTAATGTTTCAACATATTACTTCGGAAGATTATAAATGTGTACACAATGAAAATCAAAAAGTCACGATCAAGTTAAAAATGTACTTATTTAAAATTCCTTGGTACAATTTGGCCTCCCTATCCCGGTAACACACACGCGCACACACACACACACGTGTCGTGCACTCCCGCACACACGCACGGACACGGACATAGATACATAGACACAGATTACATACACACACATATACACACACACATACACAAAACACAACATATACACACACACATGCACACACAGACACACACACACAGACATACACATACACACACACACAAACACACACACATACACACACACTCACATACATACACACACACACATAACACATACACATACACACGCACACATACACACCCACACACACAAACACACACATATACACACACAAACACACACACATAACACACACACACACACACACACACACACACACACACACACACACACACACACACACACACACACACACACTTACGTTGACAAAGTTGTTGCCCTCTACACGAGATGCTGGAAAACTCGGACCTTCCCATATCGTACACACGCACACACACGCACACACACACACACACACACACACACATCTACACACACACACACTTACGTTGACAAAGTTGTTGCCCTCTATACGAGAGATGCTGGAAAACTTGGACCCTCCCATATCGTACTCTCCCAACAGTTGTCCGTCCTTGACGGTCATTTTACTCTGTCACATAGATAATCATGATAATAGTGATGATGATGATGATGACGACGATAACAAAAATAATAATAATAATCATAATAATAATGATGATGGTAATAATAATGATAATGATGATGACGATGATGATAACAATAATAATGATAACGATAATAACAACAACAGCAACAACAATGATAATCATAATGATGATGATGATAATGTTAATGAACATAATAATAATAATAATGATATAACAATAATGATAATAACAACAACAGCAACAACAGTGATAATGATAATGATATCGATGATGATAACAGCAACAACAATGATAATGATAATCATAATAATGATGATGATGATTATGATAATGTTAATGAAGAAAATGATAATAACAATGATGATGATGATCATCATCATCATAACATTAATAATAATAAGACAGTGACGATGTTATTACCGCTGTTACTATTATTACTACCACTACTCTACATCTAGATAGACAGACAGACAGACAGATAGATAGATGGATAAATAGATAGATACATACATAGATAGACAGATAGATATATAGACAGACAGACAAACAGACAGATAGACAGATAGATAGAGAAATAGAGAGAGAGAGAGATAGAGAAAGATAGAAAAAGATAGAGATAGATAGAGATAGAGATAGGCGCACAGACAGATATAAATACAGAGAGAGAGACACTCATAGAAACTGAGAGTGGGGTAAAAAGAAAGAGAGAGGGCAGAGAGGGAGGAACGAAGGGAGAGAGAGAGAGAGAGACAGACAGACAGACAGACAGCATGAGAAAGACAAAAAGAGAAGAAAGAGAGGGGGGAAGAGATTTTGGGAGAGAGAGAGAGTGTGTGTGTGTGTGGTGTGTGTGTGTGTGTGTGCGGGCGCGCGCCCGCGCGTGCGTGTGTGTGTGTGCGCGTGTGCGTATATGTGTGCGTGTGTGTGTGTGTGTGTGTGTGTGTGTGTGTGTGTGTGTGTGTGTGTGTGTGTGTGTGTGTGTGCGTATATGTGTGTGTGCATGTGTGTGTGCGTGTGTTAATGTGTGTGTACAAAGACAGATACAGAGAGACAGACAGACAGAGTAAGACAGAGATAGAGACACAGAGAGAGAGGGAAAGACAAACAGAGAGAGAGACAGACAGACAGACAAAGAAACAGAGACAGAGATAGACAGACAGACAGAGACAGACAGAGAAGGAGACAGAGACAGACAGAGAGACAGACAGAGACAGAGACATAGAGATCTGTACATTCAGACATTTCGAAATATGTTCCACTCCAGCAGCTAGACACTGACCTTGATGGTTATCCCCTGGTACTCAAAGGTGAAGGGCACATCGAGTTTAAAGGTCATTTCATCCTTTCGGTGTCCATAATCAGTGACTGACTTATACGTGTCGGCAGTCTCCTGACTGAACTCAAACGTCAGGTTGCTGATTTTCCTCATCTCCTCTCTGAGTTTTTCAGGAACCTCTGGAACCAACGAACAAATGAGCATTCAAACACACACATGCATGCACACCCACGAACACGCGTGCACGCACGCTTGCATCAAAGACCACTGACAGATTCAGTTTCAGTTTCAGTTTCTCAAGATGACGTTTCCACGCTCGGAATGAATTCCATATGCACTAACGTCACAGGTGCCATGTGATGGAGAAGGTCCAGAATGATCACGGCACAAGCCTCAAGCCTGCACATAAACCCACGAGTTGGCCAGGTCCTTACTCTGGGGTCGCAGGGGAGTGAGGTGGCAGAGACCCCAACCCCTCCCGGGCCAGCACCACGAGGGCGGCGCCCATCCCCTCGCCCTCGCTTCAAATTCATATTCATATCACGGTTTTTTAACCAAGACTTTACAAAGGCAAGAACTAGAAGGCTAATTGGTCTTGAAGGAGTGGGACCTGTGAAATCAACCTATCTCTCCAATGTTTTTTACCAAGGCAGCGGGGCAATGCCCTGCTCTTCACGATTTTCAACTGCCGTGGGATATTTAACATGCGCAGACAGAAGGCACATGGGTCCAAGTCGTTTCTCGTCCCCTTCCGAAGGACTAGATGTTCAGATCAATTTTCTGGTCAAACTGAGGAGAAAAGTCAAGGCTTCTACGGGGAGCGAACCCTGGAACTTCGAGTTCAGTTATTGGCAGGCGAACGTCTGAACCATTCTGCCACCTTTCTCCAGCTTGACAGAAGAGAGAAGCTCTGGAGAGAGCCAGACAGCATAAGGTCCTCAGAGGAGAACCTCCCACCCCCCACCCCAACCCCCTGTCATGCAAAGTGTTTCAGCCCTTAACTCTGAACCCTGTTACTAGCTGGCTAGCTGGTAGAGCCATAGTCTCAAGGTCTGATATCTTGAGTTCAATCCCAGCCTGCAACTTTAAAAACTGGCCTGTTGGCTGCCCATCTTAATGTTTCCATCATTCTAGTGGTGTTAGCTTTAGTGTTTGATAGGTCCCTTCTCCCCTTTCGCCTTTTCAATACCTTTGCCAACGCATAGGGTTTTGTGCAGGCTCAGGAAATCTGTCAGATAATTGCTCGGTGGATTTAGGTGTATGGAGCTGTCCGAGCTTGGTGAATCCCTATTGATATAACTCCAATAACTCCATTAACTCCGTTACTGTACATACCCACGAACACACGCCCTCGCATGCCCACATCATAGACATTGAAATATCATAACCATTTTTGATACATCATTATTGTGCAAAATAACAGCAAATGGCACAACCTTGACAAAGGTTGATAAATTCAAATACCTGGGAGCGATCATTTCATCAGATGGCAGATGCACATCAGAAATAGCCGGCAGAATCGCCCAAGCCAAAACAGCATTCAAGAAGATGACAAGCATTCTTACCAACAAATGCCTATCAATTAACATCAGGAAGAGAGTTCTTGAATGTTATATAGAACCAATACTGTTGTACGGATGCCAGGCGTGGACAGTCAACAAACAAAGCCAGAACAAGATTGAGGCAGCCGAGATGTGGTTTCTCAGAAGAATGTTGAGGGTTCCATGGACAGCAAAGAAAACAAACGAGACAGTCTTGTTGGAGGCAGACACAAGTAGATCACTCATAAGGAAGATTAGGAAAAGACAGGCAACATTTATAGGCCATTTTATGAGGAAGGGGGATTTGGAGCACCTGGTCACAATGGGAAAACTGGAGGGAAAGAGAGCACCGGGTAGACCCAGGGAGAAAATGCTGGACGGACTTGCAGAGTGGCTGGGGACGGGGAGGGTGGGGGAGATGCTAGGGGCAACGAGAGATAGAGGCAGATGGAAGTCCATGATCGCCAACGCCATGCGGCAGGGCACCTGATGATGATGATTATTGTACAGTCAACAAGTCAACAAGAAGTCCACATGTTGATTGTACAATGATTTCAACTGAAATATCATGACGATTTTTGATACATCATCACTGTATGGTGTTATTCTGCAAACTCATTTAGACTCTGTCACTTGGTAAAGGTGTATGTTGGTGACTGGCAATGTCTTGCAGTTTATGCAGGTTCGTGAAGATCTAGCAGTCGATCGTTCTTCTCAGAGACAAGATACACCAGTCCAGGTTAAACGAAAATGATCCTTTATTTGAAGAACGAATGAAACACAACAGGAACTGGGTAAAAACTTCACACATCCAATGCACCACTCCTAGTTTGCAGAATTATTCTTCTTCAGTCCTCGAATCTACACACACAGCAACTCCACGAATCTATAGCAACTTCTCAATCTCTGACAGCGGGCTTACACTTCAACTCTTTCGATCGCTCTCTACCCACAGTCACGCTTTATTTATAATATCATGAAAAGTTCCCGAATATTCTCGGCTTTTCCCTAGATTTTCAGCCAATCATAGTCACATTCTCGAACCTTCCCTTCTAGAATATAATATTCTGTAGTTCTAGCCAATCACTGTACAGATTAAATTTGTTTACAATTTCAGGAACCTTCTCGAAAGATCTAAGGTATTCTACGTTTTTCTCGTCATTTCTAGATTGTTCCGAAGCATTCTACACATTTCCATACAACGAAATCAAACTTAAACATATATTTTCAGTGTTAGCATAAACCAAAACAAATATTCTAGATTCATTATCGAGCGAATCACAAACTAATCTTCAAGAGCGAACAGCAGAGAGAGCTGAATCTACAGACACATTTTGACGTCACACTTCTTTTATCGGCATTCGCACTTTCACATTGAGTTTCTCCTTTTTGAAATGTAACAGACTCACTGTGGAAAATGGAAACCGATGATGCCAACATCTCGCATACACACCCACGCATCGAAGACGAGTATGCTGACTGTGGAACAACATACTGCCTGTGCAGTGTCATCATCATCATCATCATCATCATCATCATCATCATCATCATCATCAGGTGCCCTGCCGCATGGCGTTGGCGACCATGGACTTCCAACCATCTCTATCTCTCGTTGCCCCCAAGCATCTCCCCCACCCTCCTCATCCTCAGCCACTCTGCAAGTCCGTCCAGCATTTTCTCCCTGGGTCTACCTGGTGCTCTCTTTCCCTCCAGCTTCCCCGCTGTGACCAGGTGCTCCAAAACCCCCTTCCTCATAAAATGGCCTATAAATCTGCGCAGTGGGCAAAAAAAAAAAAAAAAAAAAAAAGTGCGCACACGTATCCTGGACAATTCGGAACGTTGAACTGGCTGACTGAAGGACTGACTGACTGACTGACTGACCGCCTGCCTGACTAACTGCCTAACTAACTAACGAACTAACTAACTGACTGACGGACGGACTGACGAACTAACTAACTGACTGACTGACTGACCGACTGACTGACTGAATGAATGAATGAATGACTAATTGACTAACGAACTAACGAACTGACTGACTGACTGACTGACTGACTGACTGACTTACATCAGAATCAGGATCAGGAATTCATTTAGTAAGGCCAAAGCCCCTTTTGAAAGGACGTGAACACGTTATACACATTAAGCAAACACAAAATAGTATACAATACAGAACCGTTCTTAGATGATGCTTACTTCAAAACAGTATGGAAATACAATCTGGCTCACACAGTCATTCATTCTTCAGTGACACAATTTGAGCATATTAACTAGTTTAACGGCCACAAATTTGTAGAAACTAACTTTCAGACAAGGCAATCCTCTTTTCTGTTAGGAGAAATATTGATATATGTAAGCTACCAGAGTTCTAATTGTATACTCTTTTTTTTTCTTTGAAGCCATGAGCGTTGTTAATCTGAAATCATTTGGATTATGGTAGTGCTTTGGCTGGATTAACTGACGTCTCTAAAATTAGTAATTGGAAAAAAAAAAAGAAGAAATAAACAAATAAATAAATATTTAAGCAAATAAACGAGTAAGTAACTAACTACTACTAGTTAAGTAAATAAATACATAATATAAACAGATGAATAATAAATAAAAGGAAGGAAGCAAACAAAAAAGAAAGGAAGGAAGGAAGAAAGGAAGGAAAGAAGGAAGGAAGGAAAGAAGGAGAAGAATGAAAGAAACAAAGAAGGAAGGAAGGAAAGAAGGAAGGAAGGAAGAAAAGAAGGAAAGAAACAAAGAAGGAAGGAAAGAAGGAAGGAAAGAATGGAAGAAACAAAGAAGGAAAGAAACAAAGAAGGAAAGAAACAAAGAAGGAAGGAAAGAATGGAAGAAACAAAGAAGGAAGGAAGGACAGAAGGAAAGAAACAAAGAAGGAAGGAAGGAATGAAGGAAAGAAACAAAGAAGGAAGGAAAGAAGGAAGGAAGGAAAGAAGGAAGGAATGAAGGAAAGAAACAAAGAAGGAAGGAAACAAAGAAGGAAGGAAAGAAGGAAGGAAGGAAAGAAGGAAGGAAACAAAGAAGGAAGGAAAGAAGGAAGGAAGGAAGGAAAGAAGGAAGGAATGAAGGAAAGAAACAAAGAAGGAAGGAAGGAAAGAAGGAAGGAAGGAAAGAAGGAAGGAAGGAAAGAAGGAAGGAAGGAAAAAAGAAAGAAACAAAGAAGGAAGGAAGGAAAGAATGAAAGAAACAAAGAAGGAAGGAAGGAAGGAAAGAATGAAAGAAACAAAGAAGGAAGGAAGGAAGGAAAGAATGAAAGAAACAAAGGAAGGAAGGAAGGAAGGAAAGAATGAAAGAAACAAGGAAGGAAGGAAGGAAGGAAAGAATGAAAGAAACAAAGAAGGAAGGAAGGAAAGAATGAAAGAAACAAAGGAAGGAAGGAAGGAAGGAAAGAGTGAAAGAAACAAAGAAGGAAGGAAGGAAGGAAAGAATGAAAAAACAAAGAAGGAAGGAAGGAAGGAAAGAATGAAAGAAACAAAGAAGGAAGGAAGGAAGGAAAGAATGACAGAAACAAAGGAAGGAAGGAAGGAAGGAAAGAATGAAAGAAACAAAGAAGGAAGGAAGGACAGAAAGAAACAAAGAAGGAAGGAAGGACAGAAAGAAACAAAGAAGGAAGGAAAGAATGAAAGAAACAAAGAAGGAAGGAAGGACAGAAAGAAACAAAGAAGGAAGGAAGGACAGAAAGAAACAAAGAAGGAAGGAAGGAAGGACAGAAGGAAAGAAACAAAGAAGGAAGGAATGAAGGAAAGAAACAAAGAAGGAAGGAATGAAGGAAAGAAACAAAGAAGGAAGGAAAGAAACAAAGAAGGAAGGAATGAAGGAAAGAAACAAAGAAGGAAGGAAAGAAACAAAGAAGGAAGGAAAGAAGGAAAGAAACAAAGAAGGAAGAAAGAATGGAAGGAAGGAAAGAAGAAAACAGGAAGAAAGGAAAGAAGGAAGGAAGGAGAGAAAAAAGGAAAGAAGAAAAGAAGAAAGGAAAGAAGGAAGGAAGAAAGGAAGGAAGGAAAGAAGGAAGGAAGAAAGAAAGCAAACAAAACAGGAAGAAAGGAAAGAAGGAAAGAAAAAGCGAAAGAAGAAAGGAAAGAAAGAAGGAAGGAAAGAAAAAAGAAGAAAGGAAGAAAAGAATGAACAAATAAATAAATTAAAATACACATGGAAACCAAAATATCAGAGACAGCGAAGCCAGCAGCACTCACGCATGGCATCAGCCCATTGGTCAAAGCCGACCCATTTGTTTGGAATCAGCTTCCACTTGCCCAGAAACTGGTCCACGGGACTGGAGGTACCTGCACATTGGTCAAGACCACATAATCAGTTGAACTGAGCCATGGGAAGCGCTCAGTTGGTGGTCAAAAGAAACGCTTAAAAACCCTATGACTCCTGCAACCCTGTCCATCAGCATCCTGCATTGTCAACCATGCTAGCAAAGCAAAATCATCAAAAATCGCCTACGCACATCTCACTTCCCCAGAACAAAAACAAAAAAACAAAAAAAAAGCACTCAATACATGTACCCAATTGTCAATCCAAGGAATAAGTACGTAAGACTTTATCAAAGACATACAGGTGAATGGGCCAGCAAGGCAGAAAATCACAGGGAAAAAAATGACAGAAAGCAAAGGAACAAGGCAGAAACAAAGAGAGTGACAGAAAAGAGGAAATTTCTAGCACAAAATTTCCAGAAGGTGGGGATACTATTTATACTGAAAGAGCCCCCGGCATCCCCACGGGAGAGAGAGGCTGACCAGCAAAGGCATCATTCTCAGTAGATGTTAAGAGCTGAAGAATGAGAGCCATTCCTATCTTTCTTTATGTATATAATTTTTTTTCTGTCCCAACTTTTTTCTTGCACCAAAAAATGGGACAGAAAAAATATTTTCCGGGACATTTTTTTTTTCAGAATGCCTGACATGGGGATGATAATCATGATGCTGAACAACATCCGTTCTGAATGGAGAACTGCGTAAAAGTGCTGTCATCTACGTTTTGTTTCCTTTCGTAATGGTGTCAACCAGGCCCGAGAGATACACGCACATAATCAACACAACCACACACACACACACGCAACGCACACGCTACACACACACACACACGCACGCATGCACACACCGTCTAATTCACATCAAAGTGAACAGCACGTAATTAAGAACGACACAACAACGCATGCACACACACAAAACACACACGCACGCAGCGGCTCACGCATAGCACACATACACATAATCACAAACACACATACACAGAGCGACCGAGAGAGAGAGAAACATGACAGACGAGCGGAGAGAGAAAGAGAAGGGAGAGAAGAGAGCGAGAGAAGAGAGGCTGAAATAGAGTTAAAGACAGACAGACAGACATAACAGAGAGACAGACAGACAAATACACAGCAGAGACAGAGGAGAGACAGAGGACAGACAGAGACAGACATAGACACAAACACAGACAGAGACACGGACAAAAGTGGGGTGGGGGTAGGGGGAAGGGGAGGAGGAGGGAGAAAGACAGTCAGAATCATTTCAATCCAGCTTACCTGCGTAAAATCGCAGGATCCCAGGTGCAATCATTCTCAGGGCACATCTTGACGCCAGCACCGATTTCAACATGGTGATGTCAATCAGCTCTAAACCTACCAGATCACAGATCAATGGAAACCTTTATCACACAATCCAAAACAAGTGTGACTGCCCGCGTTCAAGCAAACAGGAACCAGAAAAACACGAAAGAGGAATAAGAACGCGTATTTAATACAACCAGACAAGACAGGCGCAAATTTTCGGCTAACTGGCCTTTGTTTAAGCGTAAGATCACGAACAAACAAACAAACAAACAAACACCAGATACAAAAATTGCAGAGTGGCCGAAACAGAAAGGGTGGGAGATGTACTTGCAGCGACAAAAGATAGATCGATACATATGGAAGGCCATGATCGTCAACGCCATGAGGTGTGGCACATGATGATGATGATATTAGTCCTGATATTGCCTAAGTGGTCGGCTGGGCTCTAAGCAGCCTGAACTTAATGAAAGTACTGATGTCAGATAATGCAGTCTTGATCACTATGACAATTTGATGTTTGAAATGTAGGCCTACATCTAACTCATGATTGCGGACGAAAGCGTGATAGAGCTGGAATGCGCCCTAGTATTTATACAAGTTCACACTGGACAGAGCAGCAGGGAAGTTTCAGTCTTTTTCCCCTAATTTTTGTATCTGGTGTTTGCTTTGTTTGTTTGTGATCATTCGCCTGACAAAAGCCAATTGGCCGAAAACTTGCGCATCAGGGCTAACAACATGTTAAAAGCAACCCTGAGACCCCTCTACCCCCAAAATATTCAACAGTTTATAGAAAATCACAATGGAAGAACTGTAATTTAACCTTCGTGCGCAAGTATACGTCGTTCTAGACATACTATTTGTCCCTCTTTTTTACTCTCTGACAGCCACAGGTATCACAGGAGATACCTAGACTTTAGCAACGATTAGCTCCCTTGCTTACAGACAGATGATACTGGCTATCCACTGAGCCAGAGTGAACACCAGGCATGACATCTTTACATGGCTGGACCTGTTCCAGAATTGTCAGCCTGCAAAGCAAGCATTTCCTTTCTGCCACCATTCTGGAAGCGTGCACTGGCCTCTTGACAGCGTGTTGTTCATAACACTCTACTCTGGAAAGGTGAGACTGTTTTGTCATCTTGTACTGACATTCCATTAGATAAGGTGCAACAGTGAAGGGATGAGGGGAATGTATCTGACAGCTATTCTGATCTTGGGCTATAAGGGGGGGAGGGAGGGAGGGAGGGGAGAGGGGGTGTAATCCAGTTGCTCAATGAAAACTCTGCTCTTGGCCGTCTGTCTCGTCCTAGTCGTCCTGTCTCGTCTGTCTCCATCTGATGTCTCGTCACAGTCTGTCTCTCTCTGTCTCTGTCTGTCCCCTGTGTCTCTGCTCTGTCTCTGTCTGTCTCTGCTCTGTCTGCTCTGTCTGTCTCCTGCCTGGAAACTCCAAGCCAGGACCAAAGTGCTCAAAGCTTCCTGCCGGAATTTCTCTTCACAAATTATTGTGCACTGGTTTACGTTTACATGAGGACATCCATCACATCCCTGACCGAATCACTACAGCCTGTAAAGGCTTCAATGTCATTGTCATTTTTGTGTTTAAAGCCCAGCCGACCGCGTAGGAGAGCCATATCAGGGCTATAACCGTTTCAAAACATACATAGTAGCCTACTTCAATATGAGTTTAAAAAACACACCTGAATACAAATTTAAACACAACTAAGGATATTAAAACATATATAAAAACGGGCCTAAGTTACCTAAAATTGCTTCCGCGAATCGCATTTCCCTAGAGCCAAAAATCCACTTAGTTCATATACCCAATTATCAATCCTAAGAGAAAGCATGTAAGATTTTATTGAACGCGTACAGGTGAATGTACAAGCAAGGCAGAAAGATGATAGGAAGTGATGACAGAAAGCAAAGGAACAAGGCAGAAACAAAGAGAGTGACAGAAAAATGAAATTTCCAGCACAGAATGTCCAGAAGGTGGGGGACACTGTTTATACTGAAAGAGCCCCCGGCATCCCAACGGGGAGACTGCAAAGATTTCAGACTTACATCTGGCCTGGCAAATCAGGGGTTAAGTTTCAGCCAACACCATCACAGGCCTCTGGTGCTTTACCATCTCCAACTGTCATCTTGGAGTTTGTTCAAGACAAATTCACCGCACTCGGACAACTACATATGCGCTCCACCCAAATCTACCAGCAGTTTCAGTGTCAGTTTCTCAAGATGGCGTCTCCGCGCTCGGAACGAATTCCATATGCACTAACGTCACAGGTGCCATGTCTATGGTGATCATGGCACAAGCCTTAAGCCTGCACATAAACCATGAGTGGTCAATCCTGAAGCACCTACCTAGATTATGTTTCACCTAGTCTATATTTCAAAACTACCAGCAATTATCTAAAGACTTACTAAACCTGCGCCAAACCCTATGCGCTGGCGAGGTCTTGAAATGGAGAAGGGGGAAGAAAGGTTCCATGAAACACTAAACTGGCACCATCAGAATGATGGCAACATTAAGATGGGCAGTCAACAGGCCTGTGGACCTATCAAACACTAAGCTGACACCATCAGAATGATGGCAACATTAAGATGGGCAGCAACAGGCAGTGGACCTATCAAACACTAAGCTGACACCATCGATGATGGCAACATTAAGATGGCAGCCAACAGGCCAGTGGACCTATCAAACACTAAGCTGACACCATCAGAATGATGGCAACATTAAGATGGGCAGTCAACAGGCCTGTGGACCTATCAAACACTAAGCTGACACCACAGAATGATGGCAACATTAAGATGGGCAGCCAACAGGCCAGTGGACTATCAAACACAAGCTGACACCATCAAATGATGGCAACATTAAGATGGGCAGCCAAAGCCATGGACTATCAACACTAAGCTGACACCACCAGAATGATGGAAACATTAAGATAGGCAGCCAACAGGCCAGTGGACCTATCAAACACTAGGCTGACACCACCAGAACAATGGAAACATTAAGATGGGCAGCAAACAGGCCAGTTTTTAATGTTGAGGGCTGGGATTGAACTCAAGATATCCGATCTTGAGTCCATGGCTCTGCCCAACAAGCCCAACTGTCATCAACAACCAGGAGACCAAGTCTAAAGACAGGTTCTGCTATTTGGGCTGTACAGGGAGCAGCAGTGGCTCTCTTCTGGACACTCATGCTCCAGCCACAACCCGTCTTTACCTGACCGCCCACTACCCCTGGCTCACTCATGAGATTGCCTGTGCAAAACGTGCCCGCCGCAGAGCAGAGCGCCGCTGGCGCAAATCCAAACTCACTGTACATAGGCAACTTTTCCAAGCCTCTAAAACAAAAGTATCCACCCTCATTGCATCTGCAAAAACAAGCTTTTTCCAAACCAAAATCCTGAATGCTCTTCAAAGGAACTCTTTACAACCATGAATCATCTCCTTGGCACACGAAAAGATTTACCTCTCCCAACAAAACACACAAATAAAGAACTCCCATCTGTATTCTCCAAGTATTTCACCACCAAAATACAAACTCTTCGTGACAGGCTTGACAGGATACCCTGTCAACCATGCCCACCTGACCCTTCCTTCTCTGGCACACCTCTTACTACTTTTACCCCAGTCTCACAAGAAGAAATTCTCAACACAATCAGATTCATGTTGTTCAAAACCTGCGAACTGGATCCTCTTCCAGGTTCTCTCTACTGCAACTGTCTCCCTGCTCTCCTCCCATTCATCACTGACATCATCAACACTTCTCTTCAAACTGGAACTGTCCCAGATTCTTTCAAGTCTGCTATTGTTCACCCTATCCTCAAGAAATACAGTTTAGACCCAAATGAACTGAAAAATTACCGGCCTATCTCTAATCTCTCTTTCTTGTCAAAACTCCTTGAAAAAGTTGTCCTCAACCAGCTGAACTCTCACCTGTCTGCCAACAATCTCCTCAATCATTTCCAGTCAGCCTACCGCCAGTGCCATAGCACTGAAACTGCCCTACTACACATTCTCAACAATCTCCTCCTTGCAACTGATACTGGCAAAGTCTCTCTCCTCACACTCCTTGATCTGTCTGCAGCCTTTGATACCACTGATCATGGTATTCTCCTTTCTAGACTCCATCATACTTTTGGCATCTCTGACACTGCTCTCTCCTGGTTCACTTCATATCTCTCAAACAGAAAACAAACTGTTCTCATCAATGGCACTTACTCCCAACCTGCATACCTGACCTGTGGTGTTCCACAAGGATCTGTCCTTGGCCCTATTCTTTTCACTCTTTACACCTCCCCCCCCCCCCCCCTGTCCACCATCATCAACTTCCACTCTATAAAACACCACTTCTATGCTGATGACACCCAACTACTGATGTTACTCGGACATTAAGAACTGGATGACATACAATAAACTTCAGCTTAATCGACGACAAGACAGAAGCTATCCTCATTGGCACCCGTCAGAAACTTTCTCGCTGCCGCCTCTTTCTCTCCCATTATGTAACACATAAGTCCCAATTTCTGATTCAGCTAAAAACCTTGGTGTCTGCCTTGACTCTACCCTCTCCATGAACAACTTTTGTTTCTCAAACTGCCAGATCTTGCTACTATCACCTCCATCGTATAAGGATCAGGAAGTATCTCTCTGTCGAAACAATTGCAAAACTCGTTCTCTTCTTCATAATGTCTCGCATTGACTATTGCAATTCACTCCTGTTTGGTCTTCCTGCCTCCACCATTCACATCCTACAGCGCATTCAAAACAATGCTGCAAGCTTTGTACTCAAAAAGAAAAAAGCTGACCACATATCTCCTCTCCTGGCACAACTTCACTGGCTCCCTGTATCAAAGCCTATACAGTACAAACTAGACACCATGTGCTACAAAAGCCTCAATAACGCAGCCCCCGGTTACCTGTCAAGCCTACTTGAGATCTATGTTCCTTCACGTACCCTCCGCTCTGCCTCCGATCCTCTGACTTTTCGCTTTCCACACACTAAGCTCAATACCTATGGTCCACGAGCCTTCTCTGTTTCTGGTCCACTCTCCTGGAACAAACTTCCTCTCTCAGTCCGTCAGCAACCTACTTTTGTCTCCTTCAAGTCCGCTGTCAAAACTCACCTTTTCTCCTCTGCATAAAATCCTGACCTCACTCAACCCCCTCTGCAGCCTGTCTCCACTCGGATGGGAATCACATTGTAATATATAATTGTATATAATATGCTCTCTATAATTTTCCATTGCTTTTATTCTTTCTCTCCATTTATAGCCGTGTGCGTGTGTGTGTGTGTGTGTGTGTGTGTGTGTGTGTGTGTGTGTGTGTGTGTGTGTGTGTGTGTGTGTGTGTGTCTGTGCGTGTGTGTGCGTGCGTGTGTGTGTGTCTGTTTCAGCGCTTAGATTTGATTTTATCAAGATTTTGCGCTATATAAATATTGTAATTATTATTATATTATAATTATCTTGATGCTGAGGTGGCGCTGTGCATCTCCGGGTCCAGCTTTCAGGCTCATGTTGCTCATAGCCCAGCCGACTACAAGAGCCACATCAGGGCCAAAACCGCGTCAAAAACGATAACCGGGTTAAGATAAAAGATAACAGTTAAAAACCATGATAAATCCACTGTATGACTATGACAAACAAAAAGAAAAAAAGAAAAAGAAACGAAAGAAATGAATCTATAAAACGTATGCCTAGTAACAGATGAATCACTCGATTCACTGGCGCACAAACTCAACCTATACATAATCATAATGGTCAAGAGCATTTCTCTCACGGCATGTCCCAGCAAGATAGTCACAGAGAAAACGATCAATAAAATATTGAGTCATACAGCTACCTACCGCTTGGGCTCTATATCTATCACAAACCTTCGAGAATCTCCCACAAGAATTCTTCGAGAAAGACACCAAACATGTGAAAAGCGCTGTGTGGTGTATATATATATATATATATATATATATATATATATATATATATATATATATATATATATATATATATATATATATATATATATATATATATATATACAGTGCATGCGTTAGTTGTGGAGCGCACGAGGAGATCAGTGAGGTCAAGGTTACGGCTGTCAGCTCACAATAGGCACAAGAAAAAGATTGGCGTGTTCATCTTTCTTGTGATTTTGTATTTCGTCCGTTTACTTCTTCATACAAACAATGAAAGGTCTGAATCAAAACGCAACTAGCCATCACAAACCAGAAGAACAAGAAAACCAATGTAAGCGCGTATCCAACGAGACAAAACAAAACAAGCGCAAATTTTCGGCCAACTAGCCTTTGTCAAGCGCGAACGCACGGTCACAGACAGATCACAGACACCAAACAATGGATAATAAAAACGGGACTAAAAACTTCCCTGCCGCCTCATCCAGTGGGTAAGAAATAGAACTAGCCATCATCATCATCATCATCATCATCACTATCATCATCATCATGTGCCCTGCCGCACGGCGTTGGCGATCATGGCCCTCCATACGAATCTATCCCTTAACGCTGCAAGCACATCTCCCACCCTGTCCCGTCCTCAGCCACCCTGCAAGTCCGTCCTCAATTCAATACCATGCTAACGCATGTAGGGTTTGGCGCAGGCTTAGCTAATTGTTGGAAGATTCCGGTGGAGCGGATATGGTCTTGTCCGGGTGTGCGATGAACCCCTTCTTGAGTTATTAGTTATTAGAGTTATCTTAAGAAGGATTCATCGCTCTGGGACAGCTGCATATGCGCTCCACCCAAATCCGCCAGCAATTATCTGACAGATTTCCTGAGCCTGCACAAAACCCTATGCACCAACAAGATCTCGAAAAGGGGGAAAAGGGGAGAAGAAACCTCTTGAGCGAAAATTGTAAAACTCCAAAATCCATTATGGCAGACGCCTCTGATTATCTTGCCGTGATATGTCCCCCCCCCCCCCCCCCCCCCCCCATCTCCCATGGGTACTCTATGTAGTACAATGGTACCCTAAATGTACGCCAGAGTCATCGGTACAGTCTTGTAATGGTACTCTTGCACCTATATACCGCAAGTGTTTTAAAAGACGGAATGGCTGCCTTGACTCTCTGACCTCCGTTTACAATTCGTTTTTTTGTCAGCAGATCTGGGCTTCTGTAAGTCTTTTTGAATCTTCGGTTTCGTGTTGCAATCGGTGTGTGTGTAAGTCTTTTTGAATCTTCTAACGGTTACGTGTTGCAATCGGTGTGTGTGTAAGTCTTTTTCAATCTTCTAACGGTTACGTGTTGCAATCGGTGTGTGTGTAAGTCTTTTTCAATCTTCTAACGGTTATGTGTTGCAATCGGGGTGTGTGTGTGTGTGTGTGTGTGTGTGTGTGTGTGTGTGTGTGTGCGCGCGCGTGCGCGTGCGCGTGCGTCTGTATGTGTGTGTGTGTGTGTATGTGAGTGCATGTGTGTGTGTGCGCGCGCACGCGTGTGTGTGTGCGTGTGTGTGTGTGTGCGTGTGTGTGTGCGTGTGTATGCGTGTGTGTGTGTGTAAGTGTATACGTGTTTGTGTGTATGTGTGTGCGTGTATGTGTGTGAAAGAGAGAGAGGCAGAGAGAGAGACAGAGAGAGAGAGAAACAAAGAGATGGAGAAACAGAGAGAGAGATGCAGAGAGGGAGACAGACAGAGAGACAGAGAAAGACAGACAGACAGACATAAAAAACAGAGACAGAGACAGAGAGACAGACAGAGACATAAACAGAGACACAGACAGACAGACAGACAGAGTTGGAGAGAGAGAGAGAGGGAGAGAGAGAGACATACAGACAGAGACACAGAGACAGACAGAGAGACAGAGACAGACAGAGAGATAGACACAGAGAGAGACAGAAAGACAGAGCGAGACAGAGGTTAACGATATGGCTTGGGTCAGGGATTACACACCCCATTCCTTGTCTTACCCCCACCCCACCCTACCCCACCTTTCCCAGTTTGCGTGTACTTTGTGTCCTGCAGATTTTGGTCGTTGTTGTTGATTGCTTTCGTGAATGATGGCGAGTGCACGCCTTGGTTTGGTTTTTGAATCAATATTTGGCACCTTATAAATATGACTATTATTATTATTGTTATTGTTATTATTATTATTATTATTATTATTATTATTGTTATTATTATTATTGTTATTATTATTATTATTATTATTATTGTTATTATTCTTATTATTATTATGTGGTTTTTGAATCAATATTTGGCACCTTATAAGTATGACTATTGTTGTTGTTGTTATTGTTATATTATCATAATTATTATTATTTGGTTCTTGAATCAATATTTGGCACCTTATAAAAATCACTATTGTTGTTGTTATTGTTATATTATCATAATTATTATCATTATTTGATTCTTGATTCAATATTTGTCACCTTACAAATATGACTATTGTTGTTATTATTATTATTATTATTATTTGGTTCTTGAATCCATATTTGGCACCTTACAAATATCGCTATAACTATTGTTGTTGTTATTATTATTATTATCATTATTATTATTATTATCATTTGGTTCTTGAATCAATATTTGGCACCTTATAAATCATTATAACTATTGTTATTATTATTATTATTATTACAATTATTATCATTATTTGGTGCTTGAATGAATATTTGGCTCCTTATAAATATCACTATCAGTATTGTTGTTGTTATTATTATTATTATAACTATTATTATTACTATCATTATTATCATTATTATTGTTTGGTGCTTGAATCAATATATGGCACCTTATAAATACCACTGTACCTAGTGTTGTTATTATTATTATTGTTGTTATTGTTATTATCATTATTATTTTGTTAATACAATGTTTGCTGAACATTATTACAATGTCATTGAAACAATGAACAAGATGTGTACACAATGGATTGAGCAAAACTCATATACATACGCCATATCTATTAGTCTGTTAAGCTTTTTTTAAACAATATAAGGTCGTTTAATTTATACAGTTTCTGATTTTAGTAGTTGTTGGTGGTGTTTGTTTGTTTATTCGTTTTCATTTGTATTCTCTCTCATCAAAAGGTGTTATTGTTATTATCATTATTACTATTATTATTATTATTAATTATTATTATTGTCATTGTTATTATTACTATTAGTAGTAGTAGTAGTAGTCATGGTGATCAGTAAAAAACATGAAATCCCCTCCTGCAAAATAACAGCAAATGGCACAACCTTGACACAGGTTAATAATAAAGAAATAAGAGGGAAGCAGGGAGAATTTTTATAATATCAACCAAAGGACATAACTCTTGAGAGTCACGTAGAAATTATCTCCCATGTTGTTGAACTTCTCAAATCTAACACAGTTTGCGCTACCCATTCAGCTAGCATAGAAGCAGATACAAAGCACAAAAACCGTAAGCTCAGATACAAAGCACAAAAACCGTAAGCTCAGAGGAGTGTTCTGAGCTTACGGTTTTTGTGCTTTGTATCTGCTTCTATGCTAGCTGAATGGGTAGCGCAAACTGTGTTAGATTTGAGAAGTTCAACAACATGGGAGATAATTTCTACGTGACTCTCAAGAGTTATGTCCTTTGGTTAACAGGTTAATAGGTTCAAATACCTGGGAACGGTCATTTCATCAGACGGCAGATGCACATCGGAAATAGCTGGCAGAATCGGCCAAGCCAAAACAGCATTCATGAAGATGACAAGCATTCTTACCAACAAATGCCTATCAATTAACATCAGAAAGAGAGTCCTTGAATGTTATATAGAACCAATACTGTTGTACGGATGCGAGGCGTGGACAGTCAGCAAGCAAAGCCAGAACAAGATTGAGGCAGCTGAGATGTGGTTTCTCAGAAGAATGTTGAGAGTTCCATGGACAGCAAAGAAAACAAACGAGACAGTCTTGATGGAGGCAGACACAAGTAGATCACTCATAAAGAAGATTAGGAAAAAAAACAGGCAATATTTATAGGCCATTTTATAAGGAAGGGGGATTTGGAACACCTGGTCACAACGGGAAAGCTGGAGGGAAAGAGAGCACCGGGTAGACCCAGGGAGAAAAATGCAAGACGGACTTGCAGAGTGGCTGGGGACGAGGAAGGTGGAGGAGATGCTTGGGGCAACAAGAGATAGAGACAGATGGAAGTCCATGATCGCCAACGCCATGCGGCAAGGCACCTGATGATGATGATGATGATGATGATGATGATGATGATGATTATTATTAAGACATCACATCTTGAGTCTAAGGCTCTATCAGCTCAGCCAATCAATCAGCCTACAAAATGCATTTACAACAACAGTATCCTTGTACATCTGTTCAGTTCTGTTCATATCACTTATGAGCCCAGCCGACCACTAAGACCATATCAGCGCTAACAACTCGTTAATAAATAACAAGTTTGATTAACAGAAAACAGCTAAAAACCAAGCATATAATTAGTTTTTGAAGTCTAAAATGCATTGTTCTTGTTGTTGTTGTTTAAAGCCCAGCTGACTGCGTACAGCCATATCAGGGCTGTAACACAGCTTCAAAACATACAAAACTTCAACAGGGAAAAAGCAACAACAACAACAACAACAACAACAACAAAAAAGAAAAGAAATTCAATTTTTTCCCCCTAAATGTGCCTGGGCGTGTGTGTGTGTTCGTTGTGTGCAGATGGTGACTCCATGCATGTTTCCACGCATATATCATCATCATCATCAAGTGCCTTGCCACATGGCGTTGGCGATCATGGACTTCCATCTGTTTCTATCTCTTGTTGCCCCAAGCACCTCTTCCATCCTCTCTGTCTTCAGCCACTCTGCAAGTCCGTCCAGTATCTTCTCCTTGGGTCTACCTGATGTTCTCTTTCCCTCCAGCTTTCCTGTTGTGACCAGGTGCTCCATTTCCCCTTTCCTCATAAAATGGCCTAAAAATGTTGCTTGTCTTTTCCTAGTCTTTCTTATGAATGATCTTCTTGTGTCTGCCTCCATCAAGACTGTCTCGTTTGTTTTCTTTGCTAACCATGGAACTCTAAACATTCTTCTTAGAAACCACATCTCGGCTGCCTCAATCTTCTTCTGGCTTTGCTTGTTGACTGTCCACGCCTCACAATTGTATAACAGTATTGGTTCTATATAACATTCAAGAACTTTCTTGCTGATGTTAATTGATAGGCATTTGTTGGTAAGAATGCTTGTCATCTTCTTGAATGCTGTTCTGGCTTGGACGATTCTGCTGGCTATTTCTAATGTGCATCTGCTGTCTGGTGAAATGATCGTTCCCAGATATTTAAACTTATCAACGTGTCTCAAGGTTGTGCCATTTGCTGTTATGTTGCATGAGGGGATTTCATGTTTTTTACAGATCATCATGACTTCAGTCTTCTTGCTGTTTAGTTCCAACCCCTTACCTTTGCTTTCTATTTCTAGTATATTCACAATGTTTTGTAGGTCCCGGATATGTGTGTATATATATATATATATATATATATATATATATATATATATATATATATATATATTCATATTTTTGTGGTTTTAATGATTTTATTCATATAATCTGTTTTTGGCTGTGTGTCCATGCATGATGCTTCACATCACGTGACAAGTGAGATACTTTCATTCTAACCGACAGACAACTGACAAACTAACACACGCATTCAGTCAAGACTACAACCGAACAATGGTTTACACACACAGAGAAGTTTATTTCCACAATACATTGTAAGGTATAAATAACAGGCATGGAATACTAAAACATTTTGTTCAGGTTGTGAGAAATCACAGAGGCACTCAAAAATCACACACGACGACTCGACTCATGGTTTACGCTACAACTACTGACACAAAATTCTAATAATCCCAGCACCATAAACACAGATGAAGAATGACTTTTTTCCCATAATATGGGAAAAGGATGTTGGGATGACCAAAAAACAAAAACAAAAAAATTAAAAAAACGACAAAAGAAAACACACACAACAAAACAAACAAGAACGACAAAAACAACAACAACAAAAAACACAAAAAACAACAAGAACGACAAAAACAAAAAAAAACACACACAAACAAGAACGACGAAAACAACAACAAAAAACACATACATAAACAAGAACGACAAAAACAAAACAAACAAAAAACACACACACAAACAAGAAGGGCAAAAACAAAAAACAAAACAAGAACGACAAAAACAAAACAAAACAAACAAAAAACAACCCCCCTATAAAAAAAAAAAAAAAATTAAAAAAAACGAACCTCAAAACACTTGTAGGGCCTACATCTTATTTCACTTTTTTCCTTTTGGAGTTCTGAGTTGGTGTTTGTTCGACAAATACTCACTGCATTCAGACAACTCCATATGTGCTCCACCCAAATCTGCCGGCAGTTATCTGGCAGACCCCTCCAGCCTGCGCAAAACTCGATTCACGTTTAACCCTTTTGACTCCCGCACCCTATCCAACAACTGCAGAAAATCAACCCTTTGATTCCCTCACCCTATCCTTTGATTCCTTCACCCTATCCTTTGATTCCCTCACCCTATCCTTTGATTCCTCCTATCCTTTGATTCCCTCACCCTATCCTTTGATTCCCTCACCCTATCCTTTGATTCCCTCACCCTATCCTTTGATTCCTCCTATCCTTTGATTCCCTCACCCTATCCTTTGATTCCCTCACCCTATCCTTTGATTCCCTCACCCTATCCTTTGATTCCCTCACCCTATCCTTTGATTCCCTCACCCTATCCTTTGATTCCCTCACCCTATCCTTTGATTCCCTCACCCTTTCTTTTGATTCCCTCACCCTATCCTTTGATTCCCTCACCCTATCCTTTGATTCCCTCACCCTTTCCTTTGATTCCCTCACCCTATCCTTTGATTCCCTCACCCTATCCTTTGATTCCCTCACCCTATCCTTTGATTCTCTCACCCTATCCTTCGATTCTCTCACCCTATCCTTTGATTCCCTCACCCTATCCACCAGCTTGCCTCAGGGGAAGCTGGTGGATAGGGTGAGGGGAATTAGAATGTCAAGTTTTTGCTTGGCCTGCATGGTTGACAATGCAGGATGTTTGGTACGACAGGGTGCGGGAGTCAAAGGGTGAGAGTTCTTGAACTGGAGAGGGCAATGGGAACCATGAAACACCCAACACCATCAGCTGGACTGGAGAACAGAGAGAGACAGTAAACAAGCCAATAAAGAAGTGAGAGAGGCAGTAAACAAGCCAATAAAGAAGTGACAGACAGTAAACAAGCCAATAAAGAGTGACAGACAGTAACAAGCAAAAGAAGTGAGAGTAAAAGGAGTGACAGACAGTAAACAAGCCATAAAGAAGTGACAGAACAGTAAAGTGAGCGTCAACAAAAAACATAAACAAGCCAATAAGTGACAGGCAGTAACAAGCAATGTCCAACACAAGAAGTGAGGGGTAACGGCCAAGAAACAAGGCATACAACAAAAGAAGGCGTAAACAAGCAATAGAAGAAGGGCAGTAAACAAGCAATAAAGAAGTGAGAGGGGCAGTAACAGCAACAAGAACACGCACAGTAAACAGCCAATTAGAGAAGACAGGGACAGTAAACAAGCCAAAATGAAGAGCAGTAACAAGCCAAAAGAACTGAAGGGACAGTAAACAAGCCACAGAAACGACAGGGACAGTAAACAAGCCAATAAGACAGAGAGGGCAGTAAACAAGCCACAGAGAACAGACAGGGACAGTAAAAAGCCAACTGAGAACGACAGGGGCAGTAACAAGCCAATAGAGAACAGAGAGTGCAGTAAACAAGCCAAAGAGACAGAAGGACAGTAAACAAGCCAATAGAGAACAGAGAGGGACAGTAAACAAGCCAATAGAGAAGACAGACGGGACAGTAAACAAGCCAACAGAGAACAGAGAGGGACAGTAAACAAGCCAACAAGAACAGACAGACAGTAAACAAGCCAACAGAGAACAGAGAGGGACAGTAAACAAGCCAATAGAGAACAGAGGACAGTAAACAAGCCAACAGAGAACAGAAGGACAGTAAACAAGCCAATAGAGAAACAGACGAGGGACAGTAAACAAGCCAATAAAGAGACAGTAAACAAGCAATAAGAACAGGGGACAGTAAACAAGCCAACAGAGAACAGAGAGGGACAGTAAACAAGCCAATAAGAATGAGGCAGTAAACAAGCAAAGACAGAAGGGACAGTAAACAAGCCAATAGAGAACAGAGAGGGACAGTAAACAAGCCAATAAAGAAGAGACAGAGGACAGTAAACAAGCCAATACAGAGAAGCAGTAAACAGCAAGAACGGAGTAAACAAGCCAATAAGAACAGAAGGGACAGTAAACAAGCCAAAGAGACAGAGGGACAGTAAACAAGCCAAAAGACAGGGACAGTAAACAAGCCAATAGAGAACAGACAGGGCAGTAAACAAGCCAATAAGAACAGAGGACAGTAAACAAGCAAGAGACGACAGGGACAGTAAACAAGCCAGAACAGAGCAAAACGAAGCCAAGAACAGAAGGGACAGTAAACAAGCCAACAGAGAACAGACAGGGACAGTAAACAAGCAATAGAGAACAGACAGGGACAGTAAAAGCCAAAGAGAACAGACAGGGACAGTAAACAAGCCAATAGAGAACAGAGAGGGACAGTAAACAAACCAAGAGAACAAAGGGACAGTAAACAAGCCAATAGAGAACAGACGGACAGTAAACAAGCCAATAGAGAACAGAAGGGACAGTAAAAAGCCAATAGAGAACAGACAGGGACAGTAAACAAGCCAACAGAGAACAGAGAGGGACAGTAAACAAGCCAATAGAGAACAGACAGGGACAGTAAACAAGCCAATAGAGAACAGAGAGGGACAATAAACAAGCCAATAGAGAACAGACAGGGACAGTAAACAAGCCAACAGGAACAGACAGCGACAGTAAGCAAGCCAACAGACAGGGACAGTAAACAAGCCAATAGAGAACAGACAAGGACAGCAAACAAGCCAATAGAGAACAGACAGGGACAGTAAACAAGCCAACAGAGAACAGACAGGAACAGTAAAAAGCCAAACAGAGAAACAGACAGGGACAGTAAACAAGCCAACGACAGAGAACAGACAGGGACAGTAAACAAGCCAACAGAGAACAGACAGGGACAGTAAACAAGCCAACAGAGAACAGACAGGGACAGTAAACAAGCCAACAGAGAACAGACAGGGACAGTAAACAAGCCAACAGAGAACAGGACAGGCGACAGTAAACAAGCCAACAGAGAAACAGGTACAGGGACAGGACTAACAAGCCAATAGAGAACAGAGAGGGACAGTAAACAAGCCAACAGACAGGGACAATAAATAAGCTAATAGAGAACAGAGAGGGACAGTAAACAAGCCGACAGTAAACAAGCCGACAGTAAACAAGCCAATAGAGAACAGAGAGGGACAGTAAACAAGCCAATTTTTGTTATGTGGTTGGGTTCAACTTGACACATGCGATTTCGATTCCATTGTTCTATAAAACAAGACGAGACAACCTGTATTAAAAGTTACCACAGAGAGAGAGAGAGAGGAAGAGAGAGAGAGAGAGAGGAGAGAGAGAGAGAGAGAGAGAGACAGAGACAGAGAGAAGGAGAGACAGAGGGTGAGAGATAAAGAAAGAGAAAGAGAGAGAGAAGACAGACAGACAGAGAGAATGAGAGACAGACACACACAGAGACAGACAGACAGAGACAGAAAGACAGTGAGAAAGAGAGACAGGAAGAGAGAGAAAGTGTGCACGTGTATTTGTGTGTGTGTGTGTGTGGGAGAGAGAGAGAGAGAGAGGAGAGAGAGAGAGAGAGAGAGAGAGAATGAGAGAAAGAGACAGAGAGAAAGAGAGACAGAGTGTGTGCACGTGTAAGTACTTGTGCGTGTGTGTGTGGAGGAGAGAGAGAGAGAGAGAGAGAGAGAGAGAGAGAGAGAGAGAGAGAGACAGACAGACAGACAGAGAAATTGAGAGAGAGAGAGAGAGAGAGAGAGAGACAGAGACAGAGACAGAGACAGAGACAGAGACAGAGAGAGAATGCGTGTACGTGTACTGTGGATTGTTCTTTTCCTTCAGACAGTTCTCAACTTGCACAGAGGCAGAAATTTACTCGTCAGAGCTTGTTTGAATACATTTTGTTCAGAAATCTAAATGTTTGCATCGAGCTTCGGGGGGTGGGAGTGGGGGTGTCACTGGTGGTCAGTGGTTCATAGCAGCTATTGCTGGACAGCTATGGTGGTGGTCTCCTTATCAAAAGGTCTATCTGGTTGTGTGACTCAGAAATTACCCATCAATTCTTACTGTTATGCTGGTTGTGTGACTCAGAAATTACCCATCAATTGTTACTGTTATGCTGGTTGTGTGACTCAGAAATTACCCATCAATTGTTACTGTTATGCTGGTTGTGTGACTCAGAAATTACCCATCAATTGTTACTGTTATGCTGGTTGTGTGACTCAGAAATTACCCATCAATTGCTACTGTTACGCTGGTTGTGTGACTCAGAAATTACCCATCAATTGTTAGTTATGCTGGTTGTGTGACTCAGAAATTACCCATCAATTGTTACTGTTATGCTGGTTGTGTGACTCGGAAATTACCCATCAATTGTTACTGTTATGCTGGTTGTGTGACTCAGAAATTACCCATCAGTTGTTACTGTTATGCTGGTTGTGTGACTCAGAAATTACCCATCAATTGTTATTGTCATGCTGGTTGTGTGACTCAGAAATTACCCATCAGTTGTTATTGTCATGCTGGTTGTGTGACTCAGAAATTACCCATCAATTGTTATTGTCATGCTGGTTGTGTGACTCAGAAATTACCCATCAATTGTTATTGTCATGCTGGTTGTGTGACTCAGAAATTACCCATCAATTGTTATTGTCATGCTGGTTGTGTGACTCTGAAATTACCCATCAATTGTTATTGTCATGCTGGTTGTGTGACTCAGAAATTACCCATCAATTGTTATTGTCATGCTGGTTGTGTGACTCAGAAATTACACATCAATTGTTACTGTTATGCTGGTTGTGTGACTCAGAAATTACCCATCAATTGTTTTGTCATGCTGGTTGTGTGACTCGGAAATTACCCATCAATTGTTAGTTATGCTGGTTGTGTGACTCAGAAATTACCCATCAATTGTTACTGTTACGATGGTTGTGTGACTCGGAAATTACCCATCAATTGTTAGTTATGCTGGTTGTGTGACTCAGAAATTACCCATCAATTGTTACTGTTACGCTGGTTGTGTGACTCAGAAATTACCCATCAATTGTTACTGTTATGCTGGTTGTGTGACTCGGAAATTACCCATCAATTGTTACTGTTATGCTGGTTGTGTGACTCAGAAATTACCCATCAATTGTTAGTTATGCTGGTTGTGTGACTCGGAAATTACCCATCAATTGTTACTGTTATGCTGGTTGTGTGACTCAGAAATTACCCATCAGTTGTTACTGTTATGCTGGTTGTGTGACTCAGAAATTACCCATCAATTGTTATTGTCATGCTGGTTGTGTGACTCAGAAATTACCCATCAATTGTTATTGTCATGCTGGTTGTGTGACTCAGAAATTACCCATCAATTGTTATTGTCATGCTGGTTGTGTGACTCAGAAATTACCCATCAATTGTTATTGTCATGCTGGTTGTGTGACTCAGAAATTACCCATCAATTGTTATTGTCATGCTGGTTGTGTGACTCAGAAATTACCCATCAATTGTTATTGTCATGCTGGTTGTGTGACTCAGAAATTACCCATCAATTGTTATTGTCATGCTGGTTGTGTGACTCAGAAATTACCCATCAATTGTTACTGTTATGCTGGTTGTGTGACTCAGAAATTACCCATCAATTGTTATTGTCATGCTGGTTGTGTGACTCAGAAATTACCCATCAATTGTTACTGTTATGCTGGTTGTGTGACTCAGAAATTACCCATCAATTGTTACTGTTACGCTGGTTGTGTGACTCGGAAATTACCCATCAATTGTTAGTTATGCTGGTTGTGTGACTCGGAAATTACCCATCAATTGTTACTGTTACGCTGGTTGTGTGACTCAGAAAATACCCATCAATTGTTACTGTTATGCTGGTTGTGTGACTCAGAAATTACCCATCAATTGTTACTGTTATGCTGGTTGCGTGACTCAGAAATTACCCATCAATTGTTAGTTATGCTGGTTGTGTGACTCGGAAATTACCCATCAATTGTTACTGTTATGCTGGTTGTGTGACTCAGAAATTACCCATCAATTTTTACTGTTATGCTGGTTCTGTGATTCAGAAATTACCCATCAACTGTTACTGTTATGCTGGTTGTGTGACTCAGAAATTACCCATCAATTGTTACTGTTATGCTGGTTGTGCGACTCAGAAATTACCCGTCAATTGTTACTGTTATGCTGGTTGTGTGACTCAGAAATTACCCATCAATTCTTACTGTTATGCTGGTTGTGTGACTCAGAAATTACCCACAAATTGTTACTGTTATGCTGGTTGTGTGATTCAGAAATTACCCATCAATTGTTATTGTCATGCTGGTTGCGTGACTCAGAAATAACCCATCAATTTTTACTGTTATGCTGGTTGTGTGACTCAGAAATTACCCATCAACTGTTACTGTTATGCTGGTTGTGTGACTCAGAAATTACCCATCAATTGTTACTGTTATGCTGGTTGTGTGACTCAGAAATTACCCGTCAATTGTTACTGTTATGCTGGTTGTGTGACTCAGAAATTACCCATCAATTGTTACTGTTATGCTGGTTGTGTGACTCAGAAATTACCCACAAATTGTTACTGTTATGCTGGTTGTGTGATTCAGAAATTACCCATCAATTGTTATTGTCATGCTGGTTGTGTGACTCAGAAATTACCCACAAATTGTTACTGTTATGCTGGTTGTGTGACTCAGAAATTACCCATCAATTCTTACTGTTATGCTGGTTGTGTGACTCAGAAATTACCTGTCAATTGTTATTGTTATGCTGGTTGTGTGACTCAGAAATTACCCATCAATTGTTACTGTTATGCTGGTTGTGTGACTCAGAAATTACCCATCAACTGTTATTGTTATGCTGGTTGTGTGACTCAGAAATTACCCACAAATTGTTACTGTTATGCTGGTTGTGTGACTCAGAAATTACCCATCAATTGTTACTGTTATGCTGGTTGTGTGACTCAGAAATTACCTGTCAATTGTTACTGTTATGCTGGTTGCGTGACTCAGAAATTACCTGTCAATTGTGACCGTTATGCTGGTTGTGTGACTCAGAAATTACCTGTCAATTGTTACTGTTAGTGTTGTTTAAAATCAAGCTGACTGCGCAGAGCCATATCAAGGTTGTAACCATCTAAAAAAAAAACAAACAAACAAACAAAAACCACGATACCTCAACCGAAAAAAAACTGGATAAGAAAATTAGGTACACATATCAATGCATTCGCGCACATGATCTCAAGAGATGCGCCTGGCGTTGATCACTCTATCCAATTTATCAACAGGGATTTTTAAAAAAATCAAACCTAACTACAAATATAACAAAGGACAGTGAAACATGTATATAAAAACAGGCCTAAATTACCTACAACTGCTTCTGCACATCTTAGAACCAACAGTGCACTTAACCCCTTCGACTCCCACACCCTGTCCATCAACTGCAAAAACTTAACTCTTTGACTCCCGCACCCTATCCACCAACTGTAAGAACTTAACCCTTTGACTCCCTTACTCTATCCACCAGCTTCCTGCAGGAAGCTGGTAAATAGGGTGAGGAAATCAAAGGGTTAAGTATTTGCTTTGCTAGCATGTTGCCAATGCAGTATGCTGGTAGACAGGGTGCGGGGGGTCAAAGGGTTAACTCTTTGACTTCCTCACCCTACCCACCAGTCTCCTGCAGGAAGCTGGTGGATACGGTGAGTGAGTCAAAGGGTTAAGTTTTTGCTTTGCTGGCGTGGCTGGCAATGCAGAATACTGGTGGACAGGAGTGTGGGGGTCAAAGGGTTAATATGTATGTACCCAATTATGTAAAGCTTTATAGAACACATACAGCTGAATGGACCAGCAAGGCAGAAAGAAAATGACAGGAACTAATCACAGAGAGCAAAGAGACAAGACCAAAACAAAGAGAGTGATAGAAAAGAGGAAATTTCTAGCTCACGATTTCCAAAAGACGGGGACACTATTTATACAGAAAGAGGCCCCGGCATCCCCACAGAGGAGGTAACAGAAAAGAGGAAATTTCTAGCACAGGCTTTCCAAATGGGAACACTATTTATACAGAAAGAGACCCCCCGGCATCCCCACAAGAGGAGCGTAGGAAGCTTAATAGGCAGTGTCTTTACTAAGTGGGTTCAGAATAAGCATGGTTGAACTCCACCAAAGTGACCTGTGGGCTTCTTTGCACTGTGACTTCGACTATTCTGTGTGTAGTGGTGTGCTGAGGAGATGGAATGAGAAACTGTAGGAACAGAGGACTTTCTAAGGACAGGTGAGATCTTTAATCATGTACACACATATATATAAGACAGAACAGAACCGTAATCCACGTGCACCAAAGGACAGAACAAAACCATAATCCATGCATACAAAACAACAGAACAAAAACACAATCCACGTACATAAAAGACAGAACAAAACCATAATTTACGCACTTAAAACAACAGTACAAAAACCACAATCCAAGCAATAGAAAGACAGAACAAAAAAAATCAAAATTCATGCACATAAAACGGACAGAACAAAATTATAATCCATGCACATAAAACGGACAGAACAAAAACCACAATCCAAGCAATAGAAAGACAGAACAAAATTATAATCCACGCACATAAAACGGACAGAACAAAAACCACAATCCAAGCAATAGAAAGACAGAACAAAATTATAATCCATGCACATAAAACGGACAGAACAAAAACCACAATCCAAGCAATAGAAAGAACAAAATTATAATCCACGCACATAAAACGGACAGAACAAAATCATAATCCATGCACATAAAACGGACATAATCCATGCACATAAAACGGGACATAATCCATGCACATAAAACGGACATAATCCATGCACATAAAACGGACAGAACAAAATCATAATCCATACACATAAAACGGACAGAACTAAACCACAATCCATGCACATAAAACGGACAGAACAAAACCACAATCGATGCACATAAAACGGACAGAACAAAACCACAATCGATGCACATAAAACGGACAGAACAAAATCATAATTCATGCACATAAAACGGACAGAACAAAACCACAATCCATGCACATAAAACGGACAGAACAAAACCACAATCGATGCACATAAAACGGACAGAACAAAATCATAATTCATGCACATAAAAGGACAGAACTAAACCACAATCAATGCACATAAAAAAGGACAAAACTATAACCCAAGAACATAAAAGGACAGAACAAGACCATAATACATGGACATAAAACAACAGAACAAAACCATAATCCATGCACATGAAAGGACAGAATAAAATAATCCATGCACACGAAGGAAGAAAATAAAATATTAACCCTTAGCCTGCCACAGTGTTTGGCAAATAACAAAAACCAATTTGCCATGGAATTTTTACACACACACACACACATATATGAACTGTAGTTAGAAATTAATATTGTATAAATTCTGAACTAACAAAGGTAAAAATTACAACTATCCATTCGTTCATTTTCCTTCCAGATAATACATTTTTTTTATCTATGCTAGTTGAGAATTAAATCCAGAATATTTAGCAACAGCACCAAACTCAGTTCAGCCCTCTCGGTCAAGCGTACAAACTTGGGAGGCTGATATTCCTCATCTCCCACTTCTTCAAAGTATCATCAGAGAGCAGTTGTTTTTTTTTACCTTCATCAAGAAGTCACTTTAATTCTCACTGAACAGCAGCTGAATTCATGACTTCAGAGCATTCTGTGTTGCTTACACTCGTGCTCAGGTGAAAAGTCGCTATTCTGCTCGCTTCCTTCGGTCGTTTCGCACTCGGGTACAGCCAGCGAAATTGCATGACAGCTATGTTTCTGGATGATGTAGTGAGTTTTCTCATCATCATCATCATCAGGTGCCCTGCCGCATGGTGTCGGCGATCATGGACTTCCATCTCTATCTCTTGTTGCCCCTAGCATCTCCCCCACCCTCCTCATCCCCAGCCACTCTGCAAGTCCATCCAGCATTCTCTCCCTGGGTCTACCCGGTGCTCTCTTTCCCTCCAGCTTACCCATTGGACCAGGTGCTCCAATTCCCCTTTCCTCATAAAATGGCCTATAAATGTTGACTGTCTTTTCCTAATCTTCCTTATGAGTGATCTACTTGTGTCTGCCTCCATCAGGACTGTCTCGTTTGTTTTCTTTGCTGTCCATGGAACTCTCAGCATTCTTCTGAGAAACCACATCTCAGCTGCCTCGATCTTGCTCTGACTTTGCTTGCTGACTGTCCACGCCTCACAACCGTACAACAGTATTGGTTCTATATAACATTCAAGGACTCTCTTCCTGATGTTAATTGATAGGCATTTGTTGGTAAGAATGTTTGCCATCTTCTTGAATGTGAGTTTCCTGGTTATCTTAATTTCAGGGGACACTCGACAACTGTAAAGCTACAAACTTTATGATCCACGCGCGATTTAAGAATTTTCATGAGATCGAAATACGTGACCAACGTTCCGAAATACTGATCGTGGCAGTAACTGAGACGTGAACTATTTGTCGTTCTGAACAGGCTAACATGACAGTCTACACGTTAATCCATGTGACATTAAGATATTGAGAGAATAAAACAATGATCCATGGATACTGAAAGAATAAAACAATAATCCATGGATACTGAGAGAATAAAACAACAATCCATCGATACTCAGAGAATAAAACAATAATCATGGATACTGAGAGAATAAAACAATAATTCATGGATACTCAGAGAATAAAACAATAATTCATGGATACTGAGAGAATAAAAGAATAATCCATGGATACTGAGAGAATAAAACAATAATCCATGGATACTGAGAGAATAAAACAATAATCCATGGATACTCAGAGAACAAAACAATAATTCATGGATACTGAGAGAATAAAACAACAATCCATCGATACTCAGAGAATAAAACAATAATCCATGGATACTGAGAGAATAAAACAATAATTCATGGATACTCAGAGAATAAAAACAATAATTCATGGATACTGAGAGAATAAAAGAATAATCCATGGATACTGAGAGAATAAAACAATAATCCATGGATACTGAGAGAATAAACAATAATCCATGGATACTCAGAGAACAAAACAATAATTCATGGATACTGAGAGAATAAAACAACAATCCATCGATACTCAGAGAATAAAACAATAATCCATGGATACTCAGAGAACAAAACAATAATCCATGGATACTGAGAGAATAAACTAATCAATCATCGATACTAGAGAACAAAACATAATCCATGGATACATGAAGAATTAAACAACAATCCATAGATACTCAGAGAATAAAACAATAATCATGGATACTGAGAGAAACAAAGCAATAATTCATGGATACTGAGAGAAAAAAGCAATAATTCATGGATACTGAGAGAAAAAACAATAATCCATGGATACTGAGAGAATAAAACAACAATCCATCGATACTCAGAGAATAAAACAATCATTCATGGATACTGAGAGAAAAAACAATAATTATGGAATAACTGAGAGAAATAAAAGAATAATCCATGGATACTGAGAGAATAAAACAATAATCCATGGATACTGAGAGAATAAAAGAATAATCCATGGATACTGAGAGAACAAACAATAATCCATGGATACTGAGAGAATAAACAATAATCCATGGATACTGAGAGATAACAATAATCCATCGATACTCAGGAATAACAAAATCCATCGATACTCAGAGAAAACAATATCCATGATACTAGAGAAACAAATCATGGATACTGAGAGAAACAACATCATGATACTAGAGAATAAAACATAATCCATGTACTGAGAGAAAAACATAATCATGGATCTGAAGAAAATCATGGATATGAGAGAACTAACATAATCCATGGATACTGAGGATCAACATGATCATGGATACTGAGAGAACTAAACAATATAGGTACTGAAGAATGAACACAGATACTACGAGTATAAAACATAATACACACACACCAGATACTGAGAGAATTAAAATATCACAACAGATATGAGAGATTAAACAATAATCCACACACACCAGATACTGAGAGAATTAAACAATAATCCACCACACAAGACTGAGAGATTAACAATATCCACGCACACAAAGGGACAGAGTAAAACATAAAACCCAAGCGCACAGAGAAATAGACAGAACAAAACAAAAAAATCATCTTCGGACACACACAAATAGGAACAGATTGATCTTTTAATCCATACGCACGATACGAAGACAAAGAGCATAATTTATTCACCTTGAATCCATACACCCCAAGTACAGAACGGTATTTAGATCCACAGTTGAGAAAACACTTAGAACTAAACACTCCCTCTGTACAGACAGTGCTACTGATCTCTAAACTTTCTCCTATCTGCTCTTCACCCTACTGTTCTTGTTACTGGTTTTTTTTTTTTTTTTTTTTTTTCTAAGGATCATCACACCCAGGGAGGTTATTTTGCACTCATCTTTTTTTTTTGGTCCCATTTTTTTTGCGGCACCTTAATGGCCACAGAAACTGGCACAGGTTTTTTTTTTGTTTCTTTGCTTTTTACAACGTGATGATAATGTCGATAAGGATGATAATCATGATGCTATGGAGTTCCATCTAGGATTGAGACTGCATGACAGGGCTGTACTCTATGCTTCTGGCGTAATATATTCCCTGGCGTTCGCAACCAGGCCCGAGAGATACAGACACCAGCGGTGCTGGTCAGAAGATCTGAACAACACCCCTCAATGACGCATCCATGAAGTGGATGAGACTCCGACTATGTGGTCCCAGTCTTCCCAATGAGCCCATAGCACAGCACGCCCAACTCTGGGTAGGAGCCCGGTTAGAGCTGAAAAATCCCACAATGATTTTTGAAGGTTGATGGGATTCGAACCCACAAACTTCCAGTCAGTAGTCGTTGCGTTAACCACTGCATCACCCCACCCGACTGGTGTTATTGTTATTGTTGTTTAAAGTCCAGCCGACTGTGCAGAGCCACATCAGGGCTATAACTCTCTCAAAAAATGTACACTATGCCTCACGGAGAAAAGAAAAGAACATCTGGAAAAGAAAACCAAATACACATATCAACGCATTCGCGCACACTATCTAAGGATATATCCCTGGCATTGATCAATCTGTCTGATTTATCACCAGGGGATTTTAACCCTTTCACTCCCGCACTCCGGTCACCAGCATCCTGCATTGCCAACCATGTTAGCAAAGCAAAAACTTAACCCTTTGATTCCCTCACCCTATCCACCAGCTTCCTGCAGGAAGCTGGTGGATAGGGTGAGGGAATCAAAGGGTTAAGTTTTTGTAGTTGGTAGATAGGGTGCGGGAGTCAAAGGGTTAAAAAATCAAACATGAATACAAATATAAACAGAAGGAGGACACTAAAATGTACACAAAAACGGGCCTTAATTATCTAAAAGTAAAACTGCTTCTGCACATTACATTTCCTTATATGAGCAAAAATGCACTTAACTCTTTGAGTACTGAAAACCTAAAACCATCCTCTACCCTTCATTACCGGCGGCGAGTTTTAGCGGGAGGCAGTGCGTCTATCCTTCCTACCGGCTTCCCGCTTTCCTTGCGGTAACGGCTATGTGGTGAATGGGACACCACCCTTGTGTTTATACTCTGCATTCCTGGATCTGATTGCCTTCGGGGGGGGGGGGGGGGGGGGGGGGGGGGTTCCCTGTTCTACTCGGTGTGGTCAGTTAAGACACCCAGGCATGTTTATGAAAAAATAAACATTTTCCTCCGTTCCCAGGGACAGCAGTGAGGCTGTTGTTTAGGTACCGTTTCCTGTTTGTCAGACCACTACAGCTGCTTTCTGCTGTGGTTGTCAATGTCATTAGAACTCAAGTCCAGTTTCCAAGACTACCCCCTCTTCATATACCAATCCTCTCCCACCCCCTTGGGAAAGTCGTGTTGATTTAGAACAAGCAAGAGAGCGAGTAGTGCGCCTGTTCCACACACACACACACACACCACACATGTCTTGTTTGTTATCATCCACATTGAGTACAGAAACAGTAACACAAGTTCCCTCTTTTCACAGTTTTACTCTCTCAGGGAAACCCAGGAAACGAAAGACAGCGTATGAACAAATTCAGTTCTGACAGTAAGAAAGTACTCTCCCGCTAAAATGGGAGTGAGTAACGAAAGAGTTATTAATATACAAGTAGGCCTACCTAATTATCACTCCTCAGAGAAAGTATGCAAGGTTTTATACAGAATATATACAAATGAATGGACCAGCGAGGCAGAAAACGATGGGTAGAAATGACAGGAAGAAGGAGCAAGGCGAAACAAAGGACAGCAAGGCAGAAAACTGTGGGAGAATGACGGAGCAAGGAGCAAGGCAGAACAAAGAACAGTAGCAGAAACGATGGGTAGAAATGACAGGAAGGAAAGGAGCAAGGCAGAACAAGAACAGCAAGGCAAAACGAGTAGAATGACAGAGAAAGGAGCAAGGCAAATGAAGACAGCAAGCAGAAAACTGGGTAGAAATAAAGGAGAAAGGAGCAAGCGAAATGAAGCAGCAAGGCAGAAATGGGAGAATGACGGAAGGAAAGGGGAAGGCAGAACAAAGAGACAGCAAGCAAAAATGATGGGTAGAAATGACAGGAAGGAAGGACAGCAAACAAGAGCAGCAAAGGCAGAACGATGGTAGAAATAACAGAAGGAAAGGAGCAAGCAGAACAAGGACAGCAAGAAAACTGAAGACCAGAACATGGTAGAAATGACAGGAAGCAAAGGAGCAAGGCAGAACAAAGAGACAGCAAGCAAACAAAGAGACAGCAAGGCAGAAAACGATGGGTAGAAATGACAGGAAGCAAAGAGCAAGGCAGAAACAAAGAGACAGCAAGGAGAAACAAGAGACAGCAAGCGAAAACATGGGTAGAAATGACAGGAAGGAAAGGAGCAAGCAGAACAAAGAGACAGCAAGGCAGAACAAAGAACAGAAGGCAAAAAGATGGTAATGACAGAGAAAGGAGCAAGGCAGAAACAAAGAGACAGCAAGGCAGAAACAAGAGACAGCAAGCAGAAAGATGGGTAGAAATGACAGGAGAAGGAGCAAGGCAGAAAAAAGAGAAGCAAGGCAGAAACAAGAGACAGCAGGTAGAAACAAAGAGACAGCAAGGCAGAACAAGAGACAGCAAGGCAGAAAACGATGGGTAGAAATGACGGAACAAAGGGCAAGCAGAAACAAAGGAGCAAGGCAGAAACAAAGAGACAGCAAGGCAGAAAACGATGGGTAGAAATGACAGGAAGGAAAGGAGCAAGGCAGAAACAGAGAGACAGCAGCAGAAACGAGACAGCAAGGGAGAAAACGATGGGATAGAAATGACAGAGGAAGGAGCAAGCAGAACAAAGAGAGCAAGCGAACAAAGACAGCAGGTAGAAATGACGAAGAAAGGAGCAAGCAGAACAAGAGCAAGGCAAAACGATGGGTAGAAATGACAGGAAGGAAAGGAGCAAGGCAGAAACAAAGAGACAGCAAGCAGAAACGATGGTAAAGACAGAAGAAAGGAGCAGCAGAACAAGAGACAGCAAGGAGAAACGATGGGATAGAAATGACAGAGGAAGGAGCAAGCAACAAAGAGCAGCAAGGCGAAACAAGAGACAGCAAGCAGAACGATGGTAGAAATGACAGGAAGAAGGAGCAAGCAGAACAAGAGTGATAGTAAAGAGGAATGTTCTAGCAAAGGATTTCAGGTGGGGGATACTATTTATACTGAAGGAGCCCTCAGCATCATAACGGGGAGGTTGTACTACATAATTCTTCAACACTATTACCATTCTTATATGACTTTTCATTTTGACGGGGGGGGGGGGGGGGGGGGGGGGGGGGGGGGGTGTTGCACTACATAAATCTTCATAAAACTATTACCATTCCTGTATCACTGTTATCATTCTAAGTAAAGATCATTAATCCAATCACACAAAAGTCAGGAACAGAAGAGAACTTTAATCATTTCACATGGCGACCAAGATGTCTTTTTAATTCATGTTCATAATCTCTTTGTCTTCTGAGCCCATAAGTTCTTCCAAGGAGGCTCTTTCGGCTTCTTTCTACACAGGCCAGATTGTCATTCACATCCATCGGGCTAACATTTTAGTTATCCCTCTAGCTCTGCACTTTGTCACTGCATCAAAAAAGAGTCCTATGTTATTACACGACCACACTTCGTCATTATAAAAGGAACACAATAACACCACCACCATCAGGCAAAGCATTGGTGTGACTACAACATTGGATATAATTGATTTTGAAAAAAACGACTAAAGATAGAAAAGTTATAGACTTGATAAAACAGACAGACAAAAATGAAATGAAATACCCCTGATTATATGTATATATATATAAACCAACACACAAAAACCAAAAAAAAAAAAAAAACCTGACCCCAACCCCCCCACCCCAATACATATATAAAAAAAAACAACCCAATTCCAGCCCTATCCAAAGTTAATATGTTCAATATTAAAACAACAACCAATTCCAGCCCTATCCAAAGTTAATATGTTCAATATTTTGCTACTTAAAACAACACATGTAGGTACTGGCTTCAAATTTCAATAATTCTTTATTTCAATCCCTTTTCATATTTGCTACTTAATAAACTCATATCTGAATACTGACCCTTGCCTTTGATACCTTCAATATATGTCATGGCTATTCTATTTAACACGTATCTCAGTACTGACTCTCGATTTTAATACCTTCAGTACTTGGTACTTAACTCATGTCTGAGTATTACTTCAACAGTTGTCATGGCTATTCTATTTAACACGTATCTCAGTACTGACTCTCGATTTTAATACCTTCAGAACTTGGTACTAACTCACGTCTGAGTATTGATTCTCGTTTGATAAACTTATGTCTAAGCACTGATTCTCGATTTTAATACCTTCAGTATTTGCTACGTAACTCATGTCCAAGAACACACTCTCAAGTTTGTCTTTTTGCCTCATTATATTTGTTGTATTTTTTTTTTCTTTACTCTTCTTGTAAAGATGTTGCATCCTCTCTTTGGGCCAAACTGTGATTTCCTAGTAATGTCCCAAAAGAGACTGTCAACTAAAAGTAAACTGAAAGTTTATCAAAAATGCTACAGATGGTTAACTAGACAAGATCTTGCTTTTTTTTCTTTTTTTTCTCCGAATTTTCGCTTTTGTTTGACAAGATTTTGGCTTTCTTTAATGAAAAACAAAAAATATTAAAAAGTGTTCAGCTTCTACCCTGTTTTTTTTTTTTCTTGTTTAAAGACGAATACATATTTAACGTAACTTTTAGTTTACAAGAGAAAAGCTGTAATTACACCGACATGTCAGAAAATGGACGTAAATTTGTGAAAACATAACACCCTAACAAATAGTCCCCCCCCCCCCTTCACCTTTTACATGTATTTTCATGCATATTTCATGAATATGACTTATCAATATTAATAAGTGCATCCATCTATTTCAGTCACTGAAAATGGAAGGGACATGTATATGAATAAGAACTGATGTAAAATGTAATAATGCAGCATATCATGAATAATTCATTTCTTGTTACAACAGATTTTTTTGCATGCAAAATAAGAATACTCTCTCAAGAGAAAATTTGTCTCCAAGTGAAGTATTACCCATGCACAAATGTGTGCGTGTGTGTGCGAGTGTGTGCGCACGCATGTGTGTATGTGTGTGTGCATATGTGTGTGTCCGCGCGCGCGTGTGTGTGCATGCGTGCATGTGTGTGTGTGTAACCTGTGAGCATGCATGCAGGCATATACTTCTGAGCAAATATTAATGTGCTGGTTTATGCACAGAAATCAATTAAGTACAGTTCCTTTATTACCACTGGATTTTTTTGTTTTGTTTTTGTTTTTCGCTTTTTAAAATTTTTTTTTAACATGCAGCATAGCATTTTGAACACTTAACTCCTTTTCTACATCATTTTCTCTTTTTTGTTCGAGTTGTTATGTTTTGTTGTCAACTTTACACATAAGACTAACAAGAAAAGTCCAGATCACTAACCAATGTTCAGCCTTTTCACTCCCTCACCCTATCCACCAGCTTCCTGCATGATTTATCACAATAGCAAAGCAAAAACTTAACCCTTTCACTCCCTCACCCTATCCACCAGCTTCCTGCATAATCTACCATGATAGCAAAGTGAAAACTTAACCCTTTAACTCCATCACCTTATCCTTCGGGAGAGGGGGTGACAGGGTTCAGGGAGCTGGCAGTTAAGGACAGAGTGAAAGGGTTAAACTTTTTGCAGCTAGTGGACACGTTAAGGAAGTCAAATGGTTAATGCTTACACATTCCACAAACCACATATGTCACTGCAAAAAGATTTAAAAGGAAAAAAGATATGAAAATCATTTAAAAAAAAAAAAAAAAAAAAAAATCAATCCATTACCTGAACAAATACGAATGAGATCTTTGTTCAATCAAATAACAAACAGACTGAAACTGCTGAGCACATTTTACACAAAAGAGATAATATATGTAATACATAATATATGCACTACAAACTTAATACAAAACACACACGGTAAACAAACATGCTACATATTACGTAAAACCACCTCGCTTCATAAGAAACATCAAAACTACAACACACAAAAGTTAAGTCAATAATGGTTTCTTTAACAAAGGAATAAATCCGCTTCTCCAACAACACAACAGAAATGCTTTGGTCCTAATGCTTCTTAACCCCTTAGACTTCCACAACCTATCGACCAACTGCAAAAACTTGACCCTTTTGACTTCCTCACCCTATCCACCAGCTTCCTGCAGGAAGTTGGTGGATAGGGTGAGGAAGTCAAAAGGGTTAAGTTTTTGCTTTGCTGGCATGGCTGGCAACCCAGGATGCTGGTGGACAGGATGCGGGAGTCAAAGGGTTAACACAGAATGAATCTTTTAACTACAGGACTCTCAGACTCCTACTACACGACCGCCACAAAGGGATGTACAAAAATACACATCCAAGCACATGGATAAGTAGTTAAATCACCTGCCTAGGACGCCAGAAATCCAGGTTCCAATCATGGGTGGCACAAGGTTTTTCTCCCCTCTCAACCAGATCCTAAACGATGGTCCAGGGGTTAGTCTCTCGGATGACAAAATAAACCTGAGTGACCGTGTGCAGCATGCAGTTAGTGCACGTTAAAGACCCCACGGCGGCAAAAAGTACTACCGTAAAGTTCGGGCTATAACTATAAGCCGCGACTTTTTCCCCCAGCTTTAATCCCTGCAGCTTAAAAAATGATGGGGTCTTATTTGCGGATTTTCCCGATCCCCGGAGCATCACGTTCTTGTCTATTCTTAGCTTCTCTTTAACTCACCAAAATCGTGTTATCTGCATGAATTTTTCAGTGAGCTCCCATGTTAAAGTGTTAACTGTTCACGTTAAAGTGTTAACTGTTAACATTTTTAAATCAAATCCACACATTGAAACATTCGGATCGGTATTCAGATCTGCTCTGCTCAAGCGTACACCCTCATCATGCCGAATACGCGACGTAATGCCTAGGAAGCAACCTTCAAGTTGAAGGCGATCGACCTGGCCATTGAAAAAGTGCAGCTTATAAACCAATGCGGCTTATGTGTGAATATAGTTAAGATTTTTCTGTAATTTAATGGGTGTGCCTCATATACCAGCGCGCCCAATAGCCCGAACATCACGGTAGTCCCTGGCAACATTCTGTGGCAAAACCCACTTTTGTATGTAAACAGAAATGCAAGCATATAGAAAATTGACCAAAAAAAAAAAAAAAAGGTGGTGGTGGTGGTAGTTGTGGTGGTGGTGCTGCTGCAAAGCCACCTTTTCAGGAAGAGCAGTCCACACTTCACACATTGTCAATCCATTGCCACACAAACAAACAAACAAACAAAAAACAAACAAAAAACAAACAACAACAACAAAAACAGACTACAGTGCATACACATTATTCTTGATTACCACACCATACAGGCACACTTTACATCTCAAATGCAATCATGCAAACACATATTCAACCTCAACTATGCAAACACATTCAATCTCAACTATGTAAACACACTCAATCTCAATTACACAAACACATATTCAATCTCTCAATTAAGCAAACATATTCAATCTCAATAATAATTATGCAAACACATATTCAACCTCAATAACGCAAACACATAATCAACCTCAATTACTCAAACACATATTCAATCTCAACTATGCAAACACATATTCAACCTCAATTATGCAAACATTTCAACCTCAAATACGCAAACACATTCAACCTCAATTATGCAAACACATATTCAACCTCAAACATGCAAACACATATTCAACCTCAATTACACAAACACATATTCAACCTCAATTACGCAAACACATATTCAACCTCAATTATGCACACATATTCAATCTCAATTACGCAAACACATATTCAACCTCAATTACACAAACACATATTCAACCTCAATTGCGCAAACACATATTCAACCTCAAATATGCTAAACACATATTCAACCTCAATTATGCAAACATATATTCAATATCAATTACACAAACACATATTCAACCTCAATTATGCAAACATATATTCAATCTCAATTACACAAACACATATTCAACTTCCGAACATCTGATATCCCCACACGAGCACCACTTCACACACACATTCAAAATTGACCTCAGATTTGCATGGCACAACCGCAGGTGTAGAGTCAACACAAGAAAACCCATAACGTCCCTAAAACGGCTGGGAAAGGAGATCGTTATCTGCACATTTCCATCCCCATGGCCAGCATTTATGACCAGGCCATTCTTGAGATCACAGGGATTCAAAAAAACTTCAAAATGAATGAATGTGACCCTTACTGAGGCTGGCGCAGCACTCAAGTTACGTTTTCTTCCTTTTCTTTTTTTGTTGTTGTTGAAAAAGTTTATCTAGATAATCAAGTTCTGATGATACAACTTTGCTGAATGTGACCCTTACTGACATAGGCATACCATTCAGTTACCTTTTCATTTTCATTGTGTGGAAAAGTCCATCTACATAATTAACATCTACACAATCAAAGTTCTCTGATGATACAACTTTGCTGTAACTAAATAACAACATGCAACAATTGTATGTAAATTTCGCACATAAAATTTGTATACAAGTTTTCAAGTTGAAATTTCACACACAAAAAATTTCACACACAAGTTTTCAAGTTTGAACCGATCAAGTTTGTGCAACCAGATCAGTTGCAAACACAACCAACCTACACAAGTAAATACCTGTAAGTCTGTTCAGCCGGTCATGTATACAACAAGGCCACATGGGTTAGATGTGGACATACTGTATCACCCACACCAGACCTAAACAGTCTTAACTTGCAGTCAGTCGAACAGCACTAGGAGCTGAAAAGGTAACTGAGTGTCTATCTGGGGTGTTTTGACTTTTTCTCAAAACTGATATCTGTAGACCATAATCTATCTCCCACAGACATTTTTTTCTTCAAAAAATATTATTAATCAATTTAAAATGGTATTTTAATGCATTGATCGCAGCAGAAAGAACGCAATTTTCTACCAAAAGTACCTATTTTTGTCTATTATTATAAACCGTAACCTGTGCAGTACCCGCACATGTAATATACTGACGGAAAGCTCTTTGGTGCACTTTTCAGATAATGACAGCGAAAATTAGAAACAAACTGGGTCAAAGCCACCAAATAAAGAAATTTAAGAAAAATGTGTAGGAGAGCACACAAAAACTTTAGAGGCCGTTTTCTCAAAATGGCCGTCATACAACTTGACTTTAAGCATATGTAACTTCTACATTTTTTTTTAGTACAAGCTTTATTCAAGTACCAAAATAATCAGCAGAATGTACACTTTCCAGTGATATGTATATCTCAAAATGCCAAAAATGCTAGTTACGACTCATTTCGTGGTGGAAGGTCACATATCTGCTAAGGAACCAGAAGAAATATGAAAAAAGAATAAGAATGTGTATTTAAAACAACAAGACAAGACACGCGCAAGTGTAAGATCACAAACAAACACCAGGACAAAAATTTTATTCCTTTTCTCACACTGGAGGGAGCAGCAAGGGAGTTTCAGTCGTTTTCTCCTAATTTTTGTGTCTGGTGTTTGTTTGTTTGTGATCTTATGTTTGACAAAGGCTAGTTGGCCGAAAATTTGCACCTGTCTTGTTTCGTTGTATTAAATACGCGTTCTGATTCTTTTTAAGTGTTTTTTCTGGTTCCTGTTTGCTTGAACGCAGGCATCACACTTGTTTTGGATTTAATATCTGCTAACATAGTATTCTTCTTTCAGGGTCACAGTGACCTGAAGAACGAATCCACCTTGATGAATTTAATCCAAGATGTTGATCTGGGAATCAGTGGTGGTAACGATCACAAGTTGGTGGTGGCTGTTAAGTTGGAAGAATGCTGGAATGGCACAATCTGCACATTATGGTGTGTGGCAGGAAAAAGAGGAAAGGTGTTCTTAACCTCATGTGACCCGAGCAGGCAGGTGGGGTGAAGCGCCACCTGGAGGCATCTTTTGACCAAATTCTCTGTAGACACTGAATTAGGGTTTAGCCAAAAATAAAGCGATCGTGTGCCACTCTGCATTTGTCGGATGCCGTAGAGTGTATGACGTTAACCGTACCTACCAACCTGAAATGTCGCCTGACCGGGCCGACCATGCGACACAACTTGTCAGAATCTGTAATCACCTTGCCAGCACACAGGACCAGGCTGGGTAAGAGAAGAAGATAGTTTCCTCTGAAAATTGGCCGGGGTCCAGGGGCAACGTCCCTGCTGGGGGTCTGGGGGGTTTCGTCCCCAGAAGCTGAAGAATTTCTGTAATTTTGAGGCATTATGGATGCATTTCCTGATGGCAAATACAATAATTCAGTAATATTTCCGCTGAAAAAACATTTTTTCCCTCTGAAACTAGGAGTTCATCCGCTGAAATTAGCGGATCCGCTGAGACTTACCCAGCCTGAGGACTTCAGTGCAGGTAGCAGGGCATTTGCTATGACTATTTTGGGCCTTATCCATCACATGGCATCTGTGATGGCACTACATATGGAATCTATTCTGAGCAAGGAAGCAAGGAGGCATTATCTTGAGAAACTGAAACGATTTGTAAGATGCTGGAAAAATTCCCTGTTTACCAAACAACCCCCCCCCCTCCCAAAAAAAAAAAAAAAAAAAAAATTGCAAACACACAGACAAATCCATTCTTCTGTGCACGCACACAATCTAATAAACACGCAGAACACAAATTTTCATAAAAACATACAATACCAAAAATTTTGTGCAAAACTGTAATTCTCCCTCCTCCAACTAACACCTTAAATAACAACACCCCACCCGCTCTCATTTTCACAGTCAAACACACATGA
>JAPXFY010000028.1:31167171-31224671 GCA_030674185.1 Monoplex corrugatus
GAAAGGAAAATCTTAACCCTTTGACTCCCGCACCCTGTCCACCAGAACCCTACACTGTCAACCATGCTAGCAAAGCAAAAACTTAACCCTTTGATTCCCGCACCCTGTCCACCAGCACCCTGAACTGTCAATCATGCTAGCAAAGCAAAAACTTAACCCTTTGACTCCCACACCCTGTCCACCAGCACCCTGCATTGTCAACCATGCTAGCAAAGCAAAAACTTAACCCTTTGACTCCCGCACCCTGTCCACCAGCTCCCTGCATTGTCAACCATGCTAGCAAAGCAAAAACTTAACCTGTGACTCCCTCACTCTCTCCACAAGCATCCTGCAGGAAGCTTGTGGATATGGTGTGGGAGTCAAAGGGTTTAAGTTTTTGTAGTTGGCAGATGGAGTACGAGAGTCAAAAGGGTTAACTGTTTTGTCACCATAGGTGACTTCAGTCACCACTACTGTTCACCGCCACAGGCGACCTTGGCTGACACAGAGGTTCATGTTAAATAATGAGTTTTTCACATGGTTAAAAGGTTCACTCCAACGGTCCACTCACTGCAACCTGATCAATAACGAGAAAACTAAATTTTCATTTTTGTTTTTGTGAATGATGATGATGATGATGATGATGGTATTTAAAAGACACCAAATCTTGATCAAAGAATCAATCAAGACATGCACTTTCACCATTCACAAAAGCAATCACCCATCAAATACCAATGAATGAAACCATACTGTTCATATTCACAAATACACACCCACACACACACAAAGAGATGGACAGACTGACAGACAGACAGACAGACACAGTCAAACAAGACGGACAGAGAGATTCACTCACCAATCAGCATGGGGTAGGTAGAAGACACGTCCTGGGCATAGCTACGTAGTTTGGCCTCGCACTCCTCTACCACCACTCTGTGCTCCATCATCATCTTGTCTGCACACACAACACATGCACACACATATAATTATTACTACCAAAGGTACACAGTAGCAGTAACAGCAAACGGCACAACCTTGAGACAGGTTGATAAGTTTAAATACCTGCGAACAATCATTTCACCAGACGGCAGATGCACATCAGAAATAGCCAGAAGAATTGGCCAAGCCAAAACAGCATTCAAGAAGATGAAAAGCATTCTTACCAACAAACGCCTATCCATTAACATCAGGAAGAGAGTTCTTGAATGTTATGTAGAACCATAATGTTATACAGTTGTGAGGCGTGGACAGTCAACAAGAAAAGCCAGAACAAGATTGAGGCAGTCGAGATGTGGTTTCTAAGATGATGTTGAGAGTTCCATGGACAGCAAAGAAAACAAACGAGACAGTCTTGATGGAGGCAGACACAAGAAGATCATTCATAAGGAAGACTAGATAGATAAAGACAGGCAAAATTTATAGGCCATTTTATGAGGAAAGGGGAACTGGAGCACCTGGTTACAACAGGAAAGCTGGAGGGAAAGAGCACAAAAGATCATTCATAAGGAAGACTAGGAAAAGACAGGCAACATTTATAAGACATTTTATAAGGAAAGGGGAATTGGAGCGCCTGGTTACAACGGGAAAACTGGAGGGAAAGAGAGCACCAGAGTAGATCTAGGGAGAAGATATTGGATGGACTTGCAGAGTGGCTGAAGACAGACAGGGTGGAAGGTGTGCTTGCGGCAACAAGGGATAGAAACATATGGAGGGCCATGATCGCCAGCGCCATGTGGCAAGGCACCTGATGATGATGATGGTGACACAGTAGCAGTAGAAACTTTTATGGAGTCTGACAGCAGAAGGTCCTCAGAGGAGAAACCCATGTCGAGCAAGTGTTCCAGCACTCAACTCCTGACACTCCCGCACCCTATCTGCCAGCTGTAAAAACTTAACCCTTTCACTCCCTATCCCAATCTGCCAGTTTCCTGGAGGAAGCTGGTGGATAGGTTGAGGAAGTGAAAGGGTTAAGTTTCTGCTTTGCCATCATGGTTGTCAATGAGGAGTGTTCTGAGCTTACGGATTTTGTGCTTTGTATCTGCTTCTATGCTAGCTGAATGGGTAGCACAAACTATGTTAGATTTGAGAAGTTCCACAACATGGGTCCATAATTCCTACATGACTCTCAAGAGTTAGGTCCTTTGGTTGACATGGTTGTCAATTGTCAATGTGGGATGCTGGTGGGTAGAATGAAGGAGTCTGAGGGCTATGGGGGCCGGGCTGCATTCAGGTCATGACTACTGGATGTCTCTCTGCTGTCAATTTTCTTTGCACACATTATACCATGCATTATTATTCACATCATCTTATCATTATAAATCTTTCTTGTGTAGAGCTGCACTCCAAATTCATTTGGACTCACTCGCTCCTAACACATAATCAAAGTTTTTAGTGGAGCACAGAGAACTCAAGCTGTTGGGTGAGTGACCCCACTCCAATATGTTGTTGTACAGCCTGTATCTTTGGTGTGGTGTGTATTCATATTCACTTTCATATGCACTTCTTCTCTTGTCATAATGGATTTACCATGTTAAATTCTGGCTACTGTTCCAAATGTGAGCGTGTTGCTGTGAAATAGCTAAGACCTGATTGTGAGATGCCTATAAAGAAATTTTGAACAATACCTTGACTACATATCCGTGAAGTGGATAAGACCAGACTGTGTGAGATGCCTAAAAGGAAATTTTGAACAATATCTTCCACTATATATCCATCAAGTGGTGAAGACCTGACCGTGTGGTGCCTGTCTTCCGACTTAGGTCACAGACATTGACTTTTGGGAGGAGCTGGCTTGTGCTGAGAAATTCCCACAACATTTCAACTGATGGACTCGGAACTTCCAACTTATCAAATGAAACTTAATATCTGTGTAACTGTCACCTTAGGTCACAGACGCTAAATTTTGGGAAGAGCTGGTTTGTGCTGAGAAATTCCAACAACATTTCAGGTGATGGATTCAAACTCCCAGCTTATGGAATGAAATTTAACATCTATCTATCTTCCACCTCAGGTCACAGACACTGAATTCTGGGAGGAGCTAACTTATGCTGAGAAATTCCCACAACATTTCAGCTGATGGATTTTAACTCCCAGCTTATCAAACAAAATTTAACATCTATGTATGTGTGTCTCACCTTGATGTGGTCTGGTTCCACTAAGGAAATCTTCCAGAAGAGGTATTGTTGTAGAATCCACAATCTTGGGGTATCTGAAACATTATCATAATTACAAATCATTCCTGCTCTGGCGCTGTTTTCCACATTTATACGGACTCATACCAAATTACTCATAATCAGAATTCTTAAAGGGGCATGGAGACCTCAAGCTGTTAGGTTAGACAAACTGACCATGCTCCACTGTGGTGTTGTACAGTCCACACCTTTGGCATGCATGCTGGGTGTTTTCATGTTTCCATAAGCCAGCAACTGACATGACGTATGGGATCTTTCAACATGCGTATCTGATATTCTGCCATGACATGACTTATGGGATCTTTCAACATGCGTATCTGATATTCTGCCACTGACATGACTTATGGGATCTTTCAACATGCGTATCTGATATTCTGCCACTGACATGACTTATGGGATCTTTCAACATGCGTATCTGATATTCTGCCACTGACATGACTTATGGGATCTTTCAACATGCGTATCTGATATTCTGCCACTGACATGACTTATGGGATCTTTCAACATGCGTATCTGATATTCTGCCACTGACATGACTTATGGGATCTTTCAACATGCGTATCTGATATTCTGCCACTGACATGACTTATGGGATCTTTCAACATGCGTATCTGATATTCTGCCATGACATGACTTATGGGATCTTTCAACATGCGTATCTGATATTCTGCCACTGACATGACTTATGGGATCTTTCAACATGCGTATCTGATATTCTGCCACTGACATGACTTATGGGATCTTTCAACATGCGTATCTGATATTCTGCCATGACATGACTTATGGGATCTTTCAACATGCGTATCTGATATTCTGCCATGACATGACTTATGGGATCTTTCAACATGCGTATCTGATATTCTGCCATGACATGACTTATGGGATCTTTCAACATGCGTATCTGATATTCTGCCACTGACATGACTTATGGGATCTTTCAACATGCGTATCTGATATTCTGCCACTGACATGACTTATGGGATCTTTCAACATGCGTATCTGATATTCTGCCATGACATGACTTATGGGATCTTTCAACATGCGTATCTGATATTCTGCCACTGACATGACTTATGGGATCTTTCAACATGTCTATCTGATATTCTGCCACTGACATGACTTATGGGATCTTTCAACATGCGTATCTGATATTCTGCCACTGACATGACTTATGGGATCTTTCAACATGCCTATCTGATATTCTGCAACTGACATGACTTATGGGATCTTTTAACATGCGTATCTGATATTCTGCATGTGAATATTATTATTATTATTATTATTATGAACATTTAGTACGCCTAATCAAATTAATGCCCTAGGCGTTTACAATGGCAAAACATATAACCAGAATCACAAGCACACACACACACGCCCACAGAAGCACCCACACACACACAAACACACACACAGCATGACATGCAAATACAATGACACATTGACACATTGACACTATAATGTCACCATTACATTACATGGGGGGAAGGGGGCAGAGATTACCAGTTTTGGGAAACAGGTGAGTTTTGAGGGAGCGTTTGAATGTGGACAGAGAGGGTGAGTATCTAAGAGAGCGAGGTAACTGATTCCAGATGGTTGGAGCTTGATAGGAAAAAGAACGCTGCCCAAACCTTTTAGTGCGGACTATGGGGATACTATAGAGACGGGTATCAGATGAGGACCGCAAAGCTCGAGATGGCGTGTAGAGATGTAACAGATGGGTGAGATACTCAGGACAGGAAGACTCAATAGATTTGAAGCAGAGGCAGGCAATCTTGTAGGATATTCTTTGCTGAACAGGGAGCCAGTGGAGAGAACAGAGCAATGGCGTAACATGGTTAAATTTTGAAGAGCGGAAGATGAGACGGGCAGCATGATTTTGAACTTTCTGAAGTTTGTTAATGAGATGAGAGGGGGAACCAGAAAAAAGAGCATTACAGTAATCGAGACGGGATAGAACAAATGCACAGACAAGAGCCTTTGTCGTGTCTTCTGAGAGGAGGTGGCGGATAGAAGCAATTCGGCGGAGTTCAAGAAAACAAGTCCGACAGACGTTGCTCACATGCTGGTGGAAGGACAGGGTTTGATCAAGAGTTACACCAAGGTTACGGGCAAAATGGGAGAGAGGGATAGATGAGTCAACAAGTGTGACAGAGGTTGGAAGAGAGGGGTGATTTTGGAGTTTGGGGCTTTAGGCATTGGCAGGTCTGCACACATGTTGACCGGGAGATTGGAAAAGACTTCATCCTTCAACTGCCAGTTGGTATCTGGGTGGATCGAACCTAGGATCTTCCAGTTGGAAGTGCCGCACTTACCCACTTAACTACTACACTTACTATGAGCATTCTAGACATACGAGCTATCTCTGATGTGCAGAAACACAGACACATGTGGATGCATGAGTATAGTTTAAGACATTGATACTGTATTTATGTTCACCCACTCTTGCTCACAAGTACTCTCATACGAGCACACGCATATGAACATGCACAGACACATGCGTGCTCACACACACATACAAAGGTGTGGATGCATAATGTGTAATTTGAGCCATGCGCATCTACATCCATGTGCACACATTTGCACATACAAACCCTCTCATACATGCGCGCGCACACATAACACACATATATACAAAAGCACAAACACACACACAGCACATACACGCAGAAGAGACAATGCACTCACACATACACTTTTAACATAAGCCCCACCGCTGCACACACAAACACACTCATACACACATATGTGCGTTTGCTTCAACATAACCCACACCCTTGCCAATACACACACACGTATACATACGCTTCAACATAAACCTAACCCCTGCACACACACACACACACACACTTAAAGATAATTCCCACCCATACACTTAACTCACACGCTACGTACAATTATGCCCCTTTGCCGTTCCCCTGATACGCACCATTTGTATAGGTCATGAGAAAAATTCTCATAGAAACAAATGAAAATTTGGCAGGTCATATACGCCATACTGAAATTTCAACTGTCTAACCCTCATGGTTGCTGAGTAATGATACAAGTAATATCAAAGAAATTTTCAGGAAAAAAATGTCTTACAAAATGCACAGTCAGGTCAATACAGTCACATTTTGAATGAAATTTCATAAAATCCAACTTGCACACACTCCAAGTGCACTGAAGGAAGAGATCGTCTTGAAGAGTGCTGAGATACTGACTATTGTTCAGCCATTTGCTTTTCCGTTGTCTGCTTCACTGCAGAACTAGCGGGTTGTGAACTTTGCACTGTCTACACACCAACTGCAGAGTACAGTGACCTAAAGGCCTGAAACAAGGCTGAGAATGACTGAAGAATCTATTTCTGGCCATAAGTATCGTTTAACAGAAACACTGAAAGCCCTGCGAATTTTCAAAACCCAAGTCGGATTTCTCCGATGCTCGTACGCAAGAATTGTTGAGATATGATCGGGAAATCCCGACGCTCGTAGCGAGAGAGTTAAACATAATCCCACTCCCAGCCCCTGCATGCATGCATAGAGACACACACACACACAAAGTGGAACACAATGTAAACACAACCCCCACCCCTGCGTCCACATGAATTCCCCCCTCCCCCTTCCAACATCTCCACCCCTCCCTCCCCTGTTCTATTGTCTCTTGATCCACACACCTATATTGAAGCAGCCTGATGAGCAGAAAATTGCCACGGTTGGACAACAACACTGACTGCATCGTCTCCGTCTTCCTGTTTGTAGACCACAAAAATCATCATCATCATCATCATCAACTTTAAAAAAAGAAGAAAAGAAGAAGAAAAAAAAAACCCCAGCAGCAGCAAAACAGAAAGATGAATAAGAAATAGAAAAAAAAATAAGAAAGAAACGGAGAAGATGAAGAAGACAAAGAACAAGACAAAAGAAGAAGAAAAAGAAGAAGAAGAAGAAGAAAAAGAAGACGAAGACAAAGAAAAAGGAGAAAATGAAAAAGACAAAGAAGAAAAGAAGCAGAAGAAGAAGACAAAAAAGAAGAAGTAAAAGAAAAGAAGAAGAAAAAGAAAAAAATTAGGAAGATACAGAAGAACAAAACAGATGCAGAAAAAGAAGGCAATGAAGAAGAACAAACAGAAGATGAAGAAGAAGAAAAAAAACACCACCACCATCACCACCACCACCACCACCACCACCATCATTAATATCTTCACTTGGTTAATTCTTGGGAAGGATCACTCCAACCTAATAGTAAGGCAAGCATCCCTACTCTCAACCAAGCAGGTCATAGGTGACAGATAGCCCCAAACACAGAAATTAGAATCACAAATCATCCAGGCTTGCCTAAATAAACGAACAGCCATCTGACCGACTGGCAATAGTCTATCATGACACAGCAGATGTCAGTTGGTAAAGCCACACCCAGAAAGTATCCTCTACGGCCTATCACTGAGACATCCAACGGATAACGACAGACTAAAGTTCAAGCCCCGTGTACTCATGGGAAAGATTTTTTGGCTATGAGGTCAGGGTGAGGTAACCCCTACAGAAAACCTTTATAGACAAAGGTGGGATAACCCCTACAGAAAACCTTTATAGACAAAGGTGGGGTAACCCCTACAGAAAACCTTTATAGACAAAGGCGGGATTACCCTACAGAAAACCTTTATAGACAAAGGTGGGGTAAACCCTAGGAAAACCTTTGAGAAACGTGGAGTAACCCCTACAGAAAACCTTTATAAGAGTTGGGGTTACCCCTACAGAAAACCTTTATATAAGGGGGGTAACCCCTACAGACAACCTTCACAGACAAAGGTGGGGTAAACCCTAGGAAAACCTTTGAGAAACGTGGAGTAACCCCTACAGAAAACCTTTATAAGAGTTGGGGTTACCCCTACAGAAAACCTTTATATAAGGGGGGTAACTCCTATAGAAAACCTTTATAGAAAAAGGTGGGGTAACCCCTACAGGAAACCTTTAAAGACAAAGGTAGGGTAAACCCTAAGAAAACCTTTATTGAGAAAGGTGAAGTAACCCCTACAGAAAACCTTTATATAAGGGGGGTAACTCCTACAGAAAACCTTTATATAAGGGGGGTAACCCCTACAGAAAACCTTTACAGACAAAGGTGAGGTAACCCCTACAGAAAACCTTTATAGACAAAGGTGGGGCAACCCGTACAGAAAACCTCTACAGAGAAAGGTGGGGTAACCTGTACAGAAAACCTTTATAGAGGTGGGGTTATCCCTACAGAAAACCTTTATATAACGGGGGGTAACCCCTACAGAAAACCTTTATAGACAAAGGTGGGGTAACCCCTACAGAAAACATTTATAAACGTGGAGTAACCCTTACAGAAAACATTTATAAACGTGGAGTAACCCTTACAGAAAACATTTATAAACGTGGAGTAAACCCTACAGAAAACCTCCACAGAAGGCTGAAATCAAAGATATCGGGCCTGCAGGCGCGTTCTGACCACAGTACACAACGTAACACAAGTATCTACATGGTCATCCACATCGGATGAAAACAATGTTCGCCACATGACGTCCCTTCAGGGATGGTATCGGGCCCTGCGCCTCAACAAGATGTATTCTCAACTATTGGCGGTGCCTCCAGTCCATCTTATAACACCACAGAACATGGGAGGACAGCTACTGGCTGTACAATGATACAAAAACATTCCAACCCACAGAAACCTTTCATAGTTATGCACTAGAATGCAGGGGGAAGGGTTGGGGGGGAGGGTGAGACAGAAAGAAAGAGAGAGAGAGAGAGAGAAAGACAAAGAGAGAGAGAGAGAGAGAGAGAGAGAAAGACAAAGAGAGAGAGACAGCGAGAGAGAGAGAAAGAGAGTCACAAAGAAGAAAACTTCAATTCTTCTCACCACCAAACTCTATGGCAATTCGCACAAACGGGTAAAAAATATGGCCATATTCATGAGAGAGAGAAGAGAGAGAGAGAGAGACACAGAGAGACAGACACACAGACAGACAGACAGAGAGACAGAGACAGAGAGAGAGAGAGAGAGAGACAGAGAGAGTCACAAACAAGAAAACAACAATTCCTCTGACCCCAAACTCCACGGAAGCTGGCACAAATGGGGACAAAAAACAAACGGCCACATTCACTTCCAGATGCGCACTGACAATGCAGACAACAAATGAAAGAAGATGACGATTAAACACACTGACAAGCAGTCTTCACCCTTTCAAGGAAGCTGATGATCAAACCTTTCCAATCTCAGCTAGACATTTAGTGGCAGCAGAACTTCAATTCAAAACAAAAATGAGAGAAGACGAAATAAAACAATATACGTAACAATAAAAAGCATTTGCTACGTGGGAATGTTATAATGCCTGAAGATTTGTATGATTTATGTGTTTTCATTATAGGGACAACTTACTTCAATGTGCAGATATCTTTTCTGCTTACTCTCTGAAACCATTTCTAAATGTTATGAAACCATGCATCACATTTAAGAAACTGCCTCAGAACTACAAAAAAAAAAAACATACGTACTCTGTGGCAATAATTTCATCCCGTACTCTGCGTATAAGTTTGATGGGACCAGGGTATCTGCAATCAAATAAAGAAAACTTACAATGCTCACACATAGCTAAAAGGCACATATCTATTGAAGGTATAGGACATTTGAAAAAAAACAACAACAACAACACCTATTGCTATTTTCATACTTGTTTAAAGTCCAGCCGACTGTGCAGAGCCATATCAGGGCTATAACCGTCTCAAAACATACACAAAACTTCAACAGGTAAAAAATGGAAAAGAAAATTAAGTACACATATCAATACATTTGCACACATAATCTAAAGAAATGACCCTGGTGTTGACCTCTCCATCCAATTTATTACACAGGGGATATAAAAAAAACATCTGAATACAAATTTAAACAAAAGGACACTAAAGCATATAAAAGTACAAATTTAAACAAAAGGACACTAAAGCATATAAAAGTACAAATTTAAACAAAAGGACACTAAAGCATATAAAAGTACAAATTTAAACAAAAGGACACTAAAGCATATAAAAGTACAAATTTAAACAAAAGGACACTAAAGCATATAAAAGTACAAATTTAAACAAAAGGACACTAAAGCATATAAAAGTACAAATTTAAACAAAAGGACACTAAAGCATATAAAAGTGGGCCCACATTACCTAAATGTGCTTCCGCATATCACATTTCCCAGAGCCAAAGTTGCACTCAACACACGTACCCTATTATCAATAATAAGAGAAAGTATGCAAGACTTTTATGGCCCAGCAAGGCAGAAAATGATAGGAAAAAATGACAGAAAGCAAAGGAACGAGGCAGAAACAAACACAGTGACAGAAAAGAGGGCATTCTAACACAAAATTTCCAGAAGGTGGGGCTACTATTTATACTGAAAGAGTCCCCAGCATCTCCACGGAGGAAAAACAAAGGAAACAAAACTGAACAAAACAAAAAAACAACAACATAAAACAACCTAATTAAAGGAGCTAATAAAGAATGACTAAATACCAAAATCAAGCATTTTTTGTTAAGTACTCCGATTTTTCACTGATGCAAGTTTTGCGATATGTTGCTGCATAGTCTGCACACCCTGTCTTTGGTGAGCATGCATGATAGTTGGTTTTCATGTTTTCACAGGCCACCACAAACTGACATGACTACCAGGATCTTTAACATGCATATGTGACCTGCTCTGACTTAAGGTAAAATAAGTCGGGCAAGGCCTTCTGCAGCTGTGGTATGAAAACTGAACAGGGCCAATTTTGTCAATTTTGAGTTTTCTGCATTTTCATGCTCTATAACCACTTTTACACCATGTCCTAACACAATAAAGTCAAATTTAATCGATAAGTACCATTTTTTGTGTTTTAATGTGTGGTAAGCGCTACTATCTGGCCGCTGAAAGCTGCTCAATCGCCCCATTTTGGTGATTAAAGTACGCTTTTCTTAAATTTATTTTTCTTTTGGATGGATGGACAATAAAGTATGGACAATTAAGTAAACAAGGGAAGTATGGAATTTCAGCTGATTTGGTTAATATTCAATGCTTGTTGCCAAGGAGTTTCTGACCATACCCTTTCAATTCAGGCCTATTCTCTTCAACACTGTTTTTCTCAAAATGGCTGACTTGACCCCTCTCATCTTTGAAAGCCCATAACTTTTTGTTTTTGTAGCCTGAAACTCAACTTTAGTACCATTTGAAAGCTGAGATTCTAAACTTTATAGTGATACCATAACCTGAAAATGCCTAAACTGAGACTTATTGTGCCTTTTGTGAGAATGGGTCACATATCTGATGCGTGTATGCGTAGAAATGAAACGGATTTAGGCAGTAATAAGTCAACACACCCGCTGACCTAAGAGACAAGGGAAAAAATCTCCACCTTTTTACCAACTAGGCAGGGAGGTACTGAGGCTCCACCTTTTTACCAACTAGACAGGGAGGTACTGAGGCAAGATCAAACCGCAACCCTCAAACTGTTAAGTCCGACTTCTTACCCACCTGACTACCATCATCATTAAGTGCCTTGCCACATGGCGTTGGTGATCATGGCCGTCCATCTGTTTCTATCCCTTGTTGCCTCAAGCACATCTTCCACCCTCTCTGTCCTCAGCCACCCTGCGAGTCCGTCCAATATTTTCTCCCTTGGTCTACCTGGTGCTCTCTTTCCCTCCAGCTTTCCTGTTGTGACCAGGTGTTCCAATTCCCCTTTCCTCATGAAATGGCCTATAAATGTTGCCTGTCTTTTCCTAATCTTCCTTATGAATGATCTTCTTGTGTCTGCCTCCATCAAGACTGTCTCGTTTGTTTTCTTTGCTGTCCATGGACCTCTCAACATTCTTCTTCAAAACCACATCTCGGCTGCCTCAATCTTGTTCTGGCTTTGCTTGTTGATTGTCCACGCCTCACAACCGTATAACATTATCGGTTCAATACAACATTCAAGAACTCTCTTACTTGACTATCGTGCATGTCAAATCAGGAAATAATCAATGACAACGCTTCATTCACTGCAGGGAGACAACTCACTTTAACAGCTGATCGACGATGTTCAGATTCATGTAGTTTCTCATGGCGGAGGTCACGATGGTACCTGAAATCAATACAAACAACACCCACAGTCACAACACAACCTGAAATCAATACAAACAACACACATAGTCACAACACAACCTAAAATCAATACAAACAACACCCATAGTCACAACACAACCTAAAATCAATACAAACAACATACATAGTCACAACACAACCTGAAATCAATACAAACAACACCCATAGTCACAACACAACCTAAAATCAATACAAACAACACCATAGTCACAACACAACCTGAAATCAATACAAACAACACACATAGTCACAACACAACCTAAAATCAATACAAACAACACACATAATCACAACACAACCTAAAATCAATACAAACAACACACATAGTCACAACACAACCTAAAATCAATACAAACAACACCCACAGTCACAACACAACCTGAAATCAATACAAACAACACCCATAGTCACAACACAACCTGAAATCAATACAAACAACACCCATAGTCACAACACAACCTAAAATCAATACAAACAACACCCATAGTCACAACACAACCTGAAATCAATACAAACAACACACATAGTCACAACACAACCTAAAATCAATACAAACAACACCCATAGTCACAACACAACCTGAAATCAATACAAACAACACACATAGTCACAACACAACCTAAAATCAATACAAACAACACCCACAGTCACAACACAACCTGAAATCAATACAAACAACACCCATAGTCACAACACAACCTAAAATCAATACAAACAACACCCATAGTCACAACACAACCTGAAATCAATACAAACAACACCCACAGTCACAACACAACCTGAAATCAATACAAACAACACCCATAGTCACAACACAACCTAAAATCAATACAAACAACACCCATAGTCACAACACAACCTGAAATCAATACAAACAACACCCACAGTCACAACACAACCTAAAATCAATACAAACAACACCCACAGTCACAACACAACCTAAAATCAATACAAACAACACCCATAGTCACAACACAACCTGAAATCAATACAAACAACACCCATAGTCACAACACAACCTAAAATCAATACAAACAACACCCACAGTCACAACACAACCTGAAATCAATACAAACAACACCCATAGTCACAACACAACCTAAAATCAATACAAACAACACCCACAGTCACAACACAACCTGAAATCAATACAAACAACACCCATAGTCACAACACAACCTGAAATCAATACAAACAACACACATAGTCACAACACAACCTGAAATCAATACAAACAACACACATAGTCACAACACAACCTAAAATCAATACAAACAACACCCATAGTCACAACACAACCTGAAATCAATACAAACAACATACATAGTCACAACACAACCTGAAATCAATACAAACAACACACATAGTCACAACACAACCTAAAATCAATACAAACAACACCCACAGTCACAACACAACCTGAAATCAATACAAACAACACACATAGTCACAACACAACCTAAAATCAATACAAACAACACCCATAGTCACAACACAACCTGAAATCAATACAAACAACACCCACAGTCACAACACAACCTGAAATCAATACAAACAACACCCATAGTCACAACACAACCTGAAATCAATACAAACAACACACATAGTCACAACACAACCTGAAATCAATACAAACAACATACATAGTCACAACACAACCTAAAATCAATACAAACAACACACATAGTCACAACACAACCTAAAATCAATACAAACAACACACATAGTCACAACACAACCTGAAATCAATACAAACAACATACATAGTCACAACACAACCTAAAATCAATACAAACAACATACATAGTCACAACACAACCTGAAATCAATACAAACAACATACATAGTCACAACACAACATGAAATCAATACAAACAACATACATAGTCACAACACAACCTGAAATCAATACAAACACCCACAGTCACAACACAACCTGAAATCAATACAAACAACATACATAGTCACAACACAACCTGAAATCAATACAAACAACATACATAGTCACAACACAACCTGAAATCAATACAAACAACATTCATAGTCACAACACAACCTGAAATCAATACAAACAACATACATAGTCACAACACAACCTGAAATCAATACAAACAACATACATCGTCACAACACAACCTGAAATCAATACAATCAAAAACCACAGACACAGCCGGTATTTTCCCAATAGGTATACTAAAATGTCTAGCCTGAACTAACAGCCCTGGTGTAACAGGTGAGCGCAATGCAAGGGTGACACTTTGAAAATCTGAAAAAACGGAAAATCAGGCTAACTCGAAAACATTTTCGCTTGAAGGTACTAGCAGCACAATGGCGCGACGTAAGTGATGTGTGTAGCCTAACAAAGATCGCTGGACCTGTGTTGTCTTCAACGATACAGAGCGCTTCCTCATTTCCGGTTGTCTGCTACAGTGCTGCTTCGGTCATAATACCGCCGATTCAACTGTTTTTTTCCCCAAACATTTTTTTGTTGGAATAACGAAAATGAAAAAACGGAATTTCCGTCTGGGGCCTTGCCGAGAAAACGGATTTCCGTCACCCAGACGGAAGAGTGGCACCCATGGCAATGGTCTATCGACTGATAGTTGTGGGTTTTAATCCGCATCAATCTTTTCAAAAAATCGCTGTGGGGTTTTTCAGCTCCAACTGGCTCAGACCCAGAGTTGAGCGTGCTATGGGTTTACTGGGAAAACTCGGAACACAGTTGAAGCCTCATCCACTTCACGGAAGCATCACTGCGGGAGTTATCTATTATGTCTATAAATAATAATAATAATGATGATGATGATGATGATGATGATGATGATTATTTGTACAGCACTAATCTGTAATCGTATCTTCTGTTTAACTTTTTCACATCGTAATGCTAGCCCACTAGCGTTCTCGCGGAGAACTGCAGGCGCCGGAACGCTAGGGGTATAGGTTCAGCAAGCTCGCCGTTGACAACGCAACGCTAGGATTCTAGCGTCTTGCGTTAGAAAATTCCTACGTGAAGCCAGTTACGGTCTAAGGGAAAAAACCTCTATTATAGTATAAAGTAACCATTTCTAAATACTGTGAGAGTGATTTCCCGAGTTAAAAGTCTATTTGAAGAATTTTTCGGGCACAAGAACAATGTCACCTGAACTGCATGCTTCACTGAAACAAAGGCAAAATGGAGCACCCTGCGAATGCTCAATGTCGCTGTTCACTCAGGATTGTGGAATTTTTGTGTGTGTGTGTGTGTGTACTTTCCTGAGCTTCTGATCAGATGATACAAGTCATGGAGAATTGGTGTCTCTTTTTTCTGTTTTGTTTACATCTACTGAATGGATGAAATGCTTGTCTGAAATGCTCCTCAACCATGATATTTCATTGCACAAATAACCTCAAAGCATGTCTGAACAAACCTTGTACTGTAGATATCCTAAAGGAGGATTAAATTACCTTTCTAACCATACCCTACATGCTGATGTTAAGTCATTTGGGGCGCCTGTGAAAATTAATTCAAAGTGGCCTAAAAATGCACGTTTCCAGGAAAAGTAGTCAGTGGCAGCTGGCACGTCTGCAGGGAAGTAGATCAAATAGCCAGCTGACAAATGCCAAAGTGTTAACACATTCCGTACCGCATCACGAGATCCTCATGACAGCTTTCTCTCTCTGTGGACCGCGTCACGAAGATTTCGTGCCCTGAACTGTAGTTTCAGTTTTGAGTACCGGTATATAAATAGAAAATGATCGCATTGCTGACTCCTTTTCCGGCAAAGGGACTATACTCGTGTCATTTCCATTCTGCGTTTACACAACGTTTGAAGCGGCAAAAATGGCAAAAAACATGCGTAATTTGAGTGTTTCTGAAAGCTCTCTCCTAACATTACTTGGTCAATAGTTAGTACAGTGACCTATTTTCTTGGTAGGAAAAGGGTTTAACCCTTAGCTGTTCACAAAGCCGGTAACCGCCCTGCGGAAGAATGTGCCAATCCATTCGTAGCGGTTGAGATCGCCCGACCTTTTTCGGCACATGTGTGGGGAAGAATTTCCATCACTACTGGCCTTGCTGTCTTATCGCGCATGTGGTTAGAATCCTGGTCAGTCTCGCGTTGAATGTTCTAAAAATAGTACGGGCATTCTGGGATGCAAGGAACTTTCCATTCACTACTGAAAGACTTTGTACTGACGCTGTGCTACATTCGAATGCGAATACTAGGAGCTAGATTTACATCTAGCAGTGCAAATACGAAAGGGTTAAAGCCCAGCCAACTGCATAGAGCCGTATCGGCTATAACTGTTTGAAAACATACACAGTACTTCAACAGGGGAAAAAAAGTGGGGGGGGGGGGAGGGGGAGAGGAAAATTAAGTATACATATCAATACCTTTGTGCACATATCCAAAGGAGATGCCCCTGGTGGTGACCACTCCATCCAATTTATCACAAATGGGATTTAAAAAACATACCTGAATACACATTTAAACACAAGTAAGGACATTAAAACATACATAAAAACAGGCCTAAATTACTTAAAATTGCTTAAGCATATCTCATTCCCCTAGCGCCAAAAATTCACTTAGTACATGTACCCAATTATCAATCCTAAGAATGTACTTAAAACATGTACCCAATTATCAATCCTAAGAAAAAGTACGTAAGACTTTATCGAACACATGCAGGACAATGGACCAGCAAGGCAAAAAAAATGATAGGAAGAAATGACAGAAAGCAAAGGAGGAAGAAAGAAACAGAGTGACAGAAAAGAGGAACTTTCTAGCACAGAATTTCCAGAAGGTGGGTACTATTCATATACGGAGATTAAATGGAACGCAATTACAAGTTTAGCAGAAAGGAAACACAGTGCGGACAGCAGTACTCACTCCATGACTGTGGCATCTGAGTCAAGGCAAGGGGGACAACATCATCAAAGGTGGCATCTAGAATCTGCACACACAAAACAAGACGAGACATCACCATCTGTTGTAAAGGCAAGGGAGACAACATCAACATCCTCATCATCAAGTGCCCTGCCACATGACGCTGGCGATCATGGCCCTCCATGTTTCTATCCCTTGTTGCCGCAAGCACATCTTCCATCCTCTCTGTCCTCAGCCATTCTGCAAGTTCATCCAATATTTTCTCCCTGGGTCTATCTGGTGCTCTCTTTCCCTCCAGCTTTCTTGTTAGGACTAAATGCTGCAATTCCCCTTTCCTCATAAAATGGCCTATAAATGTTGCCTGTCTTTTCCTAATCTTCCTTATGATCTTCTTGTGTCTGCCTCCATCAAGACTGTCTCGTTTAATTTCTTTGCTGTCCATGGAACTCTCAACATTCTTCTTAGATACCACATCTCAGCTGCCTTAATTTTGTTCTGGCTTTGCGTGTTGACTGTTCACGCCTCACAACCGTATAATATTATCGGTTCTATCTAACATTGAAGAACTCTTTACCTGATGTTAACTGATAGGCATTTGTTGGTAAGAATGCTTTTCATCTTCTTTTCATCATCAGTACTAATCACAATTCAAACGGCGGATGAAAGACATAAACATGGTATGGATTGAGAAAATGTGGGTCCTGACAAGTTTTGGAATCAGAGTTCACTGTTACGAGTATTCTCGGATTTCAGCACCGATTGATGCTCTGCTGTTACTAGTTATCTCAAAATTCGTTTGAAATAAGTTAATGTGGTGCAAAAAAAGTTCTCATAAACACAATTAAAAAAAAAAAAAAGATGTGATGCAAGCTGACACACACACACACACATGTACACACACACAAACTCCTCAATGCAAGGATAAACACAAACACACAAATGCACACACACATACACATTAATGAACACACACATAAAATCTCCCAAATGTAAGGATACACACACACACGAGCACGCACACAATCTCTCCAATGCAAGGATAAACACACACACACACACACAAACACACACACACACACGATCTCCCCAATGCAAGGAGAAACACACACACATACACACAAACACAATCTCCACAATGCAAGAATAAACACACACACACACAAGCCCCAACAATTTCCCCAACTGACCACATGTTTGACATCAGGGTAGTTCATGGCAGCCCAGGAGGCGCTGTACCCCCCAATGGACCAGGCGAAGAGAACGATGCTGTCTGGCTGGAAGCCCAGACGATGGATGGCATAGTTCATCACCGCGTCAATGGCATTCTGCTCTGTGTCGGGGTACGGCAAACCCTGTTGACCACAGACATATCATCCTGTTTTGCATGTGTGATTTCAACATAATTCAGAAACACGCGTGCTGTTTGTTTTATACCTGTAAAGAACAACAATCATGCTTTTCACGTGGACTGTTTGAGCAACACAAGTGAAATAAGTATTAGCTGTATATAACTGCTTGAAATAAGATAAATCAGTCTTCTGACTGAAACCCCTCTTCTATTTCTATGTCTCACCAGTCAGCACAACTGGGTTCAGTGTTGGCTGCTGCACTCTGTGACACAGACATCCATCTCCAAATGGCTCAGTCTTGACTTTTGTGGACAACTTCCTGAATATTCAGTTCACTGATGTTGGTTATGTTCTAGATGTAGGAGATCGGAGGTATGTCTTGCTTCTTTTTTGCCTCTGCTTTTCCTCGAAAAATGGTTGCCATGCGGTCTGTGTTCTTGCTACATGACACATGGCCATGTACTTAAGTCTTCTCTTGTTGATGTCTGCTAGTAATTTTCTGGTGGTATCAAGTTCTTCCAGGACACTATTTCTATGTAGCCAGAGCTAACAGAATATTTTATACTTACAGAGCTGCCACCAAAGCCTGGGTGGTTCCATCCCAGCACGGAGTATCCATACTCGATGGGAGTTCCTGAGCATCCCATCTCATAGAAACCTGCGTTGCCTTCAAAACACACCACCTGAAAGACAGACATCACTACTTTGGTCACTGTGCGCCTGTTCTGTTAATGCTGCGTCATATTAATTTGCAGTTATTCACTCTAATTATTGTGGTGTTTGTGTTGTAGTGCTGCTGGTAGTGGTGGAGATAAGCACAGATATGTGTGTGTGTGTGTGTGTGTGTGTGTGTGTGTGTGTGTGTGTGTGTGTGTGTGTGTGTGTGTATGTGTGTGTGTATGGTGTGTGTGTGTATGTGTGTGTGTGTGTAGTGTGTGTGGTGTCGTGTGTGTAGTGTGTGTGTGAGTGTGTGTGTAGTGTGTGTGTGGTGTGTGTGTGTGTGTGTGTGTGTGTGTGTGTGTGTGTGTGTGTGTGTGTGTGTGTGTGTGTGTGTAGTGTGTGTGTGTAGTGTGTGTGTAGTGTGTGTGTGTGTAGTGTGTGTGTGTGTGTGTGTATGTGTGCGTGTGTGTAGCACATGTGCATGGTGTGTGCCGCGCATGCGTGCGTGTTACGTATGTGTGTGTGCGTGTGCTGTGTGTGTGTGTGTGTGTGTTTATACATGTGTGATGTGACTTTTCTCCTCAGTTTGACAGAAAATAAAACTGAATGTTTAGTCCTTTAGAAGGGGGCAAAAAACAAATCGGACCAGAGTGACTTCTGGCTGTGCACGCTAAAGATCCCATGGCAATTGAAAACAGTGAAGAGCAGGGCGTTCACCCAGCTACCCTTGTATAAAATACTGGATAAACAGGTATATTTTCTGGGTCTCTCCTCTTGAAGACCAATAAGCCTTCTTGTTTTTCTTGGTTTAAAAAAAAAAGGGGGGGGGGGGTACACTGTGCTGTAGCAATGCACTCTTAGCAGAAAGAGCAACCGAATTTCACTTGGCAAATGCACTGTAAGTAGGTAGCGGCAGCCTCGCCAGTGCGCTACCATAAATATGAATCAACACTGATTTTTGCTCTTTTTCACTGCAGCTTTATGAACTTGCACTTGCATGCTTTGATTTGAATGATATGTCAAAATAAAGTTCATTCTTTCCTCTTTTTACTGAGTATCATTGCAATTTCGAGTGATGTGTGACTAAATAAATATGAATGAGAAAATGAGGTGTGTGTTGAGCCGAAATCGGTCACGCGTCCAGGGCGATAACGCTGTCCGCCGCCGAACCAACTTTGACATAGTAAACTTCCTTACCATATATTAAATAGTACGGACATCGTACATGGGTATATTTGGTATCAAAATGAAGGTAATAAATTGTTGAATTGAGTGGACTGAGGGGAAAATCGAATTTAAGAGCCATAAAAGAGCAATCCTAAGTTTTGTGGGCATTACTGTTGTTTTTCACGATTTTCGGACAGAAAAAATATATAATATACCTAATTCGTGTAGTCGGAACAAAGTAGAATCCGTACTCTTTCGAATGAGGTACGGGGTTAATGTATTCATGACCTGTCGACCTCAATAAACAATCAAAACAAGCGTACCATAGAACGGGTTCACACAAACGCGTTCCGTGACATGGCGAGTCGACACAGAACAATGCAGAGTGCCGATGCAAACTTCGAGCCGCAAGATCTGGCGAGTTTTCGCATGATGTTGGTAAGTATTGCTAGATATTATATTTTAGAGCGTTTTTTGGCAAGATCAGTATAACATAAGTTATTTTGTGTTATATTCGTAGATATTTGCTGATAAAGTGTCGGGTTTGAACGATGTGGTGCGATCAAAGTGACCTTGACCGGAAGTGGATGAAAAGCCACACGTTTTTACAAACTTCTCTCTAATAATGGACAAATATGATTTAAAACGGCTCTCATCTGAAAGTTTCATGTTTGTACTGCTTGCTTATTTTTTTTTACTTTGTTGTTTGGTGTTTTAGGTCTGTAAAACAAGAAAATTGTGATCAAGTATGTGTGTCAGGGGCAGTTAACTTCTACTTGCTATGGACCCGATCATTTTCAGATATGCTTAACTTGGGCCTGAGTTTACGTTTATATTCATTATATTTTAAAATAAATGATCATAAGTAAGGAAAAAAACAAACTTTATTGCTGTTAGCCAGAATTTAGCATCATGCTTCATACTTGAAATTTAATGGCACTCTGATCATCAGTGATTTTTTTTTTCTTTTTTTAACTACTTTGAGTTGGACTTAACAATGTTCTCTGTGTAGCTGAGCTGCAGAGATTAAATTAATTGTGAAAACAGTATTATTAAGCACAATAGTTTATATCAGCGGGCAGATATACATATGCCTGTAGTGCTCTCTCTCTCTCTCTGCATTTCAAAATTAAATTTTAACAATATATAGTTAAACTTAAAAACACACAAAGTTTAACACACACAGTGACACATAACAAAAAGTTGATAATCGATAGTAAATTTATGCCAATGCAGCTGAAATACAATAGTAAAAATTTTACACCAATATTAAAAACATACACACACACATCTCATAAACCCAAAGCAACTTTTTTTTTTGAAACATTTTTTTTCTACTTCCATCAGGTGATGGGGTGTTTACGAGGCTGCAGTCTGTCTTTCTTGCTTCTGGAAAGGGACGCCGACCAGCACTTCCAGTAGTGGAGCTGACAAACCACCTTCTGATACAGTTACTGATTCTCAGGATTGATGGCGGGAAAATCTACGATGATACTGCTGCTTTTCTTCTCCAGCTTCTCCCAAAAGGAACAAGTGCTCCACTGACAAGACTGCGCTACATTTTTGTTTCTGCAGAGCAGAAAGCCTTTAACCCTTTGACTCCAGCACCCTGTCCACCGGCATCCTGCATTGCCAACCATGCTAGCAAAGCAAAAACTTAACCCTTTGATTCTCTCACCTTAGTCACCAGCTTCCTGCAGGAAGCTGGTGGATAGGTGGAGGGAATCAAAGGGTGGAGTTTTTGCAGTTGGCAGGTAGGGCGCGGGAATCAAAGGGTTAAGCTGACAACTCATGAGGAAAGAAAGTCATTTCTGTCTCAGAAACTTGAAATTGACATTGAAAGTTTAGGACTGTCTCTCCAAGGAGTAAATTGACAACAACTGCTGGATGGACAACATGTTCTGCCATACTGACCACCAACATTTCAACTGTTGAGAGACCTACAAGTTTTCAAAAAGCGAGAGCCAGGTTCCACATAGAAAGACATGACTTGTTGGTGGCTTCAGCTGACTGGTATGACAGTGACAGATAAAAATCTGATAAAAGAACTTGATAAATTACAAAAGAAAGTGACCAAACTCCAAACAAATGCTACCCCTAATCCAAAAATAGGACAGGAGTTGCAGGATTTTCTTGCATCCTATGCATTTTCACCAAATACACAAGCTGCTGGTCATGCCACTTCAGCCAGCACATTAGATAGTGATCACACTCAGAGTATTTTATTTACCAAACAAACATCATCATCTGACTCCACCGCCATCTTGCAGAAGTTATCATTTCTATGTGATTTCTAATGATGTGAATTAAGACCTTGATCATTTAATTGATGTTCCTAGCAATGTTCAAAGAAATAACCCTTTTTTTGGTTTTGTTTATTAGTATATACTACACATTTTCATCAGTTGTGCCTGCACATAGTTAAAATAACTTCAGTGCATAAAAGGGTGAGTGTATTTGTTCGCACCCGTGTCCACTATAATATTAAAATCCAATTTTATCCTGAAATTTGAACAAACTGACTTAAAGAAAACTTAACTATTAACATCATGGTAATATGTATGGCATATTTTTGAAGAACAATGCATTCCCTACAATGTCCCCAAATTTCAAACAGATATCTCTTTTCCTTCAAATGTTATGGGAATTTATGTGCTACATTAGCACAAGTATGTCCGTCGCTGTACATTTTGCGTATTTTGCCTAATTTGAACCTTTCCTACAGATAGAGGAATCAATCCAGCCTTCTGAAAAAAATTGGGCTTTATCTATATGTACAGTGTGACTGATATATACAGTTTTGAAGGTACATGTATCTTATTTCTAAGAACTGTATGTTCTCAAACATGCTACATAATGCAAATTTGTACTTGCGCAAATCGTTGCAATTTTGGCATGTAATATCTCTAAACAAGTGTTTGTTGTTGGTCTATGATTTGTGCTGTTGTGACTTTGCATTACTGAGAGCAGATACAAAAAACATTAGATGGATCTGTAAGGAAATCTGCATGACAGGGTACAACAAAGTAGGCCTATCAAACCAAAATAGCCACCTCGCAATTACGGTGTAACTTTAAACGGCTATAACTTTTGAACAAATAAAGATAGAGCAATCATTTTTGTTTTGTTTCGCTAGTTTCAAAGAGTTGTATGTGACAATAATAGTTTTAACTAAGTGTATCTGAACAAAAAAAATGGCTGCCACTACCTACAGTGTAAGAAAAAGAAATGCACAGAAATCATAGAAGGTGGGGATACTACTTATACTGAAGGGCCCCTGGCATTCCAAGGGGGGGAGAATAACTGAGCTAACAAGTCACTTGAAAACAAACAAAAGCCAAAAATAACCATGACGATCCAGTATGTCACAACAGTCACACGCCTTTCAACTGTCTACTACAATTTGGACAAAGTTCACTACACCATCCCTCTGTAAGTAAATAAATACCAAAACTGAAACAAAACCAAAGAAAAAAAAAGGTGAATAAATACAAGATGCTCCCATACCAGAGTGTTTCCATGGCGACTTCCAGGCTTTCGTCTGTCTACGAACAAGGTGTCGATCTCGTTGTTGTCTTCTGTCAGAACTTTCGCTCGTAATCCTTTCCTCTGCAAATCAAGGTACCACAAAGATCAAGGCAAGCCCAACTCCTCACACACAGGCAAAGTTTATTACGCGTATCTCAATTCCTCACGAATAAGGGAGGCTGGTTTTTTCCTTAACTGAACAAATATCACTTACCATCAGGATGTTAAACAAAGTACAACACAATCCAACACAATGTCGCAGCTCAACGCAACTTAAATGACATAAAAATGCAAGAGTTACCTACCAGAATGGTGTATCTGCCTTGCTCATTTCTTTTGTGATACACTGTTCTGGTAGAATCATAAAAAAACCAACATATACATAGCACTGTTACTGTTATTTTTGTTAAACGCCCAGCCGACAGCGTAGAGCCATATCAGGGCTATACCATTTCAAAAACATACAATACCTCAACAGTTAAAAAAGGAAAAGAAAATTGAGTACATATCTTAATGCACTCATGCAATCTTAATGCACTCATGCACACAATCTAAGGAGATGCCCTGGCGTTGACCACTCTGTCCAATTTACCACACAGAGAATTTAAAAAACAAACCTAAAATGCTTCTGCATATCTCATTTTCCTAAGCCAAAAATGCACTTAATACATGCACCCAATGTCAATCCAAAGACAAAGTATGCAAGACTTTGTTGAACACATACAGTGAATGGACAGCAAGGCAGAAAATGATAGGAAGAAATAACAGAAAGTGAAGGAACAAGGCTGAAACAAAGAGAGTGACAGAAAGAGGAAATTTGTAGCACAGACTTTCTAGAAGGTGGGAATACTATTTATACTTAAAAGCCCTCGGCATCCCCACAGTGGAAGGGCAGAAGGTGTTTGAGGGAGTTTCAGATCAAATTAGGCAGAGAAACAAGTGGAGGAAACCACCATGGATCGAACGATCAAGAATTACCGCCCACTGGCAAAAGTTGATGATGGTATGAGAAAAAAAAAAAAAAGTATCTAAAATGGCTCAAAAATCCCAAACAAAATAAACGGTCTGTTTAAGAAAGAGAGAGAGAGAGACAGAACCCTGAGCTTAGGCAAAAGAAGATATGATCCCCAGATGTGGGGATACTATTTATACTGAAAGAGCCCCCAGAATCCCCCCTGGGGAATATACAAAGCATAATACAGCTATGTGATAGTGAAGATCTGTAAATACAGAAACTTGTCTCTGGCACACACACATTCTTCCGCTATTTTACAGAAGACCTAAATCATCGAACATTAAATCAGTTCACAAAATGTCAACAGTTTGACAGATCACATATATCCCAGTAGAACATAAAAAACAAATGCGCCTTCCTACAGCGCAAAAAAAACAAACAAACAGGTTCCCATAATACGGACAGTGATTTTTCTCCACCCTCTGCTAAATCTCAAGTGCTGATAACAGTCTTTCTGATGAGACGATAAATCAAAGTTCTGAAATGCGACTTACCACAGTGCTAGGCAGCATAGCAGTCGCACCACAACACAACACTGAACACCACATATCACAAAACAATACACACAAAATTATTAACAAACATTGTAGCACAAATCTACGAGACCTTAATGCTCCTTTTAATTTTTAAAAATTTTTTTTTTTATCGTACCTCTTCAATGAGAGCCGCCCGACCCTGGTTCAGCATGCCACCTGAAAATCAAATATGACCACTGTTAAGTTTTTATCTGGAAAATAATTTCTCTAAAAACCTATAGTATGGATAGCCTGCATCAGTCACTACTGTAACAATGATGTGAAAAACGAAAGTTGAACTGCTGTCACACAAGCAAGGGTGCAACCTAGAAGAAGTAAAAAAACTGAAAGGGGTCCAGGGGCTGGCAGTGCCCCGTATGGGGGATCTGGTGCCCTCCAGATGCTAAAGCTTTTAAAAAAAAAAAAGGATTTTCCGTTTCTGACTCTTTTGAAAAAAGATTCTGTCGTCAAACGGAAAAAGTTGCACCCATGCACATGCGTACGCACACACAACGTCACATAAACCTGTCCTATGCCTACACACACACAACATCACATAAACCTGTCCTATGCCTACACACACACAACATCACATAAACCTGTCCTATGCCTACACACACACAACATCACATAAACCTGTCCTATGCCTACACACACACATCACATAAACCTGTCCTATGCCTACACACACACACAACATCACATAAACCTGTCCTATGCCTACACACACACATCACATAAACCTGTCCTATGCCTACACACACAAAATATCACATAAACCTGTCCTATGCCTACACACACACATCACATAAACCTGTCCTATGCCTACACACACAAAATATCACATAAACCTGTCCTATGCCTACACACACACATCACATAAACCTGTCCTATGCCTACACACACACAACATCACATAAACCTGTCCTATGCGTACACACACACACAACATCACATAAACCTGTCCTATGCCTACACACACACATCACATAAACCTGTCCTATGCCTACACACACACATCACATAAACCTGTCCTATGCCTACACACACACATCACATAAACCTGTCCTATGCCTACACATACACATCACATAAACCTGTCCTATGCCTACACACACACAACATCACATAAACCTGTCCTATGCGTACACACACACAACATCACATAAACCTGTCCTATGCCTACACATACACATCACATAAACCTGTCCTATGCCTACACACACACATCACATAAACCTGTCCTATGCGTACACACACACAACATCACATAAACCTGTCCTATGCCTACACATACACATCACATAAACCTGTCCTATGCCTACACACACACAACATCACATAAACCTGTCCTATGCGTACACACACACAACATCACATAAACCTGTCATATGCGTACACACACACAACATCACATAAACCTGTCCTATCTCTTGCATCAGTTCAGATTAACCTTTACCCTCCAACTCTCGCATCCTACCCATTACCTGCAAAAAGTTAACCCCTCGACTCCCTTACTCTGCAGGAAGCTGATGGATAGGGTGAGGGAATCGAAGGACATCCCCCACCTGGTTGGTAAAGGGTGGATAGTTTTCCAATCTTCCAAACCCAACTCACTGGTAAAGGGTGGAGATTTTTCCCTGTGCCAGACATTTTTTTTTTCCTTCCTGACCTCCGTTACAGTTTCACCTAATATTTTCAAGTTTCTTATTTCTGAACCATTAACGGCCATGAGTAGAAAAGGCTTTCCCTGATTACAACTTGATATGGTGTGTTTGTGGTTTTACAAACAAAACAGCACTGTCATGAGGACTGCAGTAACTATCCTAGTGACCTTGCATTTCTGAGAGTCTGGTGGCTGGTTGTGCACTGGCATTGATGCCAGGTTGGTGACGTAAGGTTTCACCCTTTGACTCCCGCACCCTAACCACCAGCTGCAAAAACTTAACCCTTTGACCCCCGCACCCTAACCACCAGCTGCAAAAACTTAACCCTTTGACCCCCGCACCCTAACCACCAACTGCGAAAACTTAACCTTTTGACTCCCGCACTCTAACCACCAACTGCAAAAACATAACCCTTTGACTCCCACACCCTATTCACCAGCTGCAAAAACATAACCCTTTGACTCCCACGCCCTATTCACCAACTGCAAAAACATAACCCTTTGACTGCCTCACCCTATCCACCAGCTTCCTGCAGGGAGCTGGTGGATAGGGTAAGCGAGTCAAAAGGTTAAGTTTTTGGTTTGACAGCATGGTTGACAAACATGCAGGATGCTGGTGGACAGAGTGTGGGAGCCAAAGGGTTAATTAAACAGAAAAGTAAGACAAAAAGAGCACCAACCAACAAGCATATGCATCAAGGAGGTGGCCCCTGGGTAGACCATGCGTCGCCCCGAAACGTGTGGATGGCGCAGTAACTGAAAAACATCTACAACATCAGTCGTGAAAGACAGGCTAAGGCAGCGAAAGGGTTAATAAACAAACACAATATATGTGGGAGCGAAAGGGTTAATAAACACATTATATGTGCACTGTCTTGATGTAGCCAAAGCTGAGTAAAAAAAAAAGTAGAAAATTCTGATATAGTCCTTCTATCACTCCTCTTCCTCCTCTTCTTCTTCCTTCTTTTTCTTCTTTTTCTGCTCCTCCTCCTTCTTCTTCTGCTCCTTCTCCTCCTTCCTCTTCTCCTCCTTATGCTCCTCCTCCTTCTTCTCCTCCTTCTGCTGCTCCTCCTTTTTCTCCTCCTTCTGCTTTTCCTCCTCCACCTCCATCTTCTGCTCCTTCTCCTCCTTCTTCTGTTTCTCCTCCTCCTTCTTCTGCTCCTTCTCCTCCTTCTTCTCCTCCTCTTCCTTCTTCTGCTGCTCCTCCTCCTCCTTTTCTTCTTCTTCCTCTTCTTCTTCTTTTCTTCTTCCTCCTCCTCCTATACTACTTTTACAACTACTATGACTACAAGTTATAACAACGGCTACTTCTAAAGCACCTCATCACACAGAAGTCTCAAGTGCTTCACAAAAGGATAAGTGACACTGATAGAGGCTCACACAATATCAGCAAACATGCGAACTCATATAGCCAAGACTATAAAAGACATATCGACACATGAAAAATCTTTATTTTAACACCAATATTGTTCCTAACGATAGACAAAACTGTCAAAATGTTAGTAAAAGTACTGCCTGGACGGTACGAACTGTCAAAATAAACAGCAGCTATAAAAACACATCAGTAAAGCTGGAATATTTGTCAATATGTATACGCTGAAAACATTATCACTGCCAAATCAGCCAAAACATTATTACTGCCTCAAAACATTCCATCACTGCCCTAAACATTATCCCTGCCCAAAACATTATCACTGCCCAAAACACACTGCCCAAAACATTATCATGCCAAACTTATCACTGCCAAAAATATTATCAGCAACCGCGGTAACCGACTACAGTCCGTATTTTACCGATTTAAAACACTGCAATACCGACTGTGATTTAACCTGTCCTTACACAAAACCGAAAAAAAATTCATTGTACCGGTTGCTTCATTGACTTTTTTTCTCCCGGCCTAGTCCCATGTTCCGCATAGTGACATGAATCACTCAACCAGTTTCCGGTAGTCTACCAGTTTGTTCCCCTCCTTCCCTTTCTATTAGCGCGGCTAGTGCCCATCCCATCCCCATCCTCCCCCCTTTCCCCAGCCTCCCTCCTTCCCGTAGGCCTACCCCTTTCCTCTCGCAGTAATCTGAAACGGCATCTGGTCGGTCTCGCCCAACCTTTCTTTCAGGGCCTGTCGTGACAAAAACCATAGCCTGGGACTGCTGCGCTGTTATAGGAAGGACAATTAAAATTGATAGAACAAGCCTACTGATTTTTTTTTTGTCTGTACCAGTTGCATTTTTGACATGTTATAATTGCCGTAGCTAGTACCGGCTGGGAAAAAATCTAGCGCGATTGCTGTTATCGCTGCCAAAAACATTATCACTGCCTAAAACATTACCATCGCCCAAAACATTATCACTGCCTAAAACATTACCATCGCCCAAAACTTTATCACTGCCAAAAATATTATCACTGCCTAAAACATTATCATCGCCCAAAACATTATCACTGCCTAAAACATTACCATCGCCCAAAACATTATCACTGCCTAAAACATTACCATCGCCCAAAACATTATCACTGCCTTAAACATTACCATCGCCCAAAACATTATCACCGTCAAAAACATTATCACTGCCCAAAACATTATCACTGGCCCAAACATTAGCACAGCCCAAAACATTATCACTGCCAATAATATTTATCACTGCCCCAAACATTCTCACTGCCCAAAATCACTGCCCCAAACATTATGCCCAAAACATTATCACGGCCCCAAACATTATGCCCAAAACATTATCACTGCTTGAAACATTCCATCACTGCCCCAAACATCATCACAACCTAGAATATTTATCACTACCCAGAACACTTATTCCACCCCACCCCCCTCACCCCCACCCCCCTCGGTCCAAGCCTTACCAACCTTAGAAGCTTGACTGGCAGTGACGAGGCCCAGGAAGAATTACTTGAGTGATCCACAGGTAACTGAACCTTGCTGCGGCCGACGCGTTCCCCTTTGCTGAAACATATGACCAAGACGCTGATTTTACGGCAGGAAGTACAGTATTACAGCACAAGCACAACGCTCGCAACTCCATCCTTTCAAATGATCTTTCACAAGTACAACGCTCACAACTCCATCCTTTCAAATGATCTTTCACAAGCACAATGCTCACTGTGTAGTGATGTGTGACAATGGTGACAACTCATCATGTGATCGGAAATACATTTGGGAAGACGTATCTTGTGCTTGTACAGACGTGTGTATCGTGATTGTGGCACGCACAGAATCGACGCTGTCTTGTGTTCTTGTATCTTTTCCCAAATGAAATATATGAATTTACCTGTTCTAACACCTATGGGTTACCAATACTGTCACAGACTGAGTCCAAACTGCCAACATAGTGTTCCTGCATTCACTGACAAACACAACCATGTATACTACATGGGGTCAACCATCGTTGATGGTGATACAATATCTCTTTGAAGTAAGCGCCCTGTTTTCTGGAATAAGACTGCTTTAGAATCACGGAAATGAAAGGAGCTGAAGGTTCTGTGAATACAGATAGAAGGGGAAGTAACAACCCACACATTCTGGGAATGAAAGGGTTAATGTGTATATATGATGTCCTACATGCTTGGGGTTTACATGCAAACAAACTAATGCATTCACACACACAAACAAACAAGCAATTCAGTTCTATTTAACATGACATGAAAACCACATTATGCAAAGAAACAAGTCAAACTACTTACAACTGCCAATTTGAAGTCAAACTATTTACAATTCCCATTTGGAAACTTTTGTTCTTCTGCCTTCAACCATTTTATATTTGTGTGTATGAGCATGTACGCATGCATACCTGTTCTGCTTATTCATGTGCATAGTCGACCTGTGAGCACATACCTTTCTGAGCCCTCGTTCCACTTAAAATCCACTGGCCATGCCCAAAACTCAAAATCATAGCGATGCAGCAGTCTCTGCAAAACCAGAATATGAAGTTTTCATTATTATAAAAGTCACACCTGTAATAGTATACAGTAAGTCTCAATAGTTCATCTAGAACCATCTCAAAAGTATACAATACCTCACTGGGAAAAGAACAACGGAAAAGAAAGTCAAGCACCACAATGCATTCAAACACGTAATCTAAGGATATGTCCCTGGCGTTGACCACACCATCCAATTCATCACCAGGCACGGCTGCATTTTCCCAGCCATTCTGCCACCCTTTAGTTGCGAGCCAGCATTGCCTGCGTGTGCTATTTTTAGCCAGGCAGGGTTGACCAAAGTCCATCAGTGTAGCGCGTCTTTGTGCTCCTGCACTAGTGATAAAGGGACGGTGAAAAGGGTGTGGGGAGTGGAAAGGAGGGGGCTGCTATTAATAGCAGGCAGAAAGTGGCCAACTAAAAGTATCTCGGATTTGTGCACCGTGCAGGGTCATTTTTAAAAACAAACCTGAATACAAATAACTAAGGACACTAAAACATATAAAAACTGGCCTAAGTTACTGAAAATCACTTCCGCCTGTCACATTTCCTTACAGCCAGCCAAAAAGCCAGCTCTTTACAAGTTATTGTTATTGTTGTTTAAAGCCCAGCCGAACTGTCTAGAGCCATATCAGAGCTATAACCGCTTCAAAACATACAAAGCTTCAACAAGAAAAAAAAAAGAAAAGAAAATTAAGTACACATATCATTGCATTCGCACACATAATCTAAGGACATGCCCCCGGCACTGACCATTCCAATTTATCGCACAGGGGAGATTTAAAAAACACACCTGAATACAAACAAACATAAGCATACATAAGGACACCAAAACATATACAAAAACAGGCTTCCGCATATATCACCTCCCTAGAGCCAAAATGCATTTAATACATGTACCCAACTATCAATCCTAAGAAAAAGTACATAAGACTTTATCGAACACATACACAGGTGAATGGACCATTAAGGCAGAAAATGATAGGTAGAAATGACAGAAAGCAAAGGAACAAGGCAGAAACAAAGACAGTGACAGAAAAGAGGAAATTTCTAGCACAGAATTTCCAGAAGGTGGGGATACTATTTATACTGAAAGAGCCCCCAGCATCCCCACAGGGGGCTTAACATGTAGTCCACATTATTGAAATTCCATCCTCACCCAGCAGCGTCACTGGGTTCAGTGTTGGGCCGCTGCACTCTTTGACACTACCACCTCCCTCCAAGCCACTCTGTCTTGACTTTTGTGGATAACTTCTTTAATATTTAGGCCACTGATGTTGGTTATGTTCTTGAAATTCAATCCTATGGCATTCAATACTCATAACCTTACCAGTAAATTACTGACCTTATTCTGCAGGCTAGGAGAGCGCAGGGCTTGTGCCAAAATGTTGACAAACATCATGTAATCTGGGTTGGTCAGCCGACCCAAACCTGAAAAATACATTGTACTACCCTCTTGATATTGTTTCTTCTCCTTACACGGTTGCCAATGTCTTGAAAAACATTCTTAATGAAATCTGTAGAGATCATTCAGAAATGCCTAAAAATTGCAATGAAACTTGACGGTTAACAAGCTTAAGTAATGATCAGCAATACAAACATGCACACACAAGCGTGCACACGCACACACACGTATGCAGAAACATACTTTCCCTCACTCATCTATTTACATAAACACACGCGCGCACACACACACACACACACACACACCACACACCCACACACAACAAATATACAGAAATACACACAAACAAATATACACAGAAACGCTCATAACACACACACACACAAACCTCTTAAACAGAAGGCACCAGCATACACCACCCCAACAGAGAACAAGAACTTGCTGACAGACACCATCCCTTCATGGCTGAAATAACCTGCACAGAAAAAGCAAAGTTTCCTTCACAAGGCATTACTTTTAATACTATAAATTACCATACCATGCTCTGCAGACACTGTCGAACTTGAGGCTTCATCCCATGCTGTTAAATGGTATCAGATGGGAAATGCAGCTGCTCCAACTGAATTGTTTGCAATGAATCGTTAGCAATGCTACGGAATTCAGGATTCGGAGTTAGGACAAGATTTCAGGTTCTGATCAGAATGAGGCTGGGGTCCAGATTATCAATACCAGCTACCTGGTTCTTTTGATAGTTTTCATACAGCTGTGGACTCAAGATCTGATATCTGGAGTTCAATCCCAGCCAGAACATTAAAGAATGGCCTGTTGGCTGCCTGTCTTAATATTACTGTCATTTTAGGATGGGGTCAGTTTTCAGTTTCAATTTCTCAAGATGACGTCTCCACGCTCGGAATGAATTCCATAAGCACTGTCGTCACAGGTGCCATGTGATGGAGAAAATCCAGAATAACCATGGCAAAAACCTTAAGCCTGCACATAAACCCAATAGCTGGCCAGGTCCTGAGGTTGTAGGGGAGTGACGTGACAGAGACCCCAACTTTTCCCGGGGCCCGCATTATGAGAGTGGCACCCATCCCCTCTCCCTCGCTTCAAATTCATATTCACATTTTTTTTATTTACCAAGACTTCTGAAAGGCAAGAAGGCTAATTGGTCTTCAAGGTGTGGGACCTGGGAAATCAACTTATCTATCCAATGTTTTATCGCACAGGGGATTAAGAAAACACACATGAATACAAATATAAGCATACCTAAAGACACCAAAACATAAATATATATAAAAACAGGCATTAATTACCTAAAATTGCTTCCGCATATCTCACCTCCCTAGAGCCAACAATGCACTCAATACATGTACCCAATTATTAATCCTAAAAAAAGTATGTAAGACTTTATCAAACATATACAGGTGAATGGAAAATTAAGGCAGAAAATGATAAGATAGAAATGACACAAAGAAAGGAACAAGGCAGAAACAAAGAGAGTGACAGAAAACAAGAAATTTCTAGCACAGAGTTTCCAGAAAGTGGGGATACATGTATACTGAAAGAGCCCCCAGCATCCCCATGGGGAAGGACTTTTTTCCAGCAGATGAAGCATATATCATCTTAGAGTGTATGTGTCATTCTTGCTCCTGATTACATGATCAATGTCATGGAATTATTTCATTGCCCCAAAGAAAAAGGTTACCCGCACAACTCTGAACACTGCTAAACATCAATAACCAACTTAAGAATTTACTGCAACATCTAATTAAATGCTCGCAAAATGAAGCAGCTAGTTTAAGTTCCCATCGATCATGGTGATGGACACAGATCAAACATTCAGAGTGTACATTAAATATTTGTGCATGAGCATCAAAAGCTGCATGTTTCTAGTCAATTTTGTGGTGCGTAAAAGATCAAACAGCGCGTCAAAGGCATTCAGTGTACATGTAGTAATACAGAACTGACTCAACGCCACAGATGCACACACCCATTACAACACCTTTGACTCCCACACCCTGTCCACCAGCATCCTGCATCATCAGCCATGCTGGCAAGGCAAAAACTTAACCCTTTGACTCCCGCACCCTGTCCACCAGCTTCCTGCATTGTCAGCCATGCTAGCAAAGCAAAAACTTGAATCTTTTGACTCCTGCACCCTGTCCACCAGCATCCTGCAGTTGGTGGATAACGTGTGGGAGTCAAAGGGTTAATCTGACGACAAAAATCTGCAGAAACAAACATGACTCATGCAAGACTGTTTCTATACCTTTTCGGTACAGCACAGTCATGATGACAGGAGAACTCCACCAGGATATAGACCAACATGTCTGAATCTGCAACAATCAACACAGGCCCAATTTCTTTTTGAAAATGAGCGGAATGAGTGTTATCACGCACTAAAAAAAAAGGTAAAAACAAGCAAAAATACCAAAACATTCCCCCACCCCCCCCAAAAAGACCCAGACAGTACAAAACTTTCCACACAATTACCATTTTTCTCAGACTGTATCATAGTGTATGTGATCTCCCACCACCACCAATTCAGTCTTAACTACAGTCAGTCGAACAGCACTAGGAGCTGAAAAGATAACTGAGGGTCTATCTGGGGTATTTTGACTTTTTCTCAAAATTGATTTCAGTGGACTATAATCTATCCCCTACAGAAATCTTTTTCTTGGAAAAATATCATTAATCAATCTAAACTGGTATTTAAATACACTGATTGCAGCAGAAAGAACACAATTTCTTACCAAAAGTACCTATTTTTGTCTATATTGCAAACCGTAACCTGTACAGAACCCCCACATGTAATATATTACTGACAGAAAGCTCTCTGGTGCACCTTCCGGATAATGACAGCTAAAATTAGAAACAAACCAGGTCAAAGCCACCAAATAAAGAAATTTAAGGAAAATGTGTACGAGAGCACATAAAAACTTTAGAGGCCATTTTCTCAAATGGTCACCATACAACTTATTGACTTTAAACAAGTAGCATACATAACGTCTACATTTTTTTTGAGTATAAGCTTTGTTCAATTACCAACATAATCAGCAGAATGTACACTTTCCAGTGATATGTATATATATCTCAAAATACCCAAAATGCTAGTTAAGACTGATTCGCACTGGGAGGTCACATATTATTTTAAGTTTCAACTTGTATGCATTCAAAATACATATTGCATACTAAAAGAAAAGGAATAGGGAAGGAAAAATCCAAGAAACAACAAAAAAGAAAAAAAAACCCTGCTACAGCTCACATTGCATCATTTTCATTTTAATTTCTGTCCAAGGCTGTTTCAAATGATTCCAAGGGTTGTTTTCGTCTGTTTTTGCTTGTTTAAAAAATACAGAGAGAAAGGAAATATAACAAAGTGCCAGCAACCAATAAACTTTTACAAAATTACGAAACAATTTATCTAAAAGTGATAACGATATATTGATGCACTTTCCCTAAACAAAATACTCTGAGTACTTACAAAACATACCAAAAGAAAACAGACTAGACTCACTCTCTCTCTCTCTCATATCCACAAAATGCACACAGGCTGACATTAATCAGAGTTTTACATTGACTAACATTATAAAGAAAGAACTTCAGATTACTTATGGACACACCAATGTCAGAAACTTAATCAATATATATACTCTGAACTCTGGAAAAATCAAAAAGACTTTTTCATTCCCTGTAGCTTTAGCTTTCATATGAAGGCTGATCTGAGTTTTGTCATTTATAATTATACTGCAAACCAAAAATGGGATATCCAACATTAATGTTTTTATAAAATTTCTTCAGAGTCCTTCAAAATACTGTCTCCTCTCTCCACATATCACAGTCCTTCAAAATACCTTCTCTGCACAGTTCAGAGTCCTTCAAAATACCTTCTCTCTCCACAGTTCAGAGTCCTTCAAAATACCTTCTCCTCTCTCCACAGTTCAGAGTCCTTCAAAATACCTTCTCCTCTCTCCACATATCACAGTCCTTCAAAATACCTTCTCCTCTCTCCACAGTTCAGAGTCCTTCAAAATACCTTCTCCTCTCTCCACAGTTCAGAGTCCTTCAAAATACCTTCTCCTCTCTCCACAGTTCAGATTCCTTCAAAATACCTTCTCCTCTCTCCACAGTTCAGAGTCCTTCAAAATACCTTCTCCTCTCTCCACATATCACAGTCCTTCAAAATACCTTCTCTCTCCACATATCACAGTCCTTCAAAATACCTCCTCCTCTCTCCACATATCACAGTCCTTCAAAATACCTCCTCCTCTCTCCACATATCATAGTCCTTCGAAATACCTTCTCCTCTCTCCACAGTTCAGAGTCCTTCGAAATACCTTCTCCTCTCTCCACAGTTCAGAGTCCTTCAAAATACCTTCTCCTCTCTCCACAGTATCAAGTCCTTCAAAATACCTTCTCCTCTCTCCACAGTTCAGAGTCCTTCAAAATACCTTCTCCTCTCTCCACAGTTCAGAGTCCTTCAAAATACCTTCTCCTCTCTCCACAGTTCAGATCCTTCAAAATACCTTCTCCTCTCTCCACAGTTCAGAGTCCTTCAAAATACCTTCTCCTCTCTCCACATATCACAGTCCTTCAAAATACCTTTCTCTCTCCACATATCAGAGTCCTTCAAAATACCTCTCCTCTCTCCACATATCATAGTCCTTCAAAATACCTTCTCCTCTCTCCACAGTTCATAGTCCTTCAAAATACCTTCTCCTCTCTCCACAGTTCAGAGTCCTTCAAAATACCTTCTCCTCTCTCCACAGTTCAGAGTCCTTCGAAATACCTTCTCCTCTCTCCACAGTTCAGAGTCCTTCGAAATACCTTCTCTCTCCACATATGACAGTCCTTCAAAATACCTTCTCCTCTCTCCACATATCACAGTCCTTCAAAACACCTCCTCTCTCTACATATCAGAGTCCTTCAAAACACCTTCTCCTCTCTCTACATATCACAGTCCTTCAAAACACCTTCTCCTCTCTCTACATATCAAGTCCTTCAAAACACCTTTTCCTCTCTCTACATATCAGTCTTTCAAAACACCTTCTCCTCTCTCTACATATCAGAGTCCTTCAAAACACCTTCTCCTCTCTCCTCACTAGAGTTTCTGCCTCCTCAGCAAAGAATCAAATGCTTTCTGATAAGTCTCACTGATGTAGTAGCAAGCTGTGATTTCCCCGCAGTTCCAAAGTCTTGGATTCTTCTTGCTTTTTGATAGTCTGACTGATGTGGTACCAACTGTGATTTCTCCGTAATTGCTGTGATTTCTCCATAATTCCAAAGTCTTGGATTCTTCTTGCAAGCCAGCTTTTGATTCAGAAAGGGAAACAGAGTTGCATGGGGCTAAGTCAGCACTACTGGGGGGGGGGGGGAGGTGAGGGAGAACTTGGAATGGATTGCTCATGTATTTATGTCACAGTGACCTTAGCTTTATGGGCATTTGTATTATCACCCAGGAACATTTGCTGGTACCCACATTCCGACACTGCATCTGGATGGACTACATGTTGGGCGAGACGTCTTCTACATAATATCTAGCAGTAAGAGTAGACATTTCAGGCAAAACATCAACCAGAACCGAACCTTGGGAGTTCAGTAAACTGGAGATAAGACTTCTCTGGTTTTCAAAACCAGGTCTCAGTACAACTGGTCTTTCATCATTAGTCACTACTCAAATTTGATTGGACCATCTGTTCACGATGCCATAGAAAGTAATCAACATTTTGTCCCTTGTGATCATGTACATGGTCATTTGGGACCCTTCTGGCTCAAACATTTCAAGCGATTGCTTAGAACTCTGAACCCTGTTTTTTCTACTCCTCTTTCAAAAGATGAAGTATCCATCTGGCAACCACTTTCCTCACTCAAGATCATACGGCAGGATCAGTTCGGTTATGCCTTTTGAAACTTTTTTTTTTTTTTTTTTTGGGGGGGGGGGGGTTCCATTTTCCACGCCACCTTAACCTTTTCACAACACTGCCTCCCTACAGCTACTATGCCCTGTGCAAGCCTGAGGCAGGAAGCAGATATGCCCGGAAGTCACCCTATTTTGGTCTTTTTTATTTAATTTTCCTGAATAGGCAGTAAAAGTTTTATTGATGATAGAACAACTTTTGCAGATCATTCTTTTATCTCCCTGGTGAAGTGAAAACATTTTCTGTAAAGATTCATTGTTAGTTTGTGTTTTGTGTACTTTTGAAAATGTCAATGTATGAAGGCTTTTCTTGTTTAAATGTCAATTACTTTTAAATTTAGTGTTTTGTGCTTTTGAAAATGTCAATGTAAGGCTTTCTGTAAAGATTCATTTTGTTAGTGTTTGTGCTTTTGAAATGTCACGTAAGGCTTTCTGTAAAGATTCATTTTGTTAGTGTTTTGTGCTTTTGAAAATGTCAATGTAAGCGTCAAAATCAAAAATCCCAGCCAGCCACTGGAGATTCATAAAAAGTTATTTTTAGCATGTGACAGCAAACAAAATGTAGAAAAAAGGACATAAAAGACAATATTTCAACATTTTAGAACATAATGGTAACATAATGGAACATAATTGTTTAGGGTCGGGAGTGTCTTGAAAGACGTAGGGCTGCAAACCGCATGTTTCGGCAGTAGAGAAAACAGGTACTTGCGGAAATTTCGAAGATTTTTCACCCAGATGGTGGATCAACTTCATCGCCACTGTCGTCACTGGCAGTGCCAACCTCAGTGTCAGCTTTATATTGATCAGGACCATTTATCTCAAGCTAAAAATCTGGCTCCAAGACCAAATTATTCGTTGTCTGACTACCTGAGATGAGCGTGAAAGATGTCACTGTCAGTGACGCTTGCACTTTGTTCGTCTGCTTCAACTCCATCTTCATCCGTTGAATATGCGTGATTTGTCGTCGTTTTCTGGCACATCATCCTCAAAATCTTCCTCTTCAGCACTTTAGTTGCTGCTTTCATAATGATCAATGTCTAGATCATTTTCAGAACTGGCCTGCATGATCAATTCTGCTACTTCGACGGCCGTGAGAGTTGTCCGTCTAGTCATGTTTACTGCTGTCTGAACGACGCGGGTAACCTGAAGAGACAATGCATCGGGGTTGGTTGCTTTCAACACAAATTAACCAATGAAACTGTCCCCTTTAAGCTGAAAAAATAGTATCAGATGACGAAGAAGGGTTCCACTGTGTAGTTCCTACAAGTTGTGAGGGAATTTCCAGCGACGTAATGACGCAATTAATTTCAGAGCAGGCATCACAAGGATTCTCGCTACGTGTCCACAATACCATTTCGATCATAGTGCGCGGGATCATTACGCGTGCTCAGGGAATAGACAGGCGTAGCAACGATTCTCACGTCATGTTGCGAAAAACTTAATGGCCACAGAAGCTGGTACAGATTTTACAATGTGATGATGCGGATGACGATGAGGATGATAGTCATGATGCTATGGAATTCCATCTAGGACTGAGACTACGTAACAAGGCTGTACTCTGTGCTTACTATCATAATATATCTGGCATCACCACGCCCAAGAGGTGCAGATACCTGCTGTTGGTCAGACCATTTAAGCAACACCTTCAATGATACATCTGCGAAGTGGATGATACTCGACTATGTAGCCCCAGTCTTCCCAGTGATGCCACTAGGAGCTGGATTTGAATCCACAACCTTCCAGTCGGTTGTCCGTTATGCTAACCACTACACCACAGCAAATGTTTGCCTTTTTGCCTTTTGAAACATCTTAAATTTCACTAAATTCAAGACATATCAGGGCTGAGCTTTAATGCTTGCCAACTCGCCAATGGCCCCTAAAAATGGAGTCTGGCAAACTTGATTTACGGTACCATTCGCCCGGTTGGCGACCTGAAAATTACCGCCAGTGGTAGAGATTCCGTACCTGTACACAGACTCTTTACACGCGCTGTAAAACAAAACACACGCCTCCCGCCTGATCCGACACACGTACAACGCTTCAGCTTCCCGTGCCATCTTTCGTCACTGCTAGAGTCAGCACCGGGCTTTCCCGATGACTCATGAGTCACGCGAGACTTGCCGTAGATAGATCTATTTTCGCTTTTCTTTCGGCAATCATGCACCGTTTTTTAATCGGTGTCTCTGAGCCTCCAGCAAAGAAAAAAAAATCAGAAGAAGAAATAAAGAGGCAGAAGAAGGAATATGAAGAAGAGAAGAGAGATCGAAAGTGGGTGCCTGGATGGAAGAGGACAGACACAGGAGAGGAGAGAGCATGGCTTGTGTACGATGCCGATAAGAAGGAGATGCAGGAGAGCAGGCCAAGAAGACAACCAAGAGTGCTGCTGAGGGCAAAGAGAGAGAGATGGAAGAGGATGAGATCAGAGAAATGTCTCAGTCTGGGGGAGATGAGGGAGGGAGACAAGAAGAGGGAGAGGAAGACAGAGAAGTTGAAGAAAGTGATGATGAAGATGAGCTGTTGGAGAGCCCGAGTGCTGGGTTAGATGATGACGACTTTGCTGGCCTGAAGAAAGCAGACCCAAGCTGCTTCAGGTTTTTCAACATTGAGGAGAACGATGATGTTGATGATCTGGCCCTTGGCAGACTGTAGAATGAATAGTCAGTGCTTCAGATACAAAACAGGGACAAACCTTGTCATGACGCTTGTATCTAGTCAAATACCATTCATGATGAACCTTTGAATCATGAATCTCTTTTTACTTGCAGTATTACTGTTAGTTTTGATATACCTGGCATATCAATGAAAACTGAAAATAAAGTTGTTTTCCAAAAATGAAACAGTGTTGTTGTTGAAAGTTATCTTGTTTATTAGCTGCAATAGTTATACAATTTAAAATAGGACCGCATTTTCAATCAAAGGATCTGGCAACCTGAAAAATTTTCTGGCAACCTCAACTTCCCAGGTTAGGAGCCCGGCTGGCTCCTTAGCCTGGCTTGCTAAATCTCAGCCCTGACATATGTATGCCAGTCCTTTTCACCTACTCTACTGCCCATTCTGAACTTCCACTTTGACATCCACATGGGTACTTTAGAATCTATCAATCCAGTGGGAAACTGCCCAGCATGACACACACTTGTTTCCATACACCACTGTCAAATCACCATGAACTGTGATCAGACCAGGTTTAAGTCACGTGAAGACATGGTATCTAAGCTGCTCTAACCCTTTGACACCCGCACCCTATTCACCAACTGCAAAAACAACCCTAATGACATCCTCACCCTGTCCACCAGTTTCCTGCAGGAAGCTGGTGGACAGGGTGAAGGAATCAAAGGGTTAAGTTTTTTTTCTTTGCTGGTGTGATTGGCAATGCAGGATGCAGGTAGACAGGGTGTGGGAGTCAAAGGGTTAAGCTCGGATCCAATTTTTGGATGCACAATAAGTTACATCACATTTTGCACGTCATACACTAGAACTAACAAATGAGGCAGCTGAGATGTGATTTTATCGGAGACTACTACGTGTCAAATGGATAGACAGAAGAGCTAATGAAAGTGTCCTGGAAGAATGTGATACCACCAGAAAATTAACAGCAGACATCAAGAAAAGAAGACTAAAATACACTGGCCATGTGTCACATACTGACATAGCAAGAACACAGACCTCAAGGCAACCATTTTGCAAGGAAAAACAGTGGCAAAAAGGAAGTAAGGCAGACCTCCAATCTCCTACATCGAGAACATAACCAACATCAGTGGCCTAAATGTTCAAGAAGTTGTCCACAAAAGTCAAGACAGCCATTTGGAGATGAGTAACAGTCACAGAGTGCAGCAGCCAACACAGAACCCGGTGACAACGACAGGTGAAACAATAAAACTATTAGATATATGTGACCTCCCACCATGAAATCAGTCTTAACTCGCAGTCAGTCGAACACCACTAGGAGCTGAAAAGGTGACTGAGGGTCTATCTGGGGTGTTTTTGACTTTTTCTCAAAATTGATTTCTGTAGACTATATAATGTAACCCCCACAGAAATTTTTTTTTGAAATTTTTTTTATTAATCAATTTAAAATGGTATTTTAATGCATTGATCGCAGCAGAAAGAACGCAATTTCCTACCAAAAGTACCTATTTTTGTCTCTTATTATGAACCGTAACCTGTACAGTATCTGCACATGTAATATACTGATGGAAAGCTCTTTGGTGCACCTTTCAGAAAATGACAGCGAAAATTAGAAACAAACTGGGTCAAAGCCACCAAATAAAGAAATCACGGCTGCATTTTCCCAGCCATTCTCCTACCTTTTAATTGCGAGCCGGCAGCGGCATCGCCTGTGAGTGCTAATTTTGTCCATGCAGGGTCGACCAAAGTCCATATCACTGGCTAGCGTGCCTTTGTGTTCTGGCACTACTGATAAAGAAGGAAGCCGAGTGCAGTTTTCTGTGTGTATTGTGAATTTGTGCAATGATCTGCATTATTTTCGTCACTTTACCTGTGTGCATTCAGTGCTGTGAATATTCATTGTTCTGAAGAAGTGATCTTTACTTTTTAGGATTACCTTGTCTTCGAGTTTTTGTAGAAATTACTAATGTGATGATCGACTGACACCTCCAGGTTGCTCTTTGTTCAGTATAAAGTGAGATTATTTTCGTAATAGTGACGGAAGTATAGTAAAATTTACAATCTTCACATATTTTCCTCAGTTTTAGCAAGGTCTGATTCGTGGTCTTCAGTGCTTTAACTTTCTAAAATTAAAAAAAAATCGCTTTAGGCTGTTTGTTTTCATTCTTTTTTAGAGGCTTACATTTGACCAAAATCGGGTGTTAGCTGTTGCCTGACCAAGGCACACGCTGCGCCGGCTATAAACTAGGCCACGCGCGTGTTTAATTAAGCCGGTCTTTATCCAGGGCAACCTCCGACACACATCTCTCTCTCTCTCTCTCTGTGTCTGTCTGTCTGTCTGTCTGTCTCTCTGTGCATGCGTGTGTGTGTTCAAATGCATGTTAAAATGTATAAATCAACTCTGTGTTTGTGTGCGCGCGCGCGTGTGTGTGTGTGTGTGTGTGTGTGTGTGAGTGCGTATGCGCGAGTATATACGTTATGATGCATATCTCTCTGCCTACTGCATGCATCGTGTGTGTGTGTGTGTGTGTGTGTGTGTTATAACTGCTGTGCTCTTCCCGAGTACTGGAATCTAGGTCAATCTGGAGGCACATACCATGAACTTAGTACAAGTGGCCAGTGCAGTAGGCCTAACTAACACGCCTCGCTATACGGCAGCAGGACGGGTGAAAAGGGTGTGGGGAGTGGAAGGGAAGGGGAAAGATGCGCGCTATTTATAGCCGGCAGGGCAGAGCCAGAGTTGCCAGAACTACGGCCAACCCAAGTATCACGGAAATGTGCGCCGTGAAATTTAAGGAAAATGTGCAGGAGAGCACACAAAAACTTTAGAGGCTGTTTTCTCAAAATGGCCATCATACAACTTAATGACTTTAAAACCCGTTCAGTGCCGGCGACCGAATATTCGGTCGGCTCTCCGTGTCATCCTCTTTGCCAGCGACCGAATATTCTGAGTCTATTTTTAGCATTTTTCATGGGGAATTACGGCAAGCAGAAGTGACGCAGAACACAGATACACAATCTACAATCCTTCCCCGATAATGACATACTACGCAGTTTCTGTGATGTTCCTCCCAAAAAATGCAAACAAAGCAATTAGTAGGGGACCCCGTTTACGTAAACACTCCAACAGCGAAAATGGCCGACAGCGCCGAGCCGAGCACTTCAAGCAGACGACGCGCTTCCATTCCACTTTCCCTTGCCGTTTAACTTGTGCTCCAAAATGATTCTGACATCGAATCAGTTGATTCTTTGGATGATTTTAGCGAGGACAGTGATGTTCATGGCGATGATGTGGCCAGAACAAGTGCACCGCGTGCTTGACCGACTTCGACAGTGATACGTCAGTCAGTCACTACTCGACTGTTGATCCTGCTTTCACGGCGGAGACAGAGGTGAGTGGTGCTGAGACTGAAAGCGATAGTGATGGGGAGGGGGGGGGGGGGGAGTGCCAGTACTAAGCAGGAAAAGGCCTAGCGTTTCGAGAAGCAGGGGTGCAGGAAGAAGAGGGACAGCAGGAAGTGGGGTGGGGCAGGTCCGGGGTGCGTGAAGAAGACAGACAGTGACCGGACCTGCACGTTTTGACGGTCAGTTCGTCGATGGACAAACACAAGACCTGTGTCGTTTGAGTTTACAGGGGATGCGGGCTTTGGAGCTGTAGATTATTTCAAGTTGTTTCTCACACAAGATCTTCAGAGGCTTGTGACTGAGACCAATAGGTACGCGCAACAGATGATCACGGCTGCCAGCCAGAAGGGGGATTTCTAAACATAGCTCACTGAGACAGTGGACAGACTGTTACCAACTCTGTGTGTTGTGTGCGTGTGTGGTGTGTGTGTGTGTGTGTTTGTGTCTGTCTGTGTGTGTGTGTGTGATTGTGATAGTGGTGGTGATGTGGGGGTGGGGTGGTGTTGAGTGGTGATTATGTGTGTGTGTGTGTGTGTGTGTGTGTGTGTGTGTGTGAGATGTGTTTGTTACTTATTTTGCTTGTTCATTCTGCTTATGGTGCAGTTATATATTTTGTCACATGTTACTTGTTGCTGTGTATGTTTGTGTGTATGATTTCAGATACCTCTTCAGGGAGAACACCAGCTGATGTGGTACCATCAAAGCCAACAGACTGGTGAAGGAGATGACTGACCTTGAGGTCACCAAAAAAGGGGACATGAAGGTGCTTCTCCTTGTTTCATGGAGTACCACACAAAACTTAAATACTGGCTTGAAGATTAGTTTGTGGAGACACTGACAGTAGTTGAGTCGGACATCCATAATCTATAAATAGGGGGTTTTGTGCCTTTTTTCTATTTCTTCATTTATTCAGTGATGGAACTCTTCTCTTTGAATTGGTGTGCCTTCAAAATAACATGGATTTAGGATTGCTTTTTGTTTCACTTTGGAATGTATCATGCCACTTAGTGCAAAATTTCTGCAAATTTGGTGAGTACAAATAAAATATTTCACCAAAAACTCAAATGTTCATTTTTTGTCTTTCTGTGAGTGTCATTTTGAAGAGGAATCATTTTGCTACAAACTTTATTCAACATGTTATTGTCTATTTTGTCTCCTTTAGCTTCAGGAATTTTTTTATGAATTATTACCCTAATTCACAAAATGCGCCCTGGCAATGGCGATGCACACTTTAATTACATCATCTGGCACTGTAAGGGTTAAACATACATAACTTCTACATTTTTTTGAGTACAAGCTTTATTCAAGTACCAAAATAATCAACAGAATGTACATTTTTCAGTGATATGTATATCTTAGAATACCAAAAATGCTAGTTAAGACTGATTTCGTGGTGGGAGGTCACATATGTTAGTTGTGTGAAGGCTACATTTCTACTCAAAACAAATTTAAATATTTACTACAAATAGTTAAAAAATGTCAGCCTAATAACAAGACTTTTTGGATAAGTCGTCGTCATCCAGGGTATACTGTGTTCTTTTTTCAAGGGAATCATTCCAGAGTATGATGAACAAGAGGTAGACTGGATGAATAGCACTATTCTGTGCTGTCTGGAACATACCAAGAAGAGTACCTGCAAGAACAACAACAATAACAATAACAATGATAAGAACACAAACAGCAACAACACCAACACCAAACCTACTACTACTGATACACTGAACTGTTACTGGAAGATATGAGAGGTACTTGGTACAGACTAATATTATTATTTTTTCTATCTTTGAATGTTACTTATTAGTAATATGTTACATTCAAGGATGGAGAAAGTTTTAACCTTTTAATCCCACACCCTATCCGCCAGCTGCGAAAACTACCTTTTCACTCCCTCAACCTACCCACCAGCTTCCTACAGGAAGCTAGCAGATGGGGTCAGGGAAAGAAAGGGTCAAGTTTGTACTTTGCTGTCATGGCTGATAATGTGGGATGCTGGCGGATAGGGTGAGGGAGTGAAAGGGTTAAAATAATTTTGGTCTAGAAATGGAATGGGCGAAAACAACATCAAACAACAACAAAAACCTACCTTACATAAACTTCAAAGCTTAGCATAATAAAACATGATATATATCAGTCCAGCTGAGCATATATATTCAAACATATTACAAAGTTCACACATAAAATTTACAGTTTGTTCAAGAGGGATTCACCACGCTCAAGCAATTCCATAAACATTCCACCAAGTTTATAACAGCTGTTCTTTAAACCTTTTGACTCCAGCACCCTATCCACCGACTGCAAAAAATTAACCCTTTGACACTCTCACCCTATCCATCAGCTTCCTGCAGGAAGCTGATGGATAGGGTGAGGGATTCAAAGGGGTAAGTTTCTGCTTTGCTAACATGGCTGATAATGAAGGATCCTGGTGGACAGGGTGCAGGAGTGAAAGGGTTGACGGGTATGATTGACTTTTGGAACTAATGATCGTTATTAATTATTTGACATCGCATCATTTGGGACCCGCAAAACCCTTGCAGGTGCACTGTTTTTGCCCGTTTTAAAACAGTTCATTAAAAATATATAATATATGTAAGAGCTACAGACAAAAAAATCAAACACCTGTAATTTAAGTGTAAACCAAAGTGCTTCACCCTTTTCACTAACATTTTCTCAATTGAATTTTTTTTTTACTAAACAACTTACAAGTGTGTTGGTGGGGGGGGGGGGGGGGGAAAACAATTGTACTCCCATACAGACAGCTCCAGAGAGAAAGAGGAAAAAAAAAATGTCCATACATATGACACACATCCACACAAGCAAGAGATGATTAAAAAAAAACCACAATGCACTGGTTTTCACGCTGCTGTTTAAATCGAGAAATGATCTTACTGGATTACCACACAGAAATAAGAAGACACAGAGGTTAAACAGACTGCCTGGTCGCAGCTGTGCTGTTTACAAGTGATGAGCTCGCTTCAGGTGAAACTCGGTCACTTGACAAAAAATGCTTCACAAAGCCAGTAGAATTTGAAAATAACAAAAAGATGCTAATTACTCAAACGCTTGTTCCATAAGCTTTCTAGTCACACTTCACTTGTCTCCCCTAGGCCAAACAGTGTCATTCCCACATTGCCAAGGACAGGAAACTCATTTGGGCTGACAGCAGGTCATTATTATGTTATGTCACCAAAGAGTTGGACATGAAACTCATTTGGGCTGACAGCAGGTCATTATTATGTTATGTCACCAAAGAGTTAAAGACTCAGACAATTGTACAAGAGGTGTTGAAAGTACAGTGGAAACCATTTATAACAGGACCGGTTATAACAGGAATCCGGACTATAACAGGGCTTTTTTCAATCCCCATTTTTTCTTCCTCTTTGTCTCTATTAAAACTTATCGGCAATAACAGGGAGACAAGAGGGCTCGATCGGTTATAGCAGGGATGCCGAGACGGGCTCTGCAGCAGAAAGGCCTAGGCCTAGACTCAGCACGCCACACAGTAGGCCTAGATCTAGATCTAGGCTAGCCTTGGTATACTGTGTACTGTACACTGAAAGAACGCTTCGCAATGTGAGCGTGATGCGCGCGCAAGCGTGTAGGCCTGAGGCCACTGAGTCAGTGACTGACTGCGCCATCATTCAGTTTCTAAGCTTACTGCACACTTACACCAGACCAGATCTAGGCCTAGATCTACTGTTTATCAAGAGTTAGTTGATCAGTCCTTATTTCCCTTGATATCTGATATACAGGGATCTGATATAACAGGGATTTTGATTTGGTCCCATCATCCCTGTTATATCAGGTTTCCACTGTATTTTGTACAAGATAATGTACACTACCTGACAGACTGCTCCGTACAACAATACTAGTTACTACAGCACTTTTTCTTCTTCTAATTTTTCTGTATTTTTGTAAAGGAGGACAATTTCATACTTTCACTCAGTACATAAAGAAAATCACTTACCACTCTCAAGAACTTGTCCCCACTTGACTCCAGTAGATTCGGTACATAGTCTCTGCCCTGCAACATGCTAAAATAATTAACATTAAAGTATCAAAACATCTAAGAACTAAACTCAAGGTTAAAAAATAAACACATTAAACATTCAAAATCTGAGCATGAAACTTCAGATCATTCAAAAAATAATTAGTATAAATACAAATTTGAATCCATGTCTGAAGTGGTTCATTCAGAATCTTTTGTAAACTGCCAAAATACTGCATTTTCACATAATTACGGAGGTCATTTAAGTAAGTTTTGAATTACTCAAATTAGTGTTACAAATTTTGTGTGCAGATTTATGCTCCCGGTGAACATTTCATACATAGGCATGAACACTAAAGATCATATGTATCGAGATCACATTATTATTGAATATTCCTCTAGTTCCCCTTCAAATATTTATTGGGGTTAAGACCTGTTTACCTGTACCACTGCAAGGGAGATGGTCCTACTTTTCCTCCCATGCAGCTGTAATACAATACTAGCTTCGCATTTACTTTAACCTGTTCACTGCTTCCGACCGAATATTCAGTTGGAAGAAACATACATCTCCAGTGCCACTGACTGAATATTTAGTCGGCGTCCTTTCCGTGACGTCTGAGATATCACCCGAAAACTTCAGGATTCCCTATATAAATAGATGCTAATTATGTATGTGTGACAGTTTACGGTCTTTTCCGCCCGTGCGATTGAAAAGGTGACCCCTTACTATTCAGCGACTGTAAGCAATGGCGGAAAAAGTCACTTCAACACCGAGCGTCACTCGGGCCCGAAAAACAACTGATACAGCAAAAGATGTTGCAGAAATCATTATTTGTGGAGCTGATTCTGAAGTTGCAGTCGGTTGATTCACTTGATAAGAGCGAAAATGACGATAATCTGGCGCATGCAGGCGATATTTCGATGATGATGTCGAAAGTCAGACTTGACAGAGTGACATTACTTGCATTGGCGATAGTAAAAACGAAAGTACTACTGCTCCTGGTATGTTGTAAAGTATACTGAACAAGAAAATATACAGTGTTGAGGGGTTTTCTGGGCTGGATGAAGATATGAATTTCTTTTTATCTTAAGTCAAAACGTTTAAAACGTCACGGCAAGGGCGATTCACCTTAATTTACACTTTGGCTTTGAAAGGGTTACCTACCTAGCAATGCACATTCTGGAAACCATGCTTTTTTTTTTTAATTGGTTGTGAATTCTGAATCACTGTGACTACATGAAATCCACACTGGAGAACAATTTCTAGTAGTGAACAGCACAAACATTTCTTAAAATCACACCAAAGAATTTTTAAAACAATTTTAAATAACATAGGCCTAGGCTTAATTTAAAAAAAAGTAAAATAAATAAAACAAAACAAAACAAAAAAAAAGGGTAGACCAAGTGTTTGTACATATTTTTACAACCTGAGCAACCCTTGTACTTTTAACACACTACCGGTACTGCTCAATATGCTCAACTCTAAACCCTAATCCTTTACACGATTAATTAATGGCGTAATGCTTACTTTTGCATCAACAATTCAGTTAGAACAAAACCTTGATCTCCAGGGGTAAAGTTAACTCAAAAGTATGGGGTAAGACTCCAGGCTGGGAGTTGAAACAGCATCGCATCCTTACAAAAAATCCAAGAGAAACGTCAACTGGCTTTGATTTTTGTTTCGTTTTTGTTTATTGAAACCCTACCACAAAGACTAAGAAGACGATGATGATGGAATCATGGATGACTGGAGTGGATGGATCTAGATATTAGAATAGTAGAAAATGGGAGAACCGAAACTATTTCATTTCGAATTGCCCGTCGCATTCTCTTAAAGGATCAAGCATGTGTCATCTCAGAAAAGAACATTAATACAGTAATTTAACAATATTCGGCACATTACCTCAGCGTTTTCGTGCTTTAAAATCCGAATGAGCCGGGGTCCCCTCACTGCCCATAGAACGGTTGCCATGTTGGTAATGATAAAAACTGGAATGGAACAAAGACCAAAATCGACAACCGCTTGATTTTCGTTACTAAAATGTTTTCGTTGATATGTTGAATGAATTACTGCCATTTATTAACACAATTATTTGTGAAAAAATTAACATAATGACATGTGATTCTTTGGTGCTTTAATATATTTTATTTCATGTTTGTTTAGGTAGTGTTGATTGTGTACTTTCAGTTTCACTTTTCTCAGGACCATGCGCAAACATGATCAATGTAGTGACAGAGGGAATCTTCTTCTTCTTGTTTAGTGTCCACAATCAGCACGTTGATTATTCTGACACTATCACACGGGGGGGGGGGGGGGGGGTACGCACACACAAAAACAAAAACAAAAAAACAACTACTTCTACTACTACTGGTGGAGTATGCGAGCTCCCGACGTGAACACGCCAGGAGACGCGGAATGACATCAGCCGACGAAAAATAAAGGAACAGAGAAGCAAATGAATAAACAAACAAATTTAACAACAAATAAACAAATAAATTTGAACAAAGGAGATTAAAAAATAAACTAGTAGGCCTACTTAAATTAGCCTAAATAAGAATTTAGTGTGGTCAGTTTCTGTGTTTCACGAAGTCATACATACTTTCTCTGTTTCTTTCTCTGTTTCATGTTTTCTAATGTATATTAGGCACCGATAAGATGACCTGTCATTCGACAGTGTGCATGCGCTCGAATCCATGTAGATTCAAGAACTTCGCGTTTCTAAAATGGGGAAATTGTCAAATTCGTGCCGACATTGAATGAGGGGAAGCAACTTTTTCAGAGCCTGAGCAGCATTTGTTGCTGGGTTTATCTCCCTTGACATATGGCGCGCTGATTGTCGTATAGTTTCAGTGTTAGTATTCTGAACAGAGAAAGATTATCTTCAACGCGGTAGCGTGGCCACCATCCACAACTCAGCGGGTCGTATGTGGTGGATGGCAAATGATCTTCGGATATGGACGTCAGCCGCGAAATATGTCAGCTTTGCCTGGTTGATGGTTTCTTCTTTTCCTCATTTGTTCTTTTCCTTTGATTCCATGTTTGTGATTTACATTTTTTAAAAATGATATTAATACAGCTACTATTATCAATACTGTTATCTTGTTGTTGTTGTTGTTCCCGTTGTTGTTATTAAGGGTCAGCACGCATTTATTCAGATATGTCTACCTTTGTCTCTCACGCTTTCGTAAAACGCACGAACCATTGGCTTATGTAACACCCAATACATTGTCACAACTCACTTTATAACTTATATACAACTCATTTTATAACTTATCTTACATTTTTTTTAACGCTGATACTTTGTGTGAACAGTAACAAGGATTAGCTGTCAGTCAGGTCCAATGGGACCGAATGCTACTATCTTTAAGTAATAAAGAAGTCTGAAGTCTGAATAAGCAGTCACAGACTAATAGACAGGAAGAGGTGGAACGGCACTGGCACTTGGCAAGTCACTTTGAACCTCCAAGTGTGACACCAAATGAGAAGAAGGCAAAACCTCACCTGGAAAAACCTGGTTAACAAGAAACACCCTAGGGTACTGGATAGGACCCAGAGCACCAATGCCTCACCACTCTCCGGACGATCACCTGGTTCAGGTTCAGGTTCAGGTTCACATTGCTTATAGGCCAGCCAAATACAGAGCCATATCAGGGCTGACACCACTGTTACAAAGTCACACAGACATACAAAGAATGAGAGACCAGTCCTCGCGTTGTGTTTTCTACTATTTCACATTTTATTTGTGATAAAACAATCTGTCAGGCAATCACCGAGGCATTCCTCGTCAAATACAATCAACACTTCTACATTCCGTAACTTCCCTAACAGTTCTTCGTTGGTACTAACTTCGTTAAAGAGTTCTTCATGCTTTCTAAGTCTCTAATAGTTCTTCATCGGTACTGGCTTCTACGTTGCTTCTATCATGTTCCTTTAGGCTAGAGAGTCGGATGGATATAAGGTCCGACCGACGAGCGTCAAACAGCCGCTGCTGGCTCTGGATCTTTCTCTAAGCCTAAAATGTACCCGTCAAGGTACCGTTCTCATGGTGCTCTCTCTATGGTGCCTCTATCATGGATCGAAGGCCCTTTCTTTTATACACTTCCCTTGCATCAGATAATGCAAATTTTATGCTGACCATAAAAACGGGAACTGATCAAGCGTGAAATCCTTAAAGGAATGTCCACCTCTTTACAACATTTAAGAAAAAAAACTAACCATTCAGTTCTCTTACTAGCTGGGCAGCCGATTATGGTCGTGTGACTGCCCCTTTTAGTATACTAAGTATATAACGACTGGTGATACACAGTACATGTCCATTCGTGAGCAGCTTCAAAAACAAAAACTACTCGTCATGGTACTTTTACAGTTAGGGCGTCTAGCCGTTTTATAGTTAGGGCGTCTGGTAGTTTTAGAGGTAGGACGTCTAGCTGTTTTATAGTTAGGGGGTCTAGCTGTTTTATAGTTAGGGGGTCTAGCTGTTTTATAGTTAGGACGTCTAGCTGTTTAATAGTTAGGGGGTCTAGCTGTTTTATAGTTAGGGGCGTCTGGTAGTTTTATAGTTAGGGCGTCTGGTAGTTTTATAGTTAGGGGGTATAGCTGTTTTATAGTTAGGGTGTCTGGTAGTTTTATAGTTAGGGTGTCTGGTAGTTTTATAGTTAGGGGCGTCTGGTAGTTTTATAGTTAGGGGGTCTAGCTGTTTTATAGTTAGGGGTCTAACTGTTCTATAGTTAGGGGGTCTAGCTGTTTTACAGTTAGGGGGTCTAGCTGTTTTATAGTTAGGGGGTCTAACTGTTTTATAGTTAGGGGTGTAGCTGTTTTACAGTTAGGGGGTCTAGCTGTTTTATAGTTAGGGGGTCTAACTGTTTTATAGTTAGGGGGTCTAGCTGTTTTATAGTTAGGGGGTCTAGCTGTTTTATAGATAGGGGTCTAGCTGTTTTATAGTTAGGGGCGTCTGGTAGTTTTATAGTTAGGCGGTCTAGCTGTTTTATAGTTAGGGGGTCTAGCTGTTTTATAGTTAGGGGGTCTAGCTGTTTTATAGTTAGGAGGTCTAGCTGTTTTATAGTTAGGGCGTCTGGTAGTTTTATAGTTAGGCGGTCTAGCTGTTTTATAGTTAGGGGGTCTAGCTGTTTTATAGTTAGGGGGTCTAGCTGTTTTATAGTTAGGAGGTCTAGCTGTTTTATAGTTAGGGCGTCTAGCTGTTTTATAGTTAGGGGGTCTAGCTGTTTTATAGTTAGGGGGACTAGCTGTTTTATAGTTAGGGGGTCTAGCTGTTTTATAGTTAGGGGTCTAGCTGTTTTATAGTTAGGGGGTCTAGCTGTTTTATAGTTAGGGGGTCTCGTAGTTTTATAGTTAGGGTCTAGCTGTTTATAGTTAGGGGTCTAGCTGTTTTATAGTTAGGGGTCTAGCTGTTTTATAGTTAGGGGGTCTAGTTGTTTTATAGTTAGGGGGTCTGGTAGTTTTATAGTTAGGGGGTCTGGTAGTTTTATAGTTAGGGGACAAGCTGTTTTATAGTTAGGGGGTCTAGCTGTTTTATAGTTAGGGGGTCTGGTAGTTTTATAGTTAGGGGGTCTAGCTGTTTTATAGTTAGGGGGTCTAGCTGTTTTATAGTTAGGGGGTCTAGCTGTTTTACAGTTAGGGGGTCTAGCTGTTTTATAGTTAGGGGGTCTAGCTGTTTTAACAGTTAGGGGTCTAGCTGTTTATAGTTAGGGTGTCTAGCTGTTTTATAGTTAGGGGCGTCTGGTAGTTTTATAGTTAGGGGTCTAGCTGTTTTACAGTTAGGGGGTCTAGCTGTTTTATAGTTAGGGGGTCTAGCTGTTTTATAGTTAGGGGCGTCTGGTAGTTTTATAGTTAGGGTGTCTAGCTGTTTTATAGTTAGGGGGTCTAGCTGTTTTATAGTTAGGGGTCTAGCTGTTTTATAGTTAGGGGGTCTGGTAGTTTTATAGTTAGGGGTCTAGCTGTTTTATAGTTAGGGGCGTCTGGTAGTTTTATAGTTAGGGTGTCTGGTAGTTTTATAGTTAGGGTGTCTGGTAGTTTTATAGTTAGGGGGTCTGGTAGTTTTATAGTTAGGGTGTCTGGTAGTTTTATAGTTAGGGTGTCTGGTAGTTTTATAGTTAGGGTGTCTGGTAGTTTTATAGTTAGGGTGTCTGGTAGTTTTATAGTTAGGGTGTCTGGTAGTTTTATAGTTAGGGGGTCTAGCTGTTTTATAGTTAGGGCGTCTGGTAGTTTTATAGTTAGGGTGTCTGGTAGTTTTATAAGTTAGGGTGTCTGGTAGTTTTATAGTTAGGGTGTCTGGTAGTTTTATAGTTAGGGTGTCTGGTAGTTTTATAGTTAGGGGGTCTGGTAGTTTTATAGTTAGGGGGTCTGGTAGTTTTATAGTTAGGGCGACTGGTAGTTTTATAGTTAGGGTGTCTGGTAGTTTTATAGTTAGGGGGTCTGGTAGTTTTATAGTTAGGGCGTCTGGTAGTTTTATAGTTAGGGTGTCTGGTAGTTTTATAGTTAGGGTGTCTGGTAGTTTTATAGTTAGGGTGTCTGGTAGTTTTATAGTTAGGGTGTCTGGTAGTTTTAATAGTTAGGGGTCTGGTAGTTTTATAGTTAGGGCGACTGGTAGTTTTATAGTTAGGGTGTCTGGTAGTTTTATAGTTAGGGGGTCTGGTAGTTTTATAGTTAGGGGGTCTGGTAGTTTTATAGCTAGGGTGTCTGGTAGTTTTATAGTTAGGGCGTCTGGTACTTTTATAGTTAGGGGGTCTGGTAGTTTTATAGTTAGGGCGTCTGGTAGTTTTATAAGTTAGGGTGTCTGGTAGTTTTATAGTTAGGGTGTCTGGTAGTTTTATAGTTAGGACGTCTGGTAGTTTTATAGTTAGGGTGTCTGGTAGTTTTATAGTTAGGGTGTCTGGTAGTTTTATAGTTAGGGGGTCTGGTAGTTTTATAGTTAGGACGTCTGGTAGTTTTATAGTTAGGGTGTCTGGTAGTTTTATAGTTAGGTGTCTGGTAGTTTTATAGTTAGGACGTCTGGTAGTTTTATAGTTAGGGTGTCTGGTAGTTTTATAGTTAGGGTGTCTGGTACTTTTATAGTTAGGGCGTCTGGTAGTTTTATAGTTAGGGGGTCTAGCTGTTTTATAGTTAGGGGTCTGGTAGTTTTATAGTTAGGGGGTCTGGTAGTTTTATAGTTAGGGGTCAGGTAGTTTTATAGTTAGTGGGTCTGGTAGTTTTATAGTTATTGGGTCTGGTAGTTTTATAGTTAGGGGTCTGGTAGTTTTATAGTTAGGGGTCTTGTAGTTTTATAGTTAGGGGGTCTGGTAGTTTTATAGTTAGGGGGTCTGGTAGTTTTATAGTTAGGGGTCTGTAGTTTTATAGTTAGGGGGTCTAGCTGTTTTATAGTTAGGGTGTCTGGTAGTTTTATAGTTAGGGGGTCTGGTAGTTTTATAGTTAGGGGGTCTGGTAGTTTTATAGTTAGGGTGTCTGGTAGTTTTATAGTTAGGGTGTCTGGTAGTTTTATAGTTAGGGGGTCTGGTAGTTTTATAGTTAGGGCGTCTGGTAGTTTTATAGTTAGGGGGTCTGGTAGTTTTATAGTTAGGGTGTCTGGTAGTTTTATAGTTAGTGCGTCTGGTAGTTTTATAGTTAGGGGGTCTGGTAGTTTTATAGTTAGGGGGTCTGGTAGTTTTATAGTTAGGGGGTCTGGTAGTTTTATAGTTAGGGGGTCTGGTAGTTTTATAGTTAAGGGGTCTGGTAGTTTTATAGTTAGGGTGTCTGGTAGTTTTATAGTTAGGGGGTCTGGTAGTTTTATAGTTAGGGGGTCTGGTAGTTTTATAGTTAGGGTGTCTGGTAGTTTTATAGTTAGGGCGTCTGGTAGTTTTATAGTTAAGGGGTCTGGTAGTTTTATAGTTAGGGGGTCTAGCTGTTTTATAGTTAGGGGGTCTGGTAGTTTTATAGTTAGGGTGTCTGGTAGTTGTATAGTTAGGGTGTCTGGTAGTTTTATAGTTAGGGTGTCTGGTAGTTTTATAGTTAGGGTGTCTGGTAGTTTTATAGTTAGGGTGTCTGGTAGTTTTATAGTTAGGGTGTCTGGTACTTTTATAGTTAGGGTCTTGGTAGTTTTATAGTTAGGGTGTCTGGTACTTTTATAGTTAGGACGTCTGGTAGTTTTATAGTTAGGGTGTCTGGTAGTTTTATAGTTAGGGGGTCTAGCTGTTTTATAGTTAGGGGGTCTAGCTGTTTTATAGTTAGGACGTCTGGTAGTTTTATAGTTAGGGTGTCTGGTAGTTTTATAGTTAGGGCGTCTGGTAGTTTTATAGTTAGGGTGTCTGGTAGTTTTATAGTTAGGGTGTCTGGTAGTTTTATAGTTAGGGTGTCTGGTAGTTTTATAGTTAGGGTGTCTGGTAGTTTTATAGTTAGGGTGTCTGGTAGTTTTATAGTTAGGGGGTCTGGTAGTTTTATAGTTAGGGGGTCTGGTAGTTTTATAGTTAGGGGGTCTGGTAGTTTTATAGTTAGGGTGTCTAGCTGTTTTATAGTTAGGGTGTCTGGTAGTTTTATAGTTAGGGGGTCTGGTAGTTTTATAGTTAGGGTGTCTAGCTGTTTTATAGTTGGGGTGTCTAGCTGTTTTATAGTTAGGGGGTCTGGTAGTTTTATAGTTAGGGTGTCTGGTAGTTTTATAGTTAGGGTGTCTAGCTGTTTTATAGTTAAGGTGTCTAGCTGTTTTATAGTTAGGGGTCTGGTAGTTTTATAGTTAGGGTGTCTGGTAGTTTTATAGTTAGGGGGTCTAGTAGTTTTATAGTTAGGGGGTCTGGTAGTTTTATAGTTAGGGGGTCTGGTAGTTTTATAGTTAGGGCGTCTGGTAGTTTTATAGTTAGGGTGTCTAGCTGTTTTATAGTTAAGGTGTCTAGCTGTTTTATAGTTAGGGGGTCTGGTAGTTTTATAGTTAGGGTGTCTGGTAGTTTTATAGTTAGGGGGTCTAGTAGTTTATAGTTAGGGGCGTCTGGTACTTTTATAGTTAGGGCGTCTAGCTGTTTTATAGTTAGGGGCGTCTGGTACTTTTATAGGTAGGGCGTCTAGCTGTTTTATAGTTAGGGGCGTCTGGTAGTTTTATAGGTAGGGCGCTCCTGGTGCATACATGCATGAGTGTACGTGGGCCTGTACCTAGGTCTACTTCCATAGTGTAACACCACGTTTAAGAACCTCCCAAACTCCCAACGCCACACGAT
>JAPXFY010000028.1:31234671-31264671 GCA_030674185.1 Monoplex corrugatus
AGAAACACACAGAACATAACAGAAGAAACACACAGAACATGATAGAAGAAACACACAGAACATGATAGAAGAAACACACAGAACATAACAGAAGAAACACACAGAACATGATAGAAGAAACACACAGAACATGATAGAAGAAACACACAGAACATGATAGAAGTCACAATACTTAGACTTCGACCAAATGTAAACAACCACCACAGAAAACTTTTTAAAAAAATTTTTTTTTTTAAGGATCATTGCACTCAGGGAGGTTACCTTTGTGCTCACCTTTTTTTTCCCCCTCCCATTTTCTACACCACTTCAATGGCCACAGAAGCTGGAACAGTTTTTATTATGCGATGATGATGATGTCGATGTGGATGATAATCATGATGCTATGGAGTTCCATCTAGGATTGAGACTGCGTGACAGGGTTGTACTCTATGCTTACTATCATAATATATCCTGGCGTCAACCAGGCCTGAGAGATACAGACACCTGCGGTGTTGGTCAGAAGATTTGAGCAACACCCTCAATGACGCATCCGCGAAGTGGATGAGACTCGACTGTGTGGTCCCAGTCTTCCCAATGAGCCCATAGCACGCCCAACTCTGGGTAGGAGCCGGTTGGAGCCGAAAAATCCCACAATGATTTTTGAAGGTACTGATGGGGATTCGAACCCACAACCTTCCAGTCAGTAGTCCGTTGCGTTAACCACTATACCACGGCGACTACCACCACAGAAAACTGTCTAGGGTAAACTGATGTAAAAACCGACCGATTTTTGGGTGACGTAAAATCCGACCGACATCCGGATTTTGCCTCACAAAACCGAAAGTAGGCCTACAGCCACTCCTGTTACTGAAAATAGTTGAAAGAAACAGATTTTAGGGAATAAACAAATTTCTAGAATTTGCCAATGAAAGTAAAAAATATTAAAAAAAAAAATTATGACACAGTGACGAAGCTTCCGGGCGCCATGCGTGCATTAGCGACTTTTCACGTGATCGCTCGCTGATCCCCTGTCGCAACAAACCGATACTGTCGATAGAGAACCGATTCGCTGTTTACAAGAACACATGCCTAATGCATAAATATAAGCTGCAGAAGCTAGTTTTAGGTTTTGGGCGTTATTTAGATCAGTTCCTCTTATGAAATGGCGGGTTTTGGTCGGTCGGACATTACATCAGGCTGGAATACCTGAGTGATCTAATTCTCGACCGACTCCCGCTGTCTCTCTTTCTCTCTTTCTCCTTCTCTCTCTCTCTTTCTTTCCTTTTACTCACTTTAGCTTACTCTATCTCTCAATCACTAGCGAGCGCACACGTGCGTATGAGTGTAAGACACTCCATCACGCACTGAAGCACTGAGCATATTGCCTTTTCTCAAAAGTATGCAACAGGGAAAGATATCAATCCTTTGCGGACACAGTAGATGTGGAAAACACGGATGAAAATCATCAAGGCATACTTTGTTCCAGCAGAAACTAACCCTTTTTGTTCTTTTTGATTGACAGATCATTTGTTAATCAAACAATGTGCACTGCCTTGAACCATATCCATGCCGGTCGAGGTTTAGATCACCCCACTGGTCGGATTTTACATCCACCTGGTCGGAATTTAGATCACGTATCCCTACTTCGTTCTTTAGCATATTTTTAAGACTGCAGTACCCCTTATAACTTTATACTTACTTACTTTACTTTACTTTACTTTATCCGTCCTCTTATACCATCTTGGGCGTCGAGGGGAGAAAGAGCTTTCTGTCTGCGGCAAGTTTGAAGGCCTGGTTGAGTGGGATGTTGTGGGTCTTCAGTGTTTCTTTCACACCCTCGATCCAGGTCTTCCTCGGTCTACCCCTTACCTTGTACCCTGACACCTTTGTGTTGTAAGCTTTACTGGCAAGCTGGTGAGGTGCCATGCGTGTCAGGTGCCCGAACCACCTGGTTCTCTGCTGTTGGATGTAGTGGAGAATTGGTGTTGTTCCAATCATTTCTCTGATCTTGATGTTCTTGATCTTATCATGTCTGGTTTTGTTGACTGCTCTCCTTAGACATCTCATCTCGCAGGTGGTGATCTTTCTTTCAAGACTTTTGGTAAGGGTCCATGTCTGACACTGGTAGGTCAAGGTTGGTCTAAATATGGACTCGATGAGTTTGGCTTTGGTCTCGATGGGGATGTTGGGGTGTCTTAGGAGTGGGGCAAGCTGGTAGCTGACGCTGTTGGCCTTTTGAACTCTTGTCTCGATCTCTCTGTTGAGACGTCCATCTTCTGTGAAGATACTTCCAAGATACTTGAACTCGCTGACTTGTTTCAGTGCTGTCCCCTCGATGTTGATGTTGAGGCGGCCAGGTGTTCTACTGACTTTCAGTGTCTCGGTTTTGCTGATACTGATTTTCATGCCGAAGTTCTCACATTGTGTGTTCAGGTTGTTCGTGTGCTCCTGGAGTTCCCCTTCTTTTTCATGTGCAAGGCTTTGATCATCTGCAAACAGCATCTCGTTCAGATCTTCAGGGTTGGGATTTGCTTCCTTCGTGATTTTGTCCATATATACAATGAACAGCAGTGGTGATAGAACACACCCCTGCCTCACTCCCGACGTCACCTCAAACCATTCCGTGAGTCCATCTTGGGTGCGTACTGCACTCATGCTGTTGGTATAGATGGCTCTTATATTGTCTAGAAGTTGCCCCCTAACGTCATATTCTTCTAACGTTTTCCACAACTTGTTTCTATTTACTCTGTCGAAGGCCTTTTCTTGATCCACGAACACGAAGTTCAGTTCTTTATTGTGTTCGATAGTCTTTTTGCTCAGTTGTCTGAGAGCGAAGATAGCGTCAGTGCATCCTCTTCCTTTTCTGAAACCCATCTGCGCCTCACTCAGTAGAGGTTTCACCTTGTACCTTGTGCGCTGTTCAAGGATCTTTGTATACATCTTTCCCGTGTGGCTCAGAAGGGATATACCTCGATACGTGCTGCAGTCTTTCTTGCTGCCTTTCTTTTCCCAGATTGGTACCACGACTGCACGCTGCCAGTCTTCTGGGACTTTCCTCTCTGTCCATGCTTTCTGGAATATTGTGGTCAGCCAAGTGGTTCCTGTTTCTCCACATGCCAGGATAGCTTCGGTTGTAATGCCATCAATTCCTGCTGCTTTGTTCTTTGGGCTGGTCTTCAACGCCTGTTGTACCTCTGATCTCAGGATGTTTGGCTCTTCGTGTTCTGGATAGCTAGGGTGAAACTGGCTCTGTGTGTATCCCTGTCTGTTTGGGTTGAGGAGTTCCTTAAAATATTCTTGCCATCTCTTCTTGATGCCGTCTTCATCACTGATAGGGTTTCCATCTCTGTCATTGACTACTGTTGTTGGGCTGTATGGCTCGTCTCGTAATCTCATTGCTTTGACGCTTTTGTAAAAATGTCGTGTCGAGAGCTTGCACAGTTCGCTTAGTTCCTCTCCATATGTTTTCCATGATTGTTCTTTGGCCATTCTGACTGTCCTCTTGCTGTGTCTTCTTGCCACTCTATATTTCTCGTAGTCCTCCTCTAGCTTTGATTTCACCCACACCTTGTACAACTTCTTCTTTTCCTTGATGGCCTCCTTTACTGTGTCATTCCACCAGGCTGTCTGCTTTACCTGCCCTTTTCCGGTCTTTGTGCCGCAGGTTTTACTAAGTGTGTCTGTCAGTGTGTTCTTGAAGACTGACCATGCTTCTTCTGCTGTCATGCCTGTGCTGTCTACTTCTTCCAGCCTCTTTGTGATTTCTGTCTGTACCTCCCATTGTACCTCTTCCTTCTGGAGTTTTCTTAGGTTTATCTGTCTGTCGCACGCTTTACTCTTTGTTCTCGGTGTTCTTCTTTTCTTCATCGTAGAGACCAAGATCACAGGGCGGTGGTCAGTGTCCAGAACTGCATTTGGAATGGCTCTTGCGTCTGTGACCCTGCTTCGTTCTTCTATTCGTGTTAGAATGAAATCTATCTGAGATGACACATTCAGATCATTCCACCTGTACCAAGTTTGTCTCTGGCTGTGTCTGTGTTCGAAAAAGGTGTTTGCAATCCACAGCCCATGCTCTGCACAGAGTGCTAGAAGTTGTTCCCCGTTGTAGTTGCACTCTGTATTGGTGTCACTGTGTGGGCCCAAGTGCTGTTCCCAAGGTGCTCTTCTTTTGCCCACTCTCCCATTGAAGTCTCCCATGACAATGAGTTGTTCTGTGTCTGGGACTGTGTTGATGGTGTCTGCCATCTTCTCAAAGAATTCCTCCTGTTCTTCAGTGTAAGAGTCATTACAAGGTGCGTAAGCCTGGATGAAGGTTGTGGTCTCCCGTTCTCCTCTTACTCGGATTTTTATTAGTCTCTCTGAGATAAACTCTGTTTCCAACAAATTCTTTGCCGTGTCTGGGTGTAAGAAAAAGCCCACGCCGTGTGTTGCCCTTGTTGTCATGTCCACACCACTCCAGGTCAGTACATAATCCTCGTGAATCTGTTTGGTCCCCGTACCCTTTAGCCTACAGTCTGAAATTCCCATCACTGTTATTCTCCATTTTTTCATGAAGTCAATGATTTCTGGTTCCTTGTCTCTGATTCCACACACATTCCAAGTGCTTGTTCTTTCTCGTAGTCCTTTTCCATTTCCAGGTCGTTTTCCGTTATGATCCATTTCTTTCTCCTTTTACTTTCTCGAGCAATGAGTAATCCACCGCCGGCTTGCTAGGCCTGTCGCAGCTTCACATTAAAACCACGGCACACTCACAGACCCAAAAAGGATCACAACAAGGGTCATATATTCACACCATAGAATGTAAAAGAACTTACACTCTATGCCCCACCCCCACTCCATTCACATCCCCTCTCCTTTTTTTTTTTTTTTTTTTTTTTGTTCCAAATGGGAGACGTTTTCTAAAAGTGTTATGACATTATACTTTACGTCATTGTATGATGACGTCACTTATCTCTGTTACGATTCCTGCCTGCTGGAACTCTCTGTCGGCTTATTTCATCACGATAACTTCAGGTCTTGGAACTATGGTGCCAGAAACAAAACTTCCTATCAGACACGAACTCACTGAAGATCGTCATATGAAAAATATACACACTGGTGAAATGATTTCATTTCTCTCGGGGGCTGTTGACGAAACGCGAACTATATCTTAATAAACGACGTTATCGTGACACTTCCAGTTCGATACAAGGCAATTTGTGTGTCTTCATCTTAAACAGCAAAACTGGTAGCATAGGAAAGCTAGAAAGGCGAAAAGAAACTTGGAGCCTGCAAAACTAGGAGCCGCCATACGATAGAACTAACGACTATACGTGGTAAGCAGGTCAGACGGAAAAAGTACTCCTTGTGTCGCCATTAATAGCAGCGCCCCCTTTTTAACTTTATAAAGCCCAGTAATCAATCACAGAAGGTCTACTATAGGCATCAAGCTGTTCTAGCAACTACGAAAATATTTCTGAAGACACGCCACAAAACCTGCCTGCGCACCCGAGCAATGTTCCTGATGAAGGCTGAAGTATATCGGCATCGTGAATTTTATTTACGTGATGAACGCTTACAATGAGGACGAATTCAGAGCGTATTTTTTGTCTGTTTTGCTTTGGCAGACTAGGAGAATATGGGCCCAAGGTTGCTTGTGATAATACTGCCAATTAGAGTGGTTTCATTTTGCATGTGTTGAAATAAAAACAAGTCCAATGGGTTCATGGTTTTGATCATATGATGCACTACAAAAAGACTCCAATCACATGAAGCAGAAAGAGTCATTTGTTGATATGACCAGATACCTTGGCATGTGTGTGTGTGTGTGTGTGTGTGTGTGTGTGTGTGTGTGTGTGTGTGTGTGTGTGTGTGTGTGTGTGTGTGTGTGTGTACATGTGAATGCATCTGTGTGTGCATGCATGTGCATCTGTCTGTGTGCGTGAGTGTGAGCGTGTGTGAGCGTGTGTGTGTGTGTGTGTGTGTGTGTGTGTGTGTGTGTGTGTGTGTGTGTGCGCGCGCGCGCATGTGTGTATGAGTGTGTGTTATGTTTTACATAAACTCACTCTGTGTGTGTGTGTGTGTGTGTGTGTGTGTGTGTGTGTGTGTGTGTGTGTGTGTGTGGTGTGTGTGTGTTTACATTTGTTTCCACAGCTGTCAGTAAAAGACAGTTCACAGTGTTATTTTGTGACTGAAGATTGTTTTGGTCTTACAACAGACATGGACTGTGCAGAAACACGCTTACAACTGAAAAACGTAATACTGATGCCATTCCTTTTTTATGAAACAATGGGACACATGTTAACAATAGCACATAACACAATCATAACCAAGTGCTGTTATCTGTTCTTCAGCATGATTAAACAATAATTCTAGCTGCTGAGAAATTTATATTTTCTGCAAATTATTCCAATCACATGCTGATCATGAAACAGTAAGCATGCTAGATTTCTTGTTGATTCAGTGTGTAATGCACTCAGTAGAATTTGACTTTTTGTGAAAGCAGGAATTATTACTTCAGTCCCTTGCATGGCAACTAGTTCAAATAATTATCTCAAAACCTGTCTGCCAAAACAATATCATTTGAGAGGCAGTTATTTAAATATCCCCACTGTTCACATATATATTTTTGTCACTAATCCTGCAAAACTGTCATTTGGATGTACACGAAGTATGTTCCTGTGGTGTAACTAATATGAAATATTTGATTGTGTTATCATGGTTTGTAATGTAACCATGTTAGTGCACCTGTCAAAGAATATTTCAAAAGTCAGTTATTGGTGGCACCATTGCCACAGATTTACCTTGAACTGGGCTGGCAAACTCATACAAATACTTGCTCTATCTGGCCAAACAACCAGAGAATATTCGGGAACCTTCCATGGTGTTATAAGTAAAGCGTGACAGTGGGCAGACAAGAGAGAGAAGAGAGAGAGAGAGAGAGAGAGAGAGAGAGAGAGAGAGAGAGAGAGAGAGAGAGAGAGAGAGAGAGAGAGAGAGAGAGAAGAGAGAGAGAGAGTTGAAGTGTAAGGCCCGCTGTCAGAGAGAGAGAGAAGTTGCTATAGATTCGTGGAGTTGCTGTGTGTAGATTCGAGGACTGAAGAAGAATAATTCTGCAAACTAGGAGTGGTGCATTGGATGTGTGAAGTTTTTACCCAGTTTCTGTTGTGTTTCATTCGTTCTTCAAAATAAAGGATCATTTTCGTTTAATAACCTGGACTGGTGTATCCCGTCTCTGAGAAGAACGATCGACTGCTAGATCTTCACGAACCTGCATAAACTGCAAGACGCTACCAGTCACATACATACATCTTTACATTGTGACAGTTAGTGATATCCATAATGCAAGTCTTCACGCATATGGACATGAATCATAAGACATCATTAACAGAATCAAAACTGTGTGTGTGTAAAATGTGAAACTGAGTGTGTGTAAAATGTACTAATTATTATGATAAACAAGTTCCATAATTCAAAGAGTTCGAATGACAAATGTTCACGGACATTTTGAAAATAAACTTAGTATCCGGTGTAATATAAAAAGGTTTGAAAATAAAGTTCTCCACAGAATTCACAAAGTAGGCTATGTATTCATGTATATAAAGTATTGTGCATATGCACAAGGGTGCACACACACATACACACACACACACACACACACACACACACACACACACACACACACACAATTCGCATACTTAAAATGGAAAAAAAAAAACACACACACACGCACACGCACATACACACGCACACACACAGACACACACTTCAAACGGAAAACACACACCACACACACACACACACACACACACACACACACACACACACACACACACACACACACACACACACACACACACCACACACACACACACACACACTGTCATGTGCGCAGGGTGGTGCGTGCTCTTGATTTTTGTGTCGTGTGCGTGGAGTGATGTATGCATGAGTAAGGAAATTTTGTGTGTGCATGTGTGGTAGGATTGAGTTTTCGGAAAACAGCTCACCGAAGTTAAAAACTAAAGGCGGAATAGGTTTTGCTAGTCGGTTTCCAAAAACAACCGTCTAGAGAAAGGAGGCGAAGAAAAAGAACAAGAAGAAAGCGAAAAAGTTGTGAAGAAAAGAAGGCGAAACAAAGAAAAAGACAAGAGAGAAAGAATTAGATAAAGGGAGAAGAAGAAGAAGAGAGAAGGAGAAGAAAACAGTGAGAAAGAAAAAGAAGAAAAAAAGAAGAAAAATAAAACAAGGCGAAAAATAAGGAGACGAGGAAAAAAGAGACGAGGAAGGAGACGAGAAAGAAGAGACGAAGAGGAGAGACGAGGAAAGAGACGAGGAAGAAGGAGACGAGGAAGGAGACGAGAAAGAAGGAGACGAAGAGGGAGACGAGGAAAAAGACGAGGAAGAAGGAGACGAGGAAGAGACGAGGGAAAAAGGAGACGAGGAGAAGACGAGGAAAAAGGAGACGAGGAAGAAGACGAGGAAAAGGAGACGAGGAAGAAGGAGACGAAGAGGAGACGAGGAAAAGGAGACGAGAAAAAGGAGACGAGGAAGAAGGAGACGAAGAGGGAGACGAGGAAGAAGAGACGAGGAGAGGAGACGAGAAAAGGAGACGAGAAAAAGGAGACGAGGAAAAGGAGACGAGGAAGAAGGAGACGAAGAGGGAGACGAGGAAAAAGACAAGGAAAAAGGAGACGAGGAAGGAGACGAGAGGAAAGGAGACGAGGAAAGAGACGAGAAAAAGGAGACAGGAAGAAGGAGACGAAGAGGGAGACGAGGAAGAAAGAGACGAGGAAAAAGAGACGAGGAAGAAAGAGACGAGGAAGAAGGAGACGAGGAAAAAGGAGTCGAGGAAGAAAGAGACGAGGAAGAAAGAGACGAGGAAGAAAGAGACGAGGAAGAAGGAGAGACGAGGAAAAAGGAGACGAGGAAGAAGGAGACGAGAAAAAGAGAGACGAGGAAGAAGGAGACGAGAAGAAAGGAGACGAGGAAGAAGAGACAGAAAAGAGACGAGGAAGAAAGGGGACGAGGAAGGAAGGAGACGAGGAAGAAGAGATGAGGAAGAAAGAGACGAGGAAGGAAGAGGAGAAGGAGAGAAAGGAGACGAGGAAAAAGAGAGGAAGAAGGAGAGAAAGGAGACGAGGAAGAAGGAGACGAGGAAGAAGGAGACAAGAGAAGGAGACGAGGAAGAAGGAGACGAGGAAGAAGGAGACAGGAAGGAGACGAAGGGAGACAGGAAGAAAGAGACGAGGAAGAAAGGAGACGAGGAAGAAGGAGACGAGGAAGAAAGAGACGAGGAAGAAGGAGACGAGGAAGAAAGAGACGAGGAAGAAGGAGACGAGGAAGAAAAGGAGACAAGGAAGAAGGAGACAAGGAAGAAAGAGACGAGGAAAAAGGAGACGAGGAAGAAGGAGACGAGGAAGAAGAGACGAGGAAGAAGGAGACAAGGAAGAAAGAGACGAGGAAAAAGGAGACAAGGAAGAAGGAGACGAGGAAGAAGGAGACAAGGAAGAAAGAGACGAGGAAGAAGGAGACAAGGAAGAAGGAGACAGAGGAAGAAAGGAGACGAGGAGAAGGAGACGAGGAAGAAGGAGACGAGGAAGAAGGAGACAAGGAGAAAGAGACGAGGAAAAAGGAGACAGGAAGAAAGAGACGAGGAAGAAGGAGACAAGAAGGAGACAGGAGAAGAAGGAGACAGAAGAGAGGAGACGAGGAAGAAGGAGACAGGAAGAAGAGACAAGAAGGAGACGAGGAAAAGGAGACGAGGAAGAAGGAGACAGAGAAGAGAAGACGGAAGAGCGAAGAGGGAGACGAGGAAGAAGGAGACGAGGAAGAAGAAAGAAAAGGAGAATAAGAAGGAAACGAGGAATAGGAGACGAAGAGGGAGGAGAAAACGAAGGAGGAGAGAAATAGTATGAAGGTGCGTGGTTGTGTATGTTGAATGTTGTATGAGTGATGTGTGAAAGTTTGTAATAATAAATGTAGAAAAGAAAATATATCGTAGTTTGTTTAGTGCCATTGGTTGGACGGAGCGCGTGACGGACGAATGCTTTTTGTATGTTTGAGTGCGCGAACATATGTGTACACAAAAGCATCACACACACACCACACATACAGAGCCACAAACATGCAGTGCACACACACAGTACACACACGCCCCCCCACACACACCCAGATGAATGGAAACAAAGCAGTACAGCATCTGTTCAAACAAATTTGCAAACCATATTGAACCGACAAAGTCATGAAGATGTGCACAACACACAAATGAAACCTGCTGGTAAGACCATGCAAACTATCACCAATCCAAACAACAAGAAAGTGTATATAGTTGACTTCATCGTGTTTGAGGACAACTTTGTTCCACAACTTGGCTTACAAACATCGCAAGACATGGGACTGGTCAATATTCAGGACAACTTCATCCAAGCCTTTGAGCTCCATCCCTCATCCACAACGGACGAATACTAGACACCATGTGCTACAAAAGCCTCAATAACGCAGCCCCCGATTACCTGTCAAGTCTACTTGAGATCTATGTTCCCTCACGTACCCTCCGCTCTGCCTCCGATCCTCTGACTTTTCGCTTTCCACGCACTAAGCTCAGTACCTATGGTCCACGAGCCTTCTCTGTTTCTGGTCCACTCTCCTGGAACAAACTTCCTCTCTCAGTCCGTCAGCAACCTACTTTTGTCTCCTTCAAGTCCGCTCTCAAAACTCACCTTTTCTCCTCTGCATAAAATCCTAACCTCACTCAACCCCCCCCCCCCCTCTGCAGCCTGTCTCCGCTCGGAGGGGAATCACATGGTTATAATATATAATTGTATATGCTATGCTCTCTATAATTTTCCATTGCTTTTATTCTTGCATTTTTTATTCTTTCTCCTCATTTATAGCCATGCGTGTGTGTGTGTGTGTGTGTGTGTGTGTGTGTGTGTGTGTGTGTGTGTGTGTGCGTGCGTGTGTGTGCGTGCGTACGTGCGTGCGTGCGTGTGTGTCTGTTTCAGCGCTTAGATTTGATTTTATCAAGATTTTGCGCTATATAAATATTGTAATTATTATTATAAATTATTATTATTATTATACAAGGATGTGTTTGACGGGATCCTGGGAAAACTTCTCGGCCAAACAAAATGATACACTTGCTAGAAAAAAGGCAAAGCAGCTCTATGCCAATGCGATTTTTTTTATGCAACACAAGAGTATCATGTCCAGATGCACAGATATATTATTCATGCAAATCAAAACACACACATTAACCCTTTGCCACCTGCACCCTATCTACCAACTGCAAAAACTTAACCCTTTGACTCCCTCACCCTATCCACCAGCTCTGCAGGAAGCTGGTGGATAGGGTGAGGGAGTAAAAGGGTTAAGTTTTTGCTCTTCCAGCATGGTTGACAAAGAAGGATGCTGTTGGGCAGGCTGCAGGAGTCAAAGGGTTAAACCAGTACACGCTGCGAGGATTCACACAAAAAAGCACTGAGTAATAATCTTTTTTAAAAGTTTTCTTTTCTTTTCTTTGTTTTTAATCCATTATTTAAAAAAACAACAACAAAACATGCAAACACAAAATATAGGCCTATCATTGTGACTTTGAAAAATCCCAAACCACGTATTCAAAGAAGACAAATCATGACATAATGCAGTATTAGGAGGACTTAATATGTGAAGAAAAAAGCTGAATATACTAGAACTTAACAAGCCTAAACAATTTTGCTTAAAAGCCTATATAAATAGGCCTATGTGTTTCTCTTTCACCGTTTGAATCAAGTGTTGAATTAAATAAGAATAAACAACAAATCATCCACTAATTTTTCATTTTCTCTTTAGTTACCCGAAAAGTCTAAAAGGTAAGGATCATTGTCATACAAAGCAGAGAATTATTTCAGTAGGGCTAAACAAAGAATCCACGCAAACAGATCTATCTGGATCTGATTTTGATGAAGCATCATTTGATGAGAAGGTCAGACTGGTTGTGCTAAGCTACTGGGATTCTGTTGCACAGAACACGAGAACTGTCTACCAGACCTATATTTTCATACAAAAAAATTAATGTTAAACAACCAGACAAATGATTTCAATAAACAAACAGTCCATGTACCTAGATGATCCGATACCCAGCTTCTGATAAAGTCTTCATTGCCGATTAAAAACAATATACATATAAAAAAAAACAATTTGCACCAACAAAAACAATCATTGCTAAAATCAGTACATGTCATATCATGGCCCAAAACATTGCTATCTGAATACAAAATTATACGTCTGCTATCAGCAGTATGTAGTCGTTCAGTCTTAGCTCAAGATGACAACAATGACGGCATGAAATGCACCATTGCCTAGCGGGTCAAATCTAACTCAGCAGCGCCATAGATCTGTTTTAAATTTGGCCTGTCCACAGAAGAGGGATTAATCTAAGAGGGATTAATCTACACGCTTTTCCTTATCTTTACGAAAATTGTTTACTAAACTTCGAAGTTTGCAGGGGTTACAACCACGTAGTCAGCCAAAGATCCGTCTACTCTTGAGTGGCCCGCACAAAATGGGGGGAAAAAAAAAAAAAAAAAAAAAATCGCTGTGTGCAGATGACGTCACTCCTCGCCGGGAGGAGTTATCTTTCCATTCTACGGTATTTCGTCGGGGGCCCGCGAAACGTTCCGAGTCGGATCCATACCTCTGCTCGGTTTACCACGTTGAAGCCAACAGGAAAAATTCAAGAATGAAGAGTGGAAATTAAAAAGCTAGAGGTGGTGAACAGCTGTTGTGTGAAAGGATGTCACTACAGACAAGATCGGGAAAAAGGCGCTACTACAGAATACCATGTGATGTGACAACGAAGGGAAAGGATGTGGAGTAGCTGACATTGAGGAGACGGAGAGAATGGCTGGCACAGCTTCAGCTCAAAGGCCTGACATCTGATTCAAACACGACCCACACATTTTTTTTGTTCGGACCACTTTGTAAACGGTATGTATACAGGGGGGTGTTAAAGTAGGTATACAGTATCACATCATTATCATAATGCTTAATTCATTAAAATTATTAGCACATTCAATGTGACATTGTGATTAAGTTAGTTGGCCTTTTATTTTCAATAGGCCCTAGGCTATTTTCAGTGTCATTAATTACATTTTATCGTAACTAGTAACAAACTAACATGCATGTACTTTTATCCTAACTTTTATTTATTTTATTTTTTGCAGGTAATGCGGCAATTTAATTTAGATCTAAGCGGCAATTTAATTTAACCATGGAGGAGCGCAAATGGATTTTAAAACAATACTGGAAGACAGATGGACTCTCTTTTTGGGGGATATGTAAAGGAAAGGGTTTTCGCACGCAAGCTGCGCACTGTTAATGACATGATTCAGTTCATCTTGTAGGCTTGTGAAGAAATTGATGCTGATAAAGATCTTTGTGCTAGAGTGTGCATGAGTGTCTGCTCTCGATTAGAGAAGTGTGTGAATACCGACGGCAAGCAGTTGAGTATCTGAGGGATTAAGGCTGTGCTTGTTTTTACATGTATATGCAATATTCATTTGTTTGTATAATAAATGCAATGAGTATTGTACGTGATTTCTTTTTTCATAACTGTATACCTATTTTTGCATCCCCCTGTATTTAGGCCTATTTCTTTTCGATGCATGCATAATCTTGAGAGCTAGATCTATTTTCGCTTTTGATCTGTTCCCCGCGAACCTTCTTTGTCGTCTGCCACAGATGGCTGGCTGTGGGCATAGCGTTTGAGATGTAAATGTCACTTTAATGTGTTTATGTATCGTAGTTTCACTCTTTGAAGACGTAATATAGTTGCCTTGCACAACCACTGTGGACGCGATCAACGGGACCTGCCACAACCCTTGGAGACGCACGATTTTGGGGGTTTTTCAAAAAATTCTCAAAAATACAGATTTTACAGCACAAGAACATATTTTATATCAAAATAAAATTCATTTACGCTCTTTGAGCTGAAGCTACATACAAGGACAATACATCTATTCTACTTACCTTCCTAGAAGGTGAAATGGGGTAGGGTTTCGGCTCTGGGAAAGAAGTTTTTGATTGACAGTAATCCAACACATAAAGTCAGTAAAACACCCATTCTTGACCAGGTAATCCAGAAATCCAGGTAATCACAAGTCCTTGGTATGACCAGAAGATATAAAAGAACAAACACAGCTTTGTTTTCACACAGGTGAAGCAGCAAAGTGATTATGACGATCCTTTGAAGAAGAAGAAGAAGAAGGCCTAAATGTCGCCATTTTGGGGCAAGGACGGTCACTCCGGTTGGTTTGGATAAAGGCAAAAACTAACTAATCGGGATAAAATCGATGCAAGGGAAGTAAAACACTTCAGAAGATACCAAAGAGTGTTCCTATATGTGTAGTTAGTTCCCCTAGACCAGTGACCGGCTTGCATCTATTTTTAAAAACCGCAGCGGAATATCCGCTATCACGTCTCTAATGGTTTGGCCAGCTGCAGCGGAATGTCCGCTGTCACGTCTTTAATGGTATGGCCAGCTGCAGCGGAATATCCGTGTTACGTCTCCGAAGAGTTCATCTTGTTTTCAGTCATTGATGACTGAGTGGGGCGTGTAAATTACTGATGTAAACAAACAAAGAATTATTTTTATCTGCAGATTTGCATCCTAGTTTTCAGTTGTTTGACTAGATGCTCCTTATATCTCCTTATATTTTCTTGAGCAATTCGTGTATCCACTGCCGGCCTGCTAAGCCAGTCACAGCTTCACCAGTGCCCCGTTGGCCAGCATTACCTGTTTCCACCTCCCACGACGAGGACGAGGGGTTGGGCTTTGGGATCAGATTACGAAGGAGGCAAACCCAGACCCTGAGGCACTCAATGAACTCATGTTTGCGGACGACCAGGCAATGGTGAACAATGACAAGATACAGCTACAGGAGCACACAGACCAGCTCAGTGAAAGCTGCGAGACATACGGCATGAAGATCAGCGTCAGCAAGACCAAGGTCATGACTGTCAGTAAGAGACCAAACAAACTGGATATCAACATCAACGGAACCCAGTTGAAGCAAGCCAGTGAATTTAAATACCTGGGCAGCATCTTCACTGAAAATGGCAAACTAGACAGAAAAATCGAGACCAGATGCCAGAAAGCCAACGCAGTCAGCTACCAACTTGCCCCTCTCCTGAAACACCCCAGCATTCCCACCAGCATTAAGGTGAAACTCATCAACACCATTTTTCTACCAACGCTGACATACCAGTGCCAGACATGGTCCCTAAATAAAGTCCTCGAGAGAAAACTGGTCACCTGTGAAATGAAATGCCTGAGGAAAGCAGTAAACAAGACAAGGCGGACAAGATCAGAAATGAGGTGATACGAGACATGGTAGAGAACACCAATCTAACAATCGAACATATGAGGATCAAGTGGTTGGACACCTCACAGTATGCCCCTAAACCAACAGCTCTCGGCTACAACACAGATACTCTGGCTGGAGAGCCAGAGGAAGACCAAGACGACGATGAGCGACTCCGTGGCAACACCCTCAGAGCTCACGAGATGTCCTTCTCCAGCCACCGCCTGTGCTGACAGACGACGTATCTCCCCGCGAGCCACGGTACAACGGAAGGAAAAGTAAAGTAAGTAAGACGAATGCTATTTTGTATGCAGAACATGAATATTTGTTTCTATTTCAATTGTTGTGTTGTGTGTTGTGTGTGTGTGTGTGGTGTGTGTGTGTGTGGTGTGCGCAAGTGTATGTGTGTGTGTCTGCAAGTGTTTGTGTGTATGTGTGAGTGAAATGTTTCCAAGACTGAAATTTTGTTCTCCTATCACACCATCCAACGCCTGCAAAATACAATCATAGCTCATGAATTGTTTTTCTTTTCTTTCGGGTGGGGTGGGGATCATTTGTGTGCATGACTGCAATCTATCATTCATCTAGAAGGGGTGAAAAATAATAATAAATCCAGTGATCCAATGTGTGAGTGAGTGAGTGAATGTGAGGTGTGTGATGTGTGTGTGTGTGTGTGTGTGTGTGTGTGTGTGTTTGTGTTTGTGTGTGTGTGTGTGTGTGTGTGTGTGTGTGTGTGTTATCAAGCAGCTTACATACTCCTGCAGCTCTAGCAGCACTTAAACCTTAATGTAACTGGAAACCAGTTATGAAATTTAGCTTCATAAAACCATCAACAACACACACACACCACACACACACACACACACACACACAACACACACACACACACACACACAACACACACACAACACATTGGTTCATACATGTATCGGGCTCTCTCTCTCTCTCTCTCTCCACAAACACACACATGCGCGCTTGCTTGCGCACAACACAATAGACATGTATACAAGTGCGTGCGCACACGCACACACACTCGCACACATTCCCAAGCACGCAGGCCTGCACATACCTACACTCACATGACACGTGGATAAAACACCAACAGCAAAAATGAAATGATGAACAGAGCTTGATAGTGTACACACTGCACGAAACATAGCTTAGCCGAGACAATCACACTTAACATTGATCGAGTCTGTATGTCCAAATATCACGGACCCAGCTGGAAAGGAACAGCTGATATGCCTTCAGACTTTAGTTAGCCCTGAATTCGTCCGTTGTATAGGTGCTGATCCCATAAACAAAATAATTAACGATGCTCATACAGTTTATACCAGGAGATTATCTGGAATAGCAGACCGCGAATGTTTTGGAATATCATAAGGCTCAACTCCATCTATATCCAGAAATTTCAAATGATACCTATGAACCAGAAGAACAAGAAAACCAATAAAGCGCGTATCCAACGAGACAAAACAAAACAAGCGCAAATTTTCGGCCAACTAGCCTTTGTCAAGGCGAACGCACGGTCACAAACAGATCACAGACACCAAACAATGGATAATAAAAACGTGACTAAAAACTTCCCTGCCGCCTCGTCCAGTGGGTAAGAAATGGAATGCCCATGTCGTCATGAGCAGTAGTAAGAAGTGGGGAGAGGGGAGGCAACTATGATGTCAAAAGGGAAATGAGATGAGTTCTGCAATTTTGAGAAGTAGCCATGCTATATCGGTATAGCCCTGTTCTGAAGAAGGCACAGGGCAAGAGCCAAGAGGTAAGGGAGTAGATTGTGCCCAGTGCCATGAATCTGGTAGGCCTGGGAACAGGAAGAAACATGAAACGGCATGTCTGAATTCTGTTGCGCAATGGATTACCTATGGTTTGTCATTAAGACCATATGGTTTGCGTGTTCCAAGTTTATTTATGAGGTGGGATTCTCTGTCTTTCCTGTCTATGGTGCTGTTATTGTATAGAAGCCACAGACTTTTCACTCGGATGTCATTGATTGAGTGGTCTGATTGGTTGAAGTGATTGGGGATAGTTTTATCCCTTTGGTGGCGGATATCAGCCAAGTGTTCTTTGAAACGGTGTCAAGGGTGCGTCCAGTTTCACCAATATACAGTTGGGAACATTTAGAGCAGCTGATCAAGTAGACAATGTTATAAGTTTGACAGTTGAAATGTTTTGTAATTCTCATATGAGATTTGGGGCCTTTGACTGTGGTGGCTGAGCACAAGAAAGGACAAGTCTTGCATTTAGGTTTGTTGCATGGAGAGGTTCCTGGAGGTTGGCTGACTGGTTTGCTGAGATTTGAATGCACCAGCAAGTCGCGGAGATTTGTCTCTCGTAGACGATCAAAGGGCGCTGGTCAAAGGTTTCACCTGTAGTGGGACTGGATCGCAAAATGTTCCAGTTGGACAAGATGATCCTTTTTATGAGGTGCAAGGACGGGTGGTAAACTAGACTGAGGACTGGCCGATCCTCTGTGGCAGCTTTGGGCTTCGAATGGAGGGCATTTGGCCAAGAGACAGAGTTGACTTTTTTCCGGGCTTCATTGATGACCTCGAGTGGGTAATGTCTGACCAGGAAAAATCTAGTCATTTCAACTGCTTTGTCCTGGAAATCGTCTTCATCTGAGCAGAGGCGTCGTAGTCTCAAGAACTGCGAGTAGGGAATGCTGTTTCTGGTGTTGGAAGTGTGAGATGATTGATAGTCCAGGTAGGAATGTGAGTCTGTAGGTTTGTAGTGGACTGTAGTGACTAGCTGTTCAGATTGAAGGGAAACTTCGATATCAAGGAAGCTTATGGATGTGTTTGAGATTTCATATATGAACTTGATGGATGGGTGAAACGTTTGGACGTTAATGGGTGAATTGCAAAAGTTGGTCATGATCGAGGGATGTCATGTGATACCTATGTTTCTCCTTTTCATTGAGTTTTTCTGCTTACTTCAATGCCGACGGTGCTTGCGTTCGCTGTGTGGCCTCCATGCCTGCAGCCGTCGCGTACTGTAGGGAAGGGAAGGGACTCCGGATAACTTGTCGAACTGCACACAACCCACGGCACTGTAGGCTGCAGCTCCATCTGTGTTTAGCATCATAACATGCATTGTACTACATGCATTTTGTACAGTATTGAGTATTTGTTTGCTTTCTGACACTGCGTCAGTGTGTGAGCAATGAAGTAGCAGGGCTGGCGAAATCCACTCGCCCGGTCGCCCGAGGCGAGTAAAAAACCTGTCGGGCGAGTCAAAATCTAAAACTACTGGTCGGTTTGACGAGTGACAATTCTGACTCTTGCAGTTATAATTTATTTCGATTTTTCAAACTTTCCGATCTGCCGACTGATTTCGTCTGCAATGATCGAGTCTGCCAACTTTTGCGCGAAAACGAGGTTATCTAGGGAAAGGGAACTCTTGCTCCCCGTAGGCCTGTGAGTGAAGAGAGTCAGTGCGACACTATCGAGTGTTTACAGATCAGCGATCTTTCGCCCAGTATGTCAGTTTGGGTCGAACGATTAGAAGCTTGTAATTAAGTACAGAAACCAGAGAAAATAATGAAACATGTCTTATCAAGATCAAGGGATGGTGAAGGAAGAGAATGTGTGTGCTGTTGGCAAGGAAAATTCGAGAGACAAGAGCAAATTTGATGCATCACTTGACACAAGTTGATAAGATGATTCCATCAAAGAAACTAGTTTAGAAGGCATAGACGCTACTTGACGATTTTTCTGGCATTATCTTCACTTGTCTCTCAGAACATAAATTTCAGTTAGGGTGGATTATGTTTTCAAAGTTTTCCCTTCACACTGAACTAATGAAGTCAAGAAAACACACACACACACACACACACACACACACACACACACACACACACACAACACACACACACACATAAAACACACACAACATGCGCGCGCGCACACATACACACACACATGCGCGCGCGCGCGCGCGCACACACACACACACACACACACACACACACACAACACACACACACTAAAGAGACATAATACTTCTACAATAACAAATAGAAAATTTTGAAAAACAAAAAACAAAACCAAATAAAATAAAAATACAACAAAACAAAACAAAACAGACAACACATCAACCAATCAACAAAAGCCAACAGATACATAGTTCAGTATCACTACAGACCTAACCAACAGATAAGGTGTGGCTGGTGATCCAATGGAAAACAAAATGATTTTCTTTAAAAAGCTGCAAAGTAACCATCTTTGTGTATAAAGCTGCCAATTGTTCTGCTAGACTTGTTTTTAATAAATATACTTACCAGTGTGGTTTCTAAGAAGAATGTTGAGGGTTCCATGGACAGCAAAGAAAACAAACGAGGCAGTCTTGATGGAGGTAGACACAAGTAGATCACTCATAAGGAAGATTAGGAAAAGACAGGCAACATTTATAGGCCATTTTATGAGGAAGGGGGATTTGGAGCACCTGGTCACAACGGGAAAGCTGGAGGGAAAGAGAGCACCGGGTAGACCCAGAGAGAAAATGCTGGACGGACTTGCAGAGTGGCTGGGACGAGGAGGGTGGGGGAGATGCTAGGGGCAACGAGAGATAGAGGCAGATGGAAGTCCATGATCGCCAACGCCATGCGCAGGGCACCTGATGATGATGGTACTTACCAATCTCACCAGCGCCATCATTTCTCGCTATTTGTGTTACGTATGTGCTATACATACATATGTATACTCTCTCTCTCTCTTCTCTCTCCCTCTTCTCTCTCTCTCTCTCTCTCTCTCTCTCTCTTAATAAAAAGATCTGTTTATTGGTGATAGTTTCAAAAATCTGTGGTAAATCACACTTGAGACTGTGGTTTACCCATCTAAAGTACAGTGGCTACAACAGCGTCGCCTTGCCATGTTGTGATGAATCCTGTGTGCCGTTAATGTGAACTTTGGGGCTTTTTAATCCACACACATTCATAACACGGATGATCTCTGGACAGGAACAATGATAGCCATGATGGGTGACTGAGTTTTGCGATTTGTGAGTATCAAAAAATTATTTAAGCAACGTCAAATAAATGTGTATTGTTTCATTTTGTACATTTCTTAAAGTGTGCTGATTGTGTCTTTTTTTGGTGATTCCAGTGATACCAAAACCATTTTTCTAGCTCAACGGAAAGCAAAGTTATGAAAATGTGTCTCCGGCATGTCTTTGTATCATACTTTGTATCAGTTGGGCATTGGCAAAAACGCTGATAGTTCTGGTTTTTGATAGCAAATTTTATCACTTTCCCTTTGTAAGGACTACCTGAAAAAAAATCAAACATCATCTATGCTTCAGGAATGTCAAGAAAAATGCAAAACTGATCAGGAAAAACACATCAGTTCTGTTGTATACCCTGCTGAAAATGACAATTTTGTTCATTTGCGCTTTGGTGCGAAAATGCGCGTGAAAATTAAATTTTAAAAATTCATAACATTTTTTCTCTAATTAAGATACAGAAATGATGGTATCATTAGAATCACAATAAAAAGATCTGTTTATTGGTGTGGTTTCAAAAATCTATGGGTAAATCACAAAATCTGTTTGGAGTAGCTAATAAAAGTTTGTTATGATATATACATGAAGCATGTCATTGTATTTTTGTAGAGATGTAACTTGTGTGGACAAACATGAACAACCAACTCAGTACGTTGCCGTTACAAAGGATATTCCATACATTGATTTTAACATAAATGACAAACATAGCTACGTATGTCCATGACAAAAGGTGCAGTGCAATTTTTAGCTATGTTTATATTTGGATGGTTTTGAAAAGTATAGTCTGTGGCCAGCTTTTGGAGGTACAAAGTTAATTAATTTATAACCTATCTGTGTAACACAAAGTTATAAGCCAGTTAAGGTCATCGTACACTAGTCATCCTATTTTCAATCAGAAGATTTGGAATTCATAACAGCACCAAAGCACACTCTTGCAATTCAATCTTGCATGAACTGTTTATTGACTATCTGCATTTCCACTGGCTGTCACAGCTTCCTTAGCATCATTTTCCATGCTGTGGCCAGTCTGGGACAGGCGCTCTGTTGTGGTTAGTAGTGTTACGTAGCAGATGCAGGCCTTAGATAAGTCCACCTTCCCCCACTTTCCTGGGATAGTTATACTCGTTGGCCATATCGCCTGAGGTGTGTGTGACGTAAAACACTTTCCTGGGATAATTATACTCGTTGGCCATATCGCCTGAGGTGTGTACTGACGTAAAACAACATTTCCTGGAATAATTAACCGTTGGCCATACGCTGAGTGTGTGCTACGTTAAAACTTTCGGGATAGTTACCGTTGGGGCCATTCGCCTGAGGTGTGTGCTGAGTAACACTTTCCTGGGATAGTTATCACGTTGGCCATATGGGCTGAGGTGTGTGCTGACGTAATCACTTCTGGATAGTATCACTCGTTGGCAACGCTGAGGTGTGTGCTGAGTAAAACTGAACCATCAATCAAACTCTGACGCTGGGGAAAGCTGGTGATGGCGTCAGTTAAATCTGAGGTTCCTGTGGGCGTTGAGATGGTTGTGGCTGGTTCAGTCTCATCAGGACCACTGGGGCATGGAGATGGTTGTGGCCGGTTCAGTCTCATCAGGACCACTGGGCATGGAGATGGTTGTGGCCGGTTCAGTCTCATCAGGACACTGGGCGTTGAGACGATTGTGGCCGGTTCAGTCTCATCAGGACCACTGTGGCAAGTGAGAGTTGTGGCGGTTCAGTCTCATCAGGACACTGTGGGCGTTGAGATGATTGTGGCTGGTTCAGTCTCATCAGGACCACTGTGGGCGTTGAAATGATTGTGGCCGGTTCAGTCTCATCAGGACCACTGTGGGCGTGAGATGGTTGTGGCTGGTTCAGTCTCATCAGGACACTGTGGGCGTGAGATGATTGTGGCCGGTTCAGTCTCATCAGGATACTGTAGGCATTGAGATGGTTGTGGCTGGTTCAGTCTCATCAGGACCACTGTGGGCGTTGAGACGATTGTGGCCGGTTCAGTCTCATCAGGACCACTGTGGGCGTTGAGATGATTGGCCGGTTCAGTCTCATCAGGATCACTGTGGGCAAGGAGATCGTTGTGGCGGTTCAGTCTCATCAGGACCACTGTGGGCGTTGAGATGGTTGTGGCGGTTCAGTCTCATCAGGACCACTGTTGGCATCGAGACGGTTGTGGCCGGTTCAGTCTCATCAGGACCACTTGTTGCTCTCTGTACAGAAAGTGGTGGCCATCCCTGTCTGTCCATAGCTAAAAAGAGTGATCTGATGACACCTGGCTGTAGCTAACTCTATTGTCTGCTTAGTCTTTCTCTTGGGTTCCTCCTTCTGCCAGCTCATTTACTGCTCGTACTTTGGTAGCTTACAGCAGGCAAGGACAGATGGAAAAGGAAGATATGTATGTACTACAGTGTCGTTTTGTTTATTCATTTATGTATTTATTGTTGTTTATACAGCAACTTCTATGTCTGTATGTCGCAGAGAATACAGACAACTGCTCAGCCGACGATGCTTCAAACAGGTCTTCTGCGTCCAGTTGCTGGTGGCATTCATCTCTGTTTCCTTCTTCGTCAACATGTAATAGATACTCACCCGGTTGAGAAAAACGCCCTTTGCCCTAAGATCGAAGACCTCAGCAAAGTGGAGGATCTGACCTGCAGCGCAGCCAACACTTCCTCCACGAGCCTGAAATTTGCACAACGTGGATCAAGAAGTGGGCATCAAGCGGATCAAGACCGTTTGTGTGAAGCCTCTTCCCCAAACGTTTGAACAACCACTCTTCATTCTTGCCTTGCGATTGGGATTCACGAAAAATAAAATGTCCAAAAAGGGTCCGAGCCGTCCCCCATTGCACTATCTCTTCTTCACCTTCGCTCAGGCATGAGACTGTATCCGTGGACACGCCTCCCGTCACCCTCCCTTTCAAAGACAAGTGTTTAGACGAATTCATTAAGTGCGCGTGCTTTGACGAAGGTTTGCACGTGCCACGCGTGGTCCACTACGTCAATTTCGGGAAACGGGAATTCCCGTTCTTCTCCTTCGTGAGTATGATGAGTGTGGTTCGATTCTTCCAGCCCTGTGTGATTTTGATGCATGGAGACCACCTGCACATGGTATGTACTGGAACCTGACTTTGCAGCTCGTGCCTCGGTTGATTCACATACATCACGAGCGACCCACTTCCATTTTTGGCAATAAGGTCGAAGTGGTACAGCATCAGGCAGACATTGTACGACTGAAAGCCGTGACGTGTAAGTCATTCATTATTTAAAAAAAAAAATACACAACCAGTAAACAAATAGGTAAACAGAGTTTCCCATGACCTGAATTATCTTTGTGACTACTTCCGAATGTAAATCCCCTGCCTGACCTCTTCGTTCTGCTTCTGAATACTACTTATTGAAATTCCTGGATGCAGATGTTCTACGGTCGTCGCCGCTCTTTTTCTGTATGTGGTCCTTACAACTGGAACGACCTACCCCCTATGTATTCGACAGTCACATACTGTATCTTCCTTCAAGTAACTTGAAGATATATGTACCGTTTTTATCCAGCAGTGATTTCCCCATGTGCTCACCGTGTTGTCCTACTGCCCTCCTGTCTTCCCCTCCCAATCTATGTGTGTGTTGTATTCTGACCCGAAGTTCATTGCTTTGGTGAATGATGAGAGTGTGCTCATTTATTTGATTTATATATCAAGATTTTGCACCGTATGAATGTTATTATTATTATTATTATATCATTATTATTGTTATTATCATTTATTATTACTATCATCATCATCATCATCATCGTCGTCGTCATTATTATTATTATTATCATGATTACTATTGTTATTGTTATTATTATTACTACTACTATTATCATTATGTAAGAAGTGGGTCCCACACACACTTGTCTTACCTTCCACATTTTTTAAAATGATCTTATAGCCAGGGACATGATTTCCATCTTATAGCCAGGGACATGATTTCCATCTTATAGCCAGGGAAGATTCCATCTATGCGACTCATTCCATCTTATAGCCAGGGACATGATTTCCATCTTATAACCAGGACTGATTTCCATCTTATACGGACATCATTCCATCTTATAACCAGGGACATCATTTCCATCTTATAGCCAGGACATCATTTCCATCTTATAAGCCAGGAACATCATTTCCATCTTATAGGACAGGGACATCATTTCCATCTTATAGCCAGGGACATATTCATTATAGGCAGACATGATTTCATCTAAGGCAGGAACATCATTTCCATCTTATAGGCAGGGACATCATTTCCATCTTATAAGCCAGGACATCATTCTCTATAGCACATCATTTCCATTTATAGCCAGGACATCATTTCCATTTTATAGCCAGGGACATCATTTCCATCTTATAGCCAGGACATCATTTCCATCTTATAGCCAGGGACATCATTTCCATTTTATAGCCAGGACATCATTTCCATCTTATAACCGGGGACATGATTTCCATCTATAACCAGGGACATCATTTCCATTTTATAGCCAGGGACATAATTTCCATCTTATAACCAGGGACATATTTCCATCTTATAACCAGGGACATCATTTCCATTTTATAGCCAGGGACATCATTTCATCTTCCAGGGACATCATTTGCATCTTATAACCAGGGACATTATTTCCATCTTATAGCCAGGGACATCATTCTATCTTCCAGGCATCTTTCATCTAACCAGGGACATTATTTCCATCTTATAGCCAGGGACATGATTTCCATCTTGTAACCAGGGACATTATTTCCATTTATAGCCAGGGACATCATTTCCATCTTATAAACAGGGACATCATTTCCATCTTATAGCCAGGGACATCATTTCCATCTTATAACCAGGGACATCATTTCCATCTTATAGCCAGGGACATCATTTCCATCTTATAACCAGGGACATCATTTCCATCTTATAACGGGGACACCATTCCACTATACCCAGGGACATCTTTCCATTTTTATGCCAGGGAATCATTTCTATCTTCAGGGACATCATTGCATTATAGCCAGGGCAGCTTTGATCTTCCAGGACATATCATTTCTATCTTATTGCATGGACATCATTTCCATTTTATTGCAGGACATGCATTTCCACTTATAACAGGGATCATTTCTATCTTATAACCAGGAATCATTCATTATAACAGGCTCATTTCTACTCAGGACCATTCCATTTATAGCAGATCATTTTCTTAACAGGACTTCTTAAAGAATCATTTCTATCGGATTTTCATTTTAGCGGGACATCATTTCCATATAACAGCTCATTTCCATCTTACAGCGGACTATCCATCTCAGATCTTGATCTCCAGGACATCATTCTATCTTACGGAATTTTCTATCGGACATTTCCTTTAGCAGGACATCATTCTTATGCGGACCATTCCTATACCAGGAACATTTCCTTACAGAATCATTTCACATTGTAGTGAACCAATTCATTTCTGCTTCACTTGTTTTTTTCAGTTCTGAGGTGCATGAATACAGCAGGTGGTGTTATGACAATTCCATTTCTGATGAGATACATGTAAATTAATGTTGCATATGCTAAAAATCACGGGTGTCTGTTGCCTTTCATCCAACAGGGGAAGGTACTCATCGTCTTCCTCACGAGCAATGCCCAACAGTTACTTCTCTTAGATCTTTGAGGATTAGATTAAGAAAAAAAAGTCGCTTTAATCAGAGAATGGGGTGTGAGTTAAGATGAGTTTATATGTATGGTTTTGCTTGGTCTGTATACGTCTGTGTGTATGTGCTTCTCTCTCTGTCGCTGTCTGTCTGTGTCTGTCTGTCTTATGTCCGTCTCTGTCTGTGTCTGTATGCCTGTCTCTCTCTGTCTGCCTCTTTCTATTTCTCTTTGTCTCTGTCTCTGTGTCTCTCTTTGTCTCTCTCACAGTCTCTCTCACAGTCTCTCTCTCTCTCTCTCTCTCTCTCTCTCTCTCTCTCTCTCTCTCTCTCTCTCTCTATGTCTCTCTATGTCTAGGATTGCGTGTATTTATGTGTGTGTGTGTGTGTGTGTGTGTGAGGAGAGAGAGAGAGAGAGAGAGAGAGTGTGCATGTGTGTGTGTGTGTGTGTGTGTGTGTGTGTGTGTGTGTGTGTGTGTGTGTGTGTGTGTGTGTGTGTGTGTGTGTAGGATTGTGTGTATGCATGTGAGTGTGCATGTGTGCGCAGTCGTGTGTGTGTAAGTTATGCGTGTGAGTATGAGTGTGTGTGATTTGCATGCAGTATGAAGGTCGTGTATGTGCTTTTCTACTTGTGTGCGTGTGCGTCTGTGTGTGTAAGAGAGAGAGAGAGAGAGAGAGAGAGAGAGAGAGAGAGAGAGAGAGAGAGTGTGTGTGTGTGTGTGTGTGCATGTGCACATGCATGTGTGCATGTATGAATATTTAATGGATGGGTGTGTGTGTATGTAGGATGTGTATATACGTGTATGGTATGTGTGCATATGTGTGCGTGCATATGTGTGCGTGCATGCAAGGATTTACAGGTGTGGAAGTGTGTGTGTACAGATTACGGGGGGCTATACGTAGATATGGATATGTGGCTGCTACGCTCACTGGATGAGTTCCGGGCCTTTCAGGGTGCTACCCTGGGTCAGGATAATCCCGCAAGTATCTGTAATGCCATGTATATGGCATTGCCAAACGCTTCTTTTCTGCATCAATGGTAATGTATGCATGTTTGTGTGCATATGTATGTAGCAATGCCGTGCAAACCGAAACGCGACGTCAAATTTGTGACCCGTTCTCACAAAACGCACAATAAGTCTCAGTTTAGGCATTTTCAGGTTTGGTATCACTATAAAGTTTAGAATCTAAGCTTTCAAATGGTACTCAAATGTTGAGTTTCATGCTACAAAAACAAAAAGTTATGGGCTTTCAAAGATGAGAGGGGTCAAATCAGCCATTTTGAGAAAAACAGTGTCGAAGAGAATAGGCCTGAATTGAAAGGGTATGGTCAGAAACTCCTTGGTAACTAGCATTAAATATCAACCAAATCAGTTGAAATTCCATGCTTCTCTTGTTTACTTAATTGTCCATCCATTCGAGACAACAAAAAGAAAAATAAATTTAAGAAAAGCGCACTTTTAAACCAAAATGGGGCGATCGGGCAGCTTTCAGTGGCCAGATAGTAGCACTTACCACACATTAATTAAAACAAAAAAAATGATACTTATCGATGAAATTTGACTTTACTGTGTTAGGACATAGTGTAAAAGTGGTTATAGAGCATGGAAATTCAGAAAACTCAAATTGACAAAATTGTCCCTGTTCAGAGTTTTCAGCCCACAGCGGCTGAAGGCCTCGCCCGACTTATTGTACCTTTAGTCAGAGCGGGTCACATTTTTGGTTTCAAAAACTGGGGCCAGACGCATGACAGGGGTGGGGGGTGGGGGTGGGGGTGTCTTCTGTTGAATCAAGTCATTTCCAGCAAAATCAGCATGCCATGCCATTTGATGGGTTTGTTCTGTGACAGCGGGTCCCACGCACCCCTTCTTTCTCCCACTAACTAAAACGTGAATCCAAATTTGAAGACATTTTTGACGCTTCAAATTGGAATATCTCGTGAACTATTAGTCCGATCTGAAAACTTTTACTCAGAACAACAGTATCTTCAAAACCATATAAATCTTTTAACTCAATCCAATTTCAATTTTTCATACGGCATTGCTGATATATGTAGGTAGATAGACAGGCAGATGGACAGATAGATAGATTGATGGATAAATAGCCAGCCAGCTAGCCAACCAGACGGATAGACAGACAGACAGACAGATAGATAGATTGATAATAGACATATAGACAGACAGATAGATAGATTGATAAGTAGACAGATATAGACAGACAGATAGATAGATATATGTATATATACATGTATACATATAGCTAGATAGACACATACATACATACATATATACACATATACATAACATACATACAAACATACATACATACAAATGCGGGACACCAAAATCGTTACCCTGTACAAAAATAAGGGTGACAGGGGCGACTGTAATAATTACAGGGGGATATCTCTTCTTTCTGTTGCGGGTAAGATCTTCGCTTGCAAAGGTTGGCTGATCGTGTCCTGCCAGAGACACAGTCTGGTTTTAGGGCTGTCGATCAACTACTGATATGGTCTTTACACAGCGCCAGCTGCAGAAAAAATGCAGGGAACAAAGAAAACCACTGTTCATCGCCTTTGTTGATCTGACGAAGGCATTTGACACTGTGAGCCGGAAATCGCTCTATAAGGCACTGGAAAAAATTGGTTGTCCACCTGTTCTTTTGCAGTTAGCCATTTCTTTTCATGAGGACACGAATGCATGCATTCAATTCGATGGAAATACTTCAGAGCCGTTCAAGGTTGAGGAGTGGTGTTAAACAGGATTGTGTCCTGGCACCCACTCTCTTTGCCATTTATTTTGCTGCTCTCCTGCACCATGCTTTTGATGGGAGCGAGGATGGAGTTTACCTCAAAACCAGGTTCGACAGATCTCTTTTCAATCTGAAAAGAAAGAAGTCGAAACGACTGACGACTGAAGTGTTGATCAGAGAGTTGCTTTTCGCTGATGATGCTGTGATAGCGGCTCACAGAGAACTCGAGCTTCAAAGACTAGACGATCGTTTAGACGAAGCATGCCATCTCTTTGGGTTAACAATCAGCGTCAAGAAAACTGCGGTAATTGGACAAGGGACAAACTCACCACCAGAGATAAAACTCGGTGGTGAATCTCCGAAAACAGTAGATAAGTTTGTTTACTTGGGATCAACCATAACATCGACCCTATCTTTGGATGAGGAATTGACAAGCAGAATAGGAAAGGCTACAGTCGCATTCAAGAAACTTATGAAAAGAGCATGGGAAAATGAAAAGCTTTGGATAAAAACCAAGACTCTAATTTACCAAACATGCATCCTCTCAACACTCCCTTTACGGGAGTGAGTCGTGGACCTTGTATGCTGGTCAGGAGAGGAAGTTAAATAGTTTTCATATGAGGTGTTCACGAAAAATTAAAAAAAATTACATTGTAAATGGCAAGATAGAGTCCCAGATACAGAAGTGCTCAAAAGAGCTGGCATTCAGTCACTATATCCCATCCTGCGGTCTCGGTGTCTCAGGTGGCTTGGTCACGTTGCGCGCATGGATAACTTCAGAATCCCCAAGCAGATACTTTATGGGGAACTGTCTGAGGGTACGCGTAACTTTGGACGACCCAAGCTTCGCTTCAAGGACCAATGTAAAACGTCCATGATGGAATTTTCTATTACTGTTGCGAACAGGGAAACGGTTGCCCAGGATCGAGTGGGTGGAGAGCTGCTGTTTTTGCGGGAGCAAAGAGCTATGAAGAAGATAGAGTCGAGCGCGCTATAGAGGCTAGACAAAGACGCAAATGCCCCATGTTGGATGACTCCACAGTATACTACTACTGTAGTCATTGTCAGAAACTGTGCCGATCGTGCATTGGTTGTTTTAGCTATGAGCGTCGCTGTGTTTTAAGATAACTAATTTTCCGCTGCGGACCGTCGCCATCGACGAAAAAGGCCATATACATACAAATACATACATACATACATACATACATACATACATACATACATGTATACATACATAACATACATACATACATACATACATACATACATACAACATACATACCATACATACATACA
>JAPXFY010000028.1:31267171-31274671 GCA_030674185.1 Monoplex corrugatus
AATACGCGATGTCAAATTTTAGGTTTTAAAAACTGAGGCCGGCCGCATGACTTGGTGGGGTCTTCAGCTGAATGAAGTATTACTGCCTCTTTAATCGGTGTTTCATTCTTATTTTTGTCGTATGTGAATTAGAAATGAATAAAGATTTGCATGATTGCATTTTTTATATAATTAGAGTAAAAATGGAATTAGTCATTTGATGAGAAAGTCGAAAATCCGCGTTTTGGGTGCACTTGCGGGGACGGTATGCGTTCGAAGTTTGTTTGGGGCGCTTTACTATTTTGGTCGGTACGGCTATATATGTGAACCAATCACATTGTAATTTTGCAGTCAGTGAGAGTTAATGTAAGAAAATGATATATGATCCCAGGGCTTAAAACGTTCCGTATCTGGGTGGAATTCCGCGATTTCGGTTTGTCAAAAACAAAACAAAACAAAACAAAACAAACAAAAAAACCGAAAGGAGCAAGGCATCCGATGATCAGCTTGCAAGCGTTCATAGCAATGGCGCGCAAGTTATGGCCCCTGATTCCTCCCCCCCCCCCCCCGGACCCCCCTAGTTTCAGTGGGTTTTTTCCTCCTCCTGTTTAAACCCTGTATATCACGACGAGGCTTATGTGTGCTGGTTTCGAACCAAGGTCGAAGCTTCCAAAGTTTAGCTTTTTTCCATCGGAAAAGTTTGAAGGTAAGTCGCCATTTTTGGAGCTTCTCGTCAGCAGGATTCGATTGTACATGCTTTTCTTTGATATACATGTGTAATATGAAATCAATTTGATGTGAAATACGGCTGTACACGAACGTTTTACATAAGGATTGTACCAGCACATCAGCAAAACGATGTCGGAATGTGCCGACGCCAGTAGGCATACTACACATAACAGAACGCTGTGCCAGTTTCAGCTCGGCAAGATTTGCGTTCGCAGACGGAGACTAGCAATCGGCAGGTCAAGTTCTGTTTTATCTGTAACATTGTATTTTCCAAAAAAGGACAACTGCGTTTGAACTTGATTCTGAGTTGTGAGCCAAAGCTAGGTTCGTCAACCATTTCCTCCCCGAGGTCATGCTAATTTTAATTAGCATGTCGCTGTGTAGACCTGCTCACCCCACGATGGGCGAGCTTACTACTAAAAATACTATGTGCTCGATGGGCTTTGAGGAGCCATGGAAAGTGGGTTTGCCCAAACAGAGGGTGGCGCATACCCCCCTCCCCAACTCTCTCTCTCTCTCTCTGAGAGAATAAGAAATGAATAAATAAGTAAATAGGCCCCAATACATTCATATCCAAGTCATTGTTAACAGACATGATCCTCTCTCTCTTTCTTTCTCTGACAACACACACACACTAACACACACATAGAGATTTAGAATGTCACAAAACAAAGTCTTCTGTGCATTGTTATAACAATTTTTATTTAGGTTTTGAAACTGAATAAAAGGCTATGAGTTGTATCATTTGTAAAGTAGGCCATCCATTAGCTTATATAATTGTTAGTTTCAGTTTGAAGTCAGTATCTGAAAAGGATAGGCCTATTGTCATTGATTTGTTTTAAATGGAAGATTGCATCTTATTTAGTAGTAGCCTAATGTTATCGATTTGTTTTAAAGGGTAAAATTACACTGGAAATACTTAGCAGGATTGCTTAGCTATGGTGGATTTTTACAGGTGCTAAAAATCAATGTCGCGTGTTTCAGCTTAATGTTAAAGTGATATTGATGTGAAGACTATGCATTATGGTTTACTTTCTTTTCCAATCTCTCAGTGAATAGTACATGTAATGCAGAAATTTATATATTTCTCTATAGCAGGAGTTAAGAGACCTGTTCCTGAATGGCGAGTGGTCCCACATCCTTCCTGAAGTTTTCTTTGGACGCTGGCTGTGCTCAAGCATTGGGGGAGTTGACTTATCCACAGACAATTTAGTCAATTTTCTAATCACTGATGTATGAAATAAATATTAACGTAATGTACAAAAATCTTGTCTGTGATGTTTTCCTTTGTGTGTATGTGTGTGTGTGTGTGTGTTCATGTGTATGTGTGTGTGTGTGTTCATGTGTATGTGTGTGTGTGTGTGTTCATGTGTGTGTGTGTGTGTGTGTTCATGTGTATGTGTGTGTGTGTGTTCAGTGTATGTTGTGTGGTTCAAGTGGTATGTGTGTGTGTGTTTCTGTATGGTGTGTGTGTGTCTCATGTATGTGGTGGTGTGTTTCATGTGTATGTGTAGTAATTTGTGTTCATCAGTGTATTGTTGTATGTTCAAAGTTATGTAAATGTTGTGTGTTCATGTGTATTGTGTGTGTGTGTCATGTTATGTGTGTGTGTGTGTTCATGTGTATGTGTGTGTGTGTTTAGTTTTTAGTAGGAGTTGGTCAGATGATATTTTTGGACAGACTGCAGCATAAAAGCATGCGGTACTTCTTAACATTTTCATTATTTAAATGATTCTAGAAGTCGTTGATTCTCATATTTCCTTTTATATGTACAGAAACTGATGAACTATTAAAAATCATTCATAAGACTACTGAAGTAGTGGGTTGTGACTTTTTGATTTATTTCCAGTAATAAGACACTTAAACGATGAACAAAATGATTTCATGTCTATCTCATGAAATGACTATGTATCCTGTTTTGTTTCTAGCTTCATTTTTGTCTGTTATTAATACAATATGAGCAATTATTAATGAAAAACTGATAAAACATGCCAAATATCACATGTTTCCTGCAATAAGACAAAAGTGGCTCGTCGCAGAGTTACGATAATGGTTTCATTCAATTCGGCATACAAAACTACACCAACGACCAAACTTTCATGACATTTGATCCTGTCTGTCTCTCACAATTACAAAATGAATGTCATTTCCAGCAAAATCAGCATACCATGCCATTTGATGGTTTCTTCTGTGACAGCATGTCCCACGCATCCCTTCTTTCTCCCACGAAAACGTGAATCCAAATTTGAAGAATGTTTTGACACTTCAAATTGGAATATCTCGTGAACTAATAGTTCACGATTTGCAAAGTTTGAACTGCTTTTTGCTTAGAACAACAATATCTTCAAAACCATATAAATCTTTTAATTCAAAACCCAATTTCAAATTTTCATGCAGCATTGCTGCTACTTAACTCATTGACGATGCGGCTAAATGGACCCCGGCAATTTCCTGAGTCACACTATTTTTAGCAGTTTTACAAAAATTCTGAGCCCCTTCTATTTGCAATAAAAACTTAAAGTTATACATTTTTAGAAAGCTCATTATGTTTACTTTTTAGAAATGAAACCAACTTGTATGAGTAATTCAGGTAAACTTTCCAAAATGTCAGGTCAAAATGCTATGTAAATGCAAAAAAAAAAAAGTTCTGAAGTCAAATTTACCCACATGCAACATTATGAAATCAGTTCATTGTCAAATATTTTCCTACCTTTAGTCTTTTTGGGTCAAATGATGGTAGGAGAAGCTTTGAACAGCAAAATTTCATTCAATTTGATCCTTTCCATAGTCACTTATGCCACAAAATAAAAAAAAGATTATCAGTCACAATCACTTGGGGTACGGCAAAAACAAGCCCAATTCAGACAAGGAAAGTGTTGGCAGACAGTCTAAGGGAAGGAACTGTGTAGTGGAAGGTTACAACTTGATGACTGGTTTATTTCCCTTGAAAAGCATTGCTGCTTCACACACTAAAAATTAATTACGTCCGCTGTTCCCTGGAAGCGGCATGTCGTTTATGACGTCACAGACGGCCACTTCACACGAAGCGGCTCATCGTCAATGAGTTAAATTAAGGCTTGTGCCATGTTCACCATACACGTGGCACCTGTGACGTTAGTGGATATAGAATTCGTTCCGAGCGCGGAGACGTCATCTTGAGAAACTGAAACTAGTCTGTCTGTCTGTCTGTTTGTCTCTATCTATCTGTCTGTCAACCTATCTACCTATCTACCTATCTAGCTATCTCTTTGTCTTTCTGTTTATCAGATTTCCGGATCGTCCGAAGCTTGAGAGAAAAGCCAACAGCCTGGGAGAAATATTACGTCACATCCTGTTTGGGTCCACAAACAATTGCGTCAAGAACAACTGTAACGTCACCCTCGTTCGTGATGACTTCATATACAACAAAGGAAAAGGATAGATGAGAATTCTGCATCACGTTAATGTTAAAGTTCATTCTCGTAATTCATGATTAATATAATATTCTGCGGATTGAGCGACTGGTAGACCCATTGATTGATGGGCTGACTGAGGGATGAATTGGTTGATTGTATCTGTTTTACCGTTCTCTGTTATCATTTTTGATAGATTGGTGGATGGATTGAGTGGGTCTTTCTTCAGTTACGGTTGTTTAAGTATGTTTATTTCATTTTACTGATTAAATTAATTCTGCTACTTAGGCTGTGTTGTGAGTAGATCAGTAATGGTCAGTAATGGATGTCTTGATGCTAAAGTAATGCTGCATATCTGCAAACGTCGCTGTATGTTAGGAAGGTTGACCGGGGGCCAAACCATAGCATCAGGCTTGACACACAGGTTGCTGTGTACAGAGCAGCAGCCTTCAGCATCCTACCTTACTGCTGCGCTATGTGGACTGCCTACTGATGGCACATTCAACAGGTGGAACAGTTCTAGCAAAGATGGACGTCTAACCGGTCGCCATGGTGTAGCGGTTAGCGCAGCGGACTATCGACTGGAAGGTTGCCACAATAACAGCGACAATAATAACAGCAACAACAACAACAGCAAAAAGAACAACAGCAGCAACAACAACAACAACAACAACAACAAAAGAAAGACACAAAAATAGAAATCAGAACGTGAAATCCATATATCAGAACAAAAGACTGGTATTCAACAACAACAACAACAACAAAAACAACAACAACAACAACAACAACAACAACAAACAACAAAAGAAAGACACAAAAATCGAAATCAGAACGCGAATTACATAAAACAAAACAAAGTCTGGTATTCAACGACAACAACGACGACAAAAGCGATAAAACAATAGCAACAATATCAACGACAACAACAGACAAAAAGCGATAAAAACAATTAGCAACAATATCAACGACAACAACGACGACAAAAGCGATAAAAACAATAGCAACAATATCAATGACAACAACAATGACAACAATAACAGAAATACAGAAGAATATAAATCAGAAAAAAAAAATCCATGTAACAAAACAAGACTGGTATTCAACAACAACAACAACAACAACAACAACAACAACAACAACAACAACAACGACAGAAATAGAAATCAGAACGCGAATTCCATGTAACAAAACAAAGACTGGTGTTTTTTCCCATTACGTTTTTAAAAAATACTTTTATTCAGTTTATAATACATACATACATATAAATATATATATAATATATATATATATATATATATATATATAAATATACAAACATATTGACATACAGACCACAAACTCCATTATTTCAATCCATGAAGACAAGCATAACAATTATCTCACATATATTACAGACAATCGTTCCACAGAAATTTCCCCTGGTCTCCATCAGTAATAACAGGCTGTACAATGACTAAGATAAAGTTGATAATTTACATTTACAAAAAATATGAAGCCTGTCATATTTTCCAACCAGAATACATCTTGATCTCCATCTGATCTCACACCAAGGTACACGCATTTATGCACACACACATATATTCCTTCTCTTTTTTTTTTAAACATTTCAAGTTTCCATCAAGTCTTTGTAAAAAAAAAGCCAGTTCATTGAAAACTTGCCAAGTTCATAATTGATAACAGCTATGTTTTTTCGATTTCATATCGTGTTTTCAGACATTTTTGTGAAAAGATAGGTAAACTTTTGTTAAGTTTACATGTAGGCCTATATTAGTATATACAAAACAAAAAAAAAAAAAAAAATCGCAAGTAACAAAATGTAATCAAAAGTTTTGTCAAACTTTGCATCATGCCTAAAAAAGTATGATTGATTGGTTTAAGATCAATGACGATATATTGCACATCTATTTTTGGTTGTCTGTAGTAAATGTATCCAGAATTGTTTAACATGTACACATTCCAAAATATATGTTCAATGCTGTCCCTCTGTCTTCCACAAAAGGAACATTTGTCATCACCTGTTATATTCATATTTGATAATATAATATTTGCTATCAATATTCTGTGTACTAACCTTATCTGGAACCACTTAAATTTAACTACTTTAATGTACTTAATTTGTCTAAACGTTTCTATCCAGATCCAAAACAAGTTTGACTGCCCGCGCCCAAGCAAACACAAACCAGAAGAACAAGAAAACCAATGTAAGCGCGTATCCAACAAGACAAAACAAAACAAGCGCAAATTTTCGGCCAACTAGCCTTTGTCAAGCGCGAACGCACGGTCACAGACAGATCACAGACACCAAACAATGGATAATAAAAACGTGCGTTCGCGCTTGACAAAGGCTAGTTGGCCGAAAATTTGCGCTTGTTTTGTTTTGTCTTGTTGGATACGCGCTTACATTGGTTTTCTTGTTCTTCTGGTTTTTGTTTCTATCCAGTTCATATCTTTATGAAACTTATCATTCCACTTTTGGCATCATTCTGGCATCTTTTCGTCATGATGAATGTATCATAGTACACACCCTTGCTCCTCTGTTTACTGAGGGTATTTTTTCCCCATTAAGTTTGGTGCACTTTTATTTTGCCGTTCTCTGTATACACTTGACAAAGGCCAGCAGGCTGAAAATTGGTCCCTGTCTTGTTTTGATATATTAAATATGCCTCATCATCATCAGGTGCCCTGCCACATGGCGTTGATGATCATGGCCCTCCATATGCATCTATCCCTTGTTGCTGCAAGTACATCTTCCCCCTCTCTATCCTCAGCCACTCTGCAAGTCTGTCCAATATTTGCTGCCTTGGTCTACCTGGTGTTCTCTTTTCCTCCACAGCTTTCCTGTTGTGACCAGGTGCTCTAATTCCCTTTTCCTCATAAAATGGCCTATACATGTTGCTTGTTTTTTCCCCAAATCTTCTTTATCAATGATCTTCTCGTGTCTGCCTCCATCAAGACTGACTCGTTTGTTTTCTTTGCTGTCCATGGAACTCTCAACATTCATCTTAGAAACCACATTTCGGCTGCCTCAATCTTCTTGTGGCTTTGCGTGTTGACTGTCCATACCTCACATCCGTATAACAGTATCGGTTCTATATAACATCCAAGAACTCTCTTCTTGATGTAAATTGATAGGCATTTGTTGGTAAGAACGCTTTTCATCTTCTTGAATGCTGTTTTGGCTGGGCCGATTCTGCTGGCCATTTCTGATGAGCATCTACCGTCTGGTGAGATGACCGTTCCTAGATATCTAAACTTATCAAGCTGTTTCAAAGTTGTGCAGTGGGCCTCAGTAGCTCAGTTGGTTGAGGGTCAGATTCACATACTGATGGTTGTGGGTTCAAATCGCAGGGTGTGCTACAGTAGAACTGGCCTTCTCACTGTCCCGTCTTAACATCATTGT
>JAPXFY010000028.1:31282171-31284671 GCA_030674185.1 Monoplex corrugatus
AGAAGAAAGAAGAAGAAGAAGAAGAAGAAGAAGAAGAAGAAGAAGAAGAAGAAGAAGAAGAAGAAGAAGAAGAAGAAGAAGAAGAAGAAAGAAGAAGAAGAAGAAGAAGAAGAAGAAGAAGAGAATGCGAAGAAGAAGAAGGATGCGAAGAAGAAGAAGAAGAATGCGAAGAAGAATGCGAAGAAGAAGAAGAAGAAGAATGCGAAGAAGAAGAAGAATGCGAAGAAGAAGAAGAAGAAGAATGCGAAGAAGAATGCGAAGAAGAAGAAGAATGCGAAGAAGAAGAAGAAGAAGAATGCGAAGAAGAAGAAGACGAAGAAGAAGAAGAAGTAGAAGAATACGAAGAAGAAGAATACGAAGAAGAATGCGAAGAAGAATGCGAAGAAGAAGAATGCGAAGAAGAAAAAGAAGAAGAAGACGAAGAAGAATGCGAAGAAGAAGAATGCGAAGAAGAAGAAGAAGAAAAAGAAGAAGAAGAAGAAGAAGAAGAATGCGAAGAAGAATGCGAAGAAGAAGAAGAAGAAGAAGAAGAAGAATGCGAAGAAGAAGAAGAAGAAGAAGAAGAAGAAGAAGAAGAAGAAGAAGAAGAAGAAGAAGAAGAAGAAGAAGAAGAAGAAGAAGAAGAAGAATGCGAAGAATGCGAAGAAGAAGAATGCGAAGAATGCGAAGAATGCGAAGAAGAAGAAGAAGAAGAAGAAGAAGAAGAAGAAGAAGAAGAAGAAGAAGAAGAAGAAGAAGAAGAAGAAGAAGAATGCGAAGAAGAAGAAGAATACGAAGAAGAAGAAGAAGAATGCGAAGAAGAAGAATGCGAAGAAGAAGAAGAAGAAGAAGAAGAAGAAGAAGAAGAAGAAGAAGAAGAAGAGTAAGAATAAGAACAAGAATGCGAAGAATGCGAAGAAGAATGCGAAGAATGCGAAGAAGAAGAAGAATGCGAAGAAGAAGAAGAAGAATGCGAAGAAGAAGAATGCGAAGAAGAAGAAGAATGCGAAGAAGAAGAAGAAGAAGAATGCGAAGAAGAAGAAGACGAAGAAGAAGAAGCAGAAGTAGAAGAATACGAAGAAGAAGAATACGAAGAAGAATGCGAAGAAGAATGCGAAGAAGAAGAATGCGAAGAAGAAGAAGAAGAATGCGAAGAAGAATGCGAATGCGAAGAAGAAGAAGAATGCGAAGAAGAAGAAGAAGAATGCGAAGAAGAAGAATGCGAAGAAGAAGAAGAAGAATGCGAAGAAGAATGCGAAGAAGAATGCGAAGAAGAAGAAGAAGAAGAAGAAGAAGAAGAAGAAGAAGAAGAAGAAGAATGCGAAGAAGAAGAATGCGAGAAGAAGAAGAAGAAGAAGAAGAAGAAGAAGAAGAAGAAGAAGAAGAAGAAGAAGAAGAAGAAGAAGAAGAAGAAGAAGAAGAAGAAGAAGAAGAAGAATGCGAAGAAGAAGAAGAAGAAGAAGAAGAAGAAGAAGAAGAAGAAGAAGAAGAAGAAGAAGAAGAAGAAGAAGAAGAAGAAGAAGAAGAAGAATGCGAAGAAGAAGAAGAAGAAGAAGAAGAATGCGAAGAAGAAGAAGAAGAAGAAGAAGAAGAAGAAGAAGAAGAAGAAGAATGCGAAGAAGAAGATTGCGAAGAAGAAGAAGAAGAATGCGAAGAAGAAGAAGAATGCGAAGAAGAAGAAGAAGCAGAATGCGAGGAAGAATGCGAAGAAGAAGAAGAATGCGATAAGAAGAAGAATGCGAAGAAGAATGCGAAGAAGAATGCGAAGAAGAAGAAGAATAATGCGAAGAAGAAGAATGCGAAGAAGAAGAAGAAGAATGCGAAGAAGAAGAAGAAGAATGCGAAGAAGAAGAAGAAGAAGAATGCGAAGAAGAAGAAGAAGAAGAAGAAGAAGAAGAAGAAGAAGAAGAAGAATGCGAATGCGAAGAAGAAGAATGCGAAGAAGAAGAATGTGAAGAAGAATGCGAAGAAGAATGCGAAGAAGAATGCGAAGAAGAAGAAGAAGAAGAAGAAGAAGAAGAAGAAGAAGAAGAAGAAGAAGAAGAAGAAGAAGAAGAAGAAGAAGAAGAAGAAGAAGAAGAAGAAGAAGACATGGGACAACCGTTAACCAACGTAATGCTCCTTTTAGGTAAAACAAGATTGATGCAGGCCGACACATGGTGCCCAGGGTGTCTGTGTATCTGTGAGAATGTGTGGTTGTCTATTTGTAGACGAAAACAGAAATAATAAAGAAACAAAGGGGTGACGCAATGGTAATTGTGCCTCCTAGGAACTGATAAGTCCCAAGTTCACCCCCCACTCCAAGACCAGAAGATTAAACTTCCTCTTTGTCTTGAATGATGGTCTACCTACCCACCTACTTACCTACCTGCCTACCATCCTACCTACCTACCTACCTACCTATCTACCTGTCTACCTTCCTACCTACCTGCCTGCCTACATATCTTCCTATTTACCCAGGTACCGACCTACCTTCATACTTATTTACTTATCCACCTATCTATGTAACATTTACCAGCCA
>JAPXFY010000028.1:31297171-31299671 GCA_030674185.1 Monoplex corrugatus
GGAGATCAGGGTTTTCAGTTTCTCGCTGCATTCTACAGAACAGAGTTATCTGCTCTGAACAGAAGGGAAACTCAAATCATAGGATTCTTAGGTGTCTCTTTATCTATGTATGTATGTATCTGTCTATCTATCTGTCTATCTATCTATCTATCTATCTATCTATCTATCTATCTATCTATCTATCTATCTATCTTATCTATCTATCTATCTGTCTGCCTGTCTGTCTGTCTATCTATCTATCTATCTATCTGTCTATCTATCTATCTATCTATCTGTCTATGTATGTATGTGTGTATGTATGTATGTATGTATGTATGTATCTATGTATCTATCTCTATCTATCTATCTATCTATCTATCTATCTATCTATCTATCTGTCTGTCTGTCTGTCTATCTATCTATCTATCTGTCTGTCTGTCTATCTATCTATCTGTCTGTTTGTCTGTCTGTCTATCGATCTATCTATCTATCTATCTCTATGTATCTATGTATCTATGTATCTATCTATCTATCTATCTATTTTTATTTATTCATTTATTTAGAATGGACAATGTTTGAATTATGCATTAACTCTCTCTCTCTCTCTCTCTCTCCCTCTGTCTGTCTCTGTCTGTTTGTCCTCTCTCTCTCAGTCTATCTGTCTGTCTGTCTGTCTGTCTCTTTTGTGTCTTTCTCTCGGAACTGATACTGTAACTCATCTTGCACATGCTACTGCTTGTAAATTCTTCATACTGTGTTTCCTTCCTGTTAGAATGTTCTTAGAAAACATCTACTCAGTAGTTCAAGGGCGTATTTTTTCGAAGGAAAAAAATTGAAAATGTCAGAACTCTATAACAGTAACCTTTTTGTTTCTACAATAAGTCCTTCAAAGCGCACATAATTTCATGAAGATTGAGTCTTGGCTGCTAAAGTAAAATCATTGCTGAAGTTATGTGATTCAATTTTCCGTGCTTTTCTCACAAAATGTCAAATCAGAGGGGTACCATACTTTGAAATCTACATCTCAGAAACTAAGCATCTGCTTTTAAAATGGGTTTCACAATTAGAAAGAGCACAAAAATTACATTTAGATTCTGCAATACGGTAAAAAAAAAAAAAAGAATTCTTCGGTGACATGTGACTCATTTTGTAGTGGATGGTCACTTACAATAACCGAGCAGATTTACAAGGAATATACAGTTGTTACAAAAATCTTTAGGTTTTAGGACGGTACCACAGACCGTTAGTCCTTACACACGACGTTTCACAATCTTACAGTTCTTTTATTCTTCGAGATCAAGTGCAACTGTAAGCTGAAGCTGGCTGTTCCTTTTGTTCTCGAAACTGCATGAATCAACATGTCGTATTTCTATTTTATTTCTATTCCAATTTTTGTCTCAGTGGAATTGATCTCACGATGTTCATTCAAGTTCTACAATACATCAATCCCAAGTTCATTTAGTTGAAATCCCAGTGTCGAAGAACCCTTGAGAATCATCAGAGATGCCATGTCTCCATGGGGGTTACCCACCGTAGAAAGGGACTTCCGCTAGGTTACTTCAGCGGAGTTCAACAGTGGCTGATTTTATCCAGGTTACTAAAGACACAGCCCATTACGCTTACATGAATGCTTCTGTATTCAGTTTCTGTTTTTTCTGTCCCTGTTCTTATTGTCACCGGTCTTTTTGCGTTATCTCAGACAGTCTTGTATCTTCTGACAGTCAAGTCCATTCACTTGCTCTTTTGGAAGAAAATGTTTTGTCTCTGGGATCGTCTTTTGGGTGGGGTGGGTGGCAGGGTGGGGAGGGTCTGGAAGGGACTTGAGTCACAGCGAGTTGCTTCAATCTTCTTCACATTTCAGTGTCACAAATATCTGTGTCCTTGACATGAGCACAATGAGTTGCTTCAATCTTCTTCACATTTCAGTGTCACAAATCTCTGTGTCCTTGACATGAGCACAATGAGTTGCTTCAATCTTCTTCACATTTCAGTGTCACAAATATCTGTGTCCTTGACATGAGCACAATGAGTTGCTTCAATCTTCTATACATTTCAGTGTCACAAATTTCTTGTCCTTGACCTGATGGCTGCCATTGCCAGCACAATGAGTTGCTTCAATCTTCTATGCATCAGTGTCACAAATCTTTGTGTCTTTGACATGATGGTTGCCAATTGTCTAGCACAATGAAGTTGCTTCAATCTTCTTCACACTTCAGTCTCACAAATCTCTGTGTCATTCGACTCCTTGATATTATGGTTGTCATTGGCAGCTGTGAGAGGCACCGTCTTGGTGTTGTCACTGTTACTGCTGGGCTTCCGCAGACACCTGCCAATGACAGGACAACGGTGGCGAACCATGTCGGCGAAGGCGGCCCTGAAGTTGCCGGCGCTGAGGAAGTAGATGAAGAAGTTGACGGCGTGGGTGGTGTCTGAGAGAAAGGTCACCACCTGGTACAGCAGGAAGCTCTCGGCCCTCTCCTCCAGCACACGAACGTCGTACAGGTCCTTGAGGACCAGGTGG
>JAPXFY010000028.1:31334671-31339671 GCA_030674185.1 Monoplex corrugatus
AACGCAACGGACTACCGACTGGAAGGTTGTGGGTTCGAATCCCCATCAGTACCTTCAAAAATCATTGTGGGATTTTTCGGCTCTAACCGGCTCCTACCTAGCGTTGGGCGTGCTATGGGCTCATTGGGAAGACTGGAACCACACAGTCGAGTGTCATCCACTTCACGGATGCGTCATTGAGGGTGTTGCTTAAATCTTCTGACCAACACCCAGGTGTCTGTATCTCTCAGGCCTGGTTGACGCCAGGATATATTATGATAGTAAGAGTAGAGTACAACCCTGTCACGCAGTCTCAATCCTAGATGGAACTCCATAGCATCATGATTATCATCCACATTGACATCATCATCATCATCATCGCATAATAAAAACTGTTTCCATCTTCTGTGGCCATTAAAGTGGTGTAGAAAATGGGACGGGAAAAAAGGTGAGCACAAAGGTAACCTCCCTGAGTGCAATGATCCTTAAAAAAAAAACCTTAGAAAGGCAAAAAGGCTAATTGGCCTTCACTTTTTTTTGAGAAAAAAAGACTTCAGAAAGGCAAGAAGGCTAATTGGCCTTCATTTTTTTCTTCTTTTTACCAAGACTTCAGAAAGGCGAGGAGGCTAACTGGTCTTCAAGGGAAGGGACCTGAAAAATCAACTTATCTCTCCAATGTTTTGTACCAGGGCAGCTGGGAGAAAGTCCTGCTCTTCACGATTTACAAATGCTGGGGATCTTTAGCGTGCGCAGTCCAGAAGGCACACGGGTCCGACTCCGTTTTTCGTCCCCATCCGAAGGACTAGACGTTCAGTTCGATTTTCTGGTCAAACTGAGGAGAAAAGTCGAGGCCTTAACGAGAAACGAAACCTTGGAACCTCGAGTTTAGTTACTGGCAGGCGAACGTCTGAACCATTCTGCCACTCACCAACCGTTTTATTTTTCTGTCTTTCTTTTCTTTTTCTTTTTTACCCACTGACGAGGCGGCAGGGAAGTTTTGGTCTTCTTCTCATGATTTTATATTTGGTGTTTGTTTGTGATCGTACATTCACGCTTGACAAAAGGCCAGTTGCCGAAAATTTGCGCCTGTTTGTCTTGTTGTATTGAACAAGCGTTCTTATCGATTTTCTTGTTTTTCTAGTTCTGTTTGCTTGGACGCGGGCAGTCGCACTTGTTTTGGAATTTTTTTTTTCGTTTTTTTTTTTTAAGCGTAGTAGTGGCCCTTTAGCTCAGGTGGTTAGAGTGTATGCTGATAATGCGGGGTTCGTGGGTTCGACCCTCAAGGGGTGGACGAGGTGGGGTTCACAGTACGAGGTTGGTTGGCTTTCAGATAGAGCCGTGGACTCAAGATCCGTATCTGGAGTTCAATCCAGTCCGAGAAAATTAAAATCTGAACTTTTAGTTATTTTCTCCAACTGGACGAAAGCAGCAGAAAGTTTCTGTCTTTTTCTCCTAATTTTTGTATTCGGTGTTTGTTCGTTTGTAATATTACGTCTGAGCTTGATAAAGTCCAGTTTACCAGAAAAACATGAAAGAAGAATAAGAACGCGTATTTAATACAACAAGACAAGACAGGCACAAATTTTGGCCAACTGGCCTTTGTCAAGCGTAAGATTACAAACAAACAAACACCAGATACAAAAATAGGAGAAAACGACTGAAACGTCCCTGCTGATCTGTCCAGTGTGAGAAAAAGAATAAACTGACTAAAATGACATCATAATGTGCGTTTGGTTGAAAGATCAGTTTGCCGAAAATTTGCACCTGTCTTGTCTGGTTGTATTAATACACGTTCTGATTCTATTTTTCTTGTTTTTTTATGGTTCCTGTTGACTGTCCATCTTAATGTTTCCATCATTCTGGTGCCGTCACCTTCGTGATTCACAGGTCCCTTATTTTTCCTCTGTCCTCCCTCACCCTCCCCATTTCAAGATCTTTCCAGCGTCTAACGTTTTGCGCCGGCTTGAAGAGTCTGTCAGAATAACTGCTGACAGATTTGGGTAAAGCGCATATTGGATTGCTCGAGTGTGAGGATTACCTTTTGAACAAATTCCAACCTCCAAAATTGCGTTGATTTGGATTTTACGGGATTCGAACCTCCAACCATACATTCATTAGTCCGTTGCTTTGACCACTACGCAAAAGATGATGACGACATCGTTTCGTGTGTAGCAGTTGTTATCTTCCATAATGATTGTGTAAGACTTAGGTTTTGATGTCAGATGTTCTGCCTGAATTTCACCCCCCCCCCATCATCATCATCATCATCATCGTCATCATCGTCATCATCATCATCATCATGTGCCTTGCCACATGGCTTTGGCTATCATGGCCCTCCATATGTATCAATCCCTCGTTGCCGCAAGAACATCTTCCATCCTCTCTGTCCTCAACCACCCGGCAAGTCCGCCCAATATTTTCTCCCTGGGTCTACCTGGTGTTCTCTTTCCCTTCAGCTTTCCTGTTGTGACCAGTGCTCTAATTCCCCTTTCTTCATAAAATGGCCTATAAATGTTGCCTGTCTTTTCCTAATCTTCCTTATGAATAACCTTCTTGTGTCTGCCTCCATCAAGACTGTCTCGTTGGTTTTCTTTGCTGCCCATGGAACTCTCAACATTCTTCTTAGAAACCACGTCTCGGCTGCCTCAATCTTGTTCTGGCTTTGCGTGTTGACTGTCCACGCCTCACAACCGTACAACAGTACTGGTTCTATATAACATTCAAGAACTCTCTTTCTGATGTTAATTGATAGGCATTTGTTGGTAAGAATGCTTTTCATCTTCTTGAACGCTGTTTTGGCTTGGCCGATTCTGCTGGCTATTTCAATTAACAATCGTTTACGCCATTCGCTCACAATTTCGTGGTCCAGCGGATTTAATGGACATTACCACGGATTCACGTTCGGGTTACTGGAGTTCAAGTTCTCCTCAGAGATATACATGTTGGCAGAGTTCATGACCCTGTAAAATTTTGGATGGTGTCAGTTTACTGTTGGTACAGACATAGAGATCTGGTCTGTCGTCTGTTTTCCGTCTTTGTATACCGCCCCCTCAAACGACGATAACAACAAGGACGACGACGATAACAACAAATAAAAAAAACAAACATAACAAACACAAAACTTTTTTTATATGGATGTACACAATACACACACACACATACACACACACACACACACATACACACACACACACACACACACACATATACCACTTCATGCACACACACACCCTACACATACACAAACACACACACCACATACACACGCACCGCATACACACACACATGTACACACACATACACACACACCTACACACACACAAACACACACACATACACACACACCTACACACACACAAACACACACACACACACACACACACACACACAAACACACACACACACATACACACGAACACTCACATACGCACACACACACACGCGCGTGTAACACACACACACACACACACACACACACACACGAACACACACATGCACACACACACACGCACACACACACATTTACGTGTAACACACACAGACACACGAACACACACATACGCACACAACACGCGTACGTGTAACACACACACACACACACACACACACACACACACACATACACACACACATACACACGCACACACACACACAATACACACACCCACACACACACAAACACACACACACACACACACGTATGTGTAACACACACACACACACACTCACACAGACACACACACAAACAAACAAACAAACAAACAAACACAATACACACCTAAGCACCCAACAAGTACATCTCCATGAAACACAAGATCAGACTCTTACATACACTGGTATATTCCATCTTCCTGTATGTATGTGAGACATGGACCCTCACAGCGGATTTGGAAAAGACGAATCCTAGCCATGGACATGACAAGTGTTATCACAAGATACTAAACATCTGATACACTAAGTAACATAACTCTTGAGAGTCATGGAGTTATCTTCCATGTAGAATTTCTCAAACCCAACACAGTTTGCGCTACCCATTCAGCTAGCATAGACGCAGCCACAAAGCATAAAGTGGTAAGCTCAGAACATTCTTATGCTAGCTGAATGGGTAGCGCAAACTGTGTTGGGTTTGAGAAATTCTACATGGGAGATAACTCCGTGACTCTCAAAAGTTATGGTAGAAAGAAACTCTAGGGAGAGCTAGACAACAGAAGGTCTTCAGAGAAGTAACCCCCTTTAGACAAGTGTTTCGGCCCTGAATTCCTTACACTCTCGGGGGCCGGGCCACATCCAGGTCATGACTCCTGGATGCCCTTCTGCTGTTGTCTATTTTTTTTTTTTTTTTTTTTCCCACGCCGGGAATCGAACCTGGGCGATTCTGCGCTTCAGAACTGCGGTACGCGGTTTTACCAATGTGCTAACGGGGCACACATCATCTGTAGGGAATTTAATCCTTATGAAGTTCACTTTTTTGGTTCCTCCTTGCCCAGATCCAGCTTGAGCTCCTTTCTGCTGCCTCTGCCATCGCTTTAAGGGCTCTAGTCCTCTTCTTCCCAGAAATGGCGAGTTGTTTCATGAGATCATAAGCGGAGGTGCCCACAAACCCTCTTGCCCCGACCTCTATGGCGAAGATTTTGACCCGCAGACCTGCTTTCTTCAGGGTGCTGGCAAGACCGGCGTATTTTTCGGTCTTGTAGATATGTGCTTCTTCCATTCTGCTTTCGTATGGCACAGTGAGTTCTATCAGAATCACTTGTTTCGAGGAGTCAGAGTGGAGAGCGATGTCTGGTCTCATGCCTGTCTTGCTGATGACATCTGGGTAATTTCTCCACTCTGGGAGGTCTGCTGTACACTCCCAGTCGACTGCTCCATCCAGAAGACCCTTTGGCAATGTGCTGGTTGTCATAGCCCTTTCGGGCCAGACCTGTTTCCTCCTGCTTTGTAGAACGTTGTCATAGCAATTGGTGCGTTTGGGGTCATGGTTTTTTCGATAACCACATCTGTGATCACTTTCAGAACTTGGT
>JAPXFY010000028.1:31367171-31369671 GCA_030674185.1 Monoplex corrugatus
TCTTAATGATAAGTTAGTCTTAATGATAAGTTAATCTTAATAAGTTAGTCCTTGTGACAAGTTAGTCTTAATGATAAGTTAGTCTTAATGATAAGTTAGTCTTAATAAGTTAGTCCTTGTGACAAGTTAGTCCTAATGACAAGTTAGTCTTAATGATAAGTTAGTCTTAATGATAAGTTAGTCTTAATGATAAGTTAGTCTTAATGATAAGTTAGTCTTAATGATAAGTTAGTCCTTATGATAAGTTAGTCCTTATGATAAGTTAGTCTTAATGATAAGTTAGTCCTTATGATAAGTTAGTCTTAATGATAAGTTAGTCCTTATGATAAGTTAGTCTTAATGATAAGTTAGTCTTAATGATAAGTTAGTCTTAATGATAAGTTAGTCCTAATGATAAGTTAGTCCTTATGATAAGTTAGTCTTAATGATAAGTTAGTCCTTATGATAAGTTAATCCTAATGATAAGTTAGTCTTAATGATAAGTTAGTCTTAATGATAAGTTAGTCCTAATGATAAGTTAGTCTTAATGATAAGTTAGTCCTTATGATAAGTTAGTCTTAATGATAAGTTAGTCCTTATGATAAGTTAGTCCTTATGATAAGTTAGTCCTAATGATAAGTTAGTCCTTGTGATAAGTTAGTCTTAATGATAAGTTAGTCCTTATGATAACTGAGTCTTAATGATAAGTTAGTCCTTATGATAAGTTAATCTTAATAAGTTAGTCCTTATGATAAGTTAGTCTTAATGATAAGTTAGTCCTTGTGATAAGTTAGTCTTAATGATAAGTTAGTCCTTATGATAAGTTAGTCTTAATGATAAGTTAGTCCTAATGATAAGTTAGTCCTAATGATAAGTTATAACTAATGCTAAGTTAGTCCTAATGATAAGTTAGTCTTAATGATGAGTTAGTCTTAATGATAAGTTAGTCTTAATGATAAGTTAGTCCTAATGATAAGTTAGTCTTAATGATAAGTTAGTCTTAATGATAAGTTAGTCTTAATGATAAGTTAGTCTTAATGATAAATTATAACTAATGATAAGTTAGTCCTTATGTTAAGTTAGTCTTAATGATAAGTTATAACTAATGATAAGTTATAACTAATGCTATGTTAGTCCTAATGCTAAGTTAGTCCTAATGATAAGTTATAACTAATGCTAAGTTAGTCCTAATGATAAGTTAGTCCTAATGATAAGTTAGTCCTAATGATAAGTTATAACTAATGCTAAGTTAGTCCTAATGATAAGTTATAACTAATGCTAAGTTAGTCCTAATGATAAGTTATAACTAATGCTAAGTTAGTCCTAATGATAAGTTATAACTAATGCTAAGTTAGTCCTAATGATCAGTTAGTCCTTATGATAAGTTAGTCCTAATGATAAGTTAGTCCTTATGATAAGTTAGTCCTAATGATAAGTTAGTCTTAATGATAAGTGTATCTTAATGATAAGTTAGTCTTAATGATAAGTTAGTCCTTATGATAAGTTAGTCCTTATGATAAGATAGCCCTAATAATAAGTTAGTCCTAATGATAAGTTAGTCCTAATGATAAGTTAGTCCTAATGATAAGTTATAACTAATGCTAAGTTAGTCCTAATGATAAGTTATAACTAATGCTAAGTTAGTCCTAATGATAAGTTATAACTAATGCTAAGTTAGTCCTAATGATCAGTTAGTCCTTATGATAAGTTAGTCCTAATGATAAGTTAGTCCTTATGATAAGTTAGTCCTAATGATAAGTTAGTCTTAATGATAAGTTAGTCTTAATGATAAGTTAGTCTTAATGATTAGTTAGTCCTTATGATAAGTTAGTCCTTATGATAAGTTAGCCCTAATAATAAGTTAGTCCTAATGATAAGTTAGTCCTAATGATAAGTTAGTCCTTATGATAAGTTAGTCTTAATGATAAGTTAGTCCTAATGATAAGTCAGTCCTAATGATAAGTTAGTCTTAATGATAAGTTTATCTTAATGATAAGTTAGTCTTAATGATAAGTTAGTCTTAATGATAAGTTAGTCTTAATGATAAGTTAGTCTTAATGATAAGTTAGTCTTAATGATAAGTTTATCTTAATGATAAGTTAGTCTTAATGATAAGTTAGTCTTAATGATAAGTTAGTCTTAATGATACATTTATCTTAATGATAAGTTAGTCCTAATGATAAGTTAGTCTTAATGATAAGTTAGTCTTATAGCATGGCCACTTCTCAAAATTGCAGAACTTATCTCACTTCCCTTTTGACATCACAGTTGCCTCCCCTCTCCCCTTTTCTTACTACTGCTCATGATGACATGGGCATTCCATCTCTTACCCACTGGACGAGGCGGCAGGGAAGTTTTTAGTCCCGTTTTTATTATCCATTGTTTGGTGTCTGTGATTTGTCTGTGACCGTGCGTTCGCGCTTGACAAAGGCTAGTTGGCCGAAAATTTGCGCTTGTTTTGTTTTGTTTTGTGTTGTCTTGTTGGAGATGCGCTTACATTGATTTTCTTGTTCTTCTGGTT
>JAPXFY010000028.1:31379671-31382171 GCA_030674185.1 Monoplex corrugatus
TGAAGTGCTGCTGATGCACGTTGTAAACTATTCAACTGTGTCTGTAATCCAATGCTTGTTTCTGACATCAAGACAACATCATCAGCAAGCAAAAGTGTAAACAATTCGTAAGCATCCCGTGTAAAAAGTGCACCATGCCTTCCATTTTTAATTACTTCAATCGCTAATTCGTTTATAAAAAGAGAGAAAAGTACAGGGCTGCATGCATCACCTTGTTTTAGTCCCGCTGAGCAATTAATTAATTCAGTCATTTGGTCACCACATCTAACTTTGGATTTCACCATGTCATACATACTTCTAATACACCGAAACAACTTGCCTCTAATACCATTTTTAAGCAATATAGGCCAAAGTAAATGTCTGTTAATAGAATCGAATGCTTTCTCAAAATCTATGAATGCAACATATAATTTACGATTACCACAAAATTGTTTCTGTACCATAGCTAATAAAGTAAACATATGGTCTATTGTTGAATATTCCCTTTTAAACCCGGCTTGATGGTCACCTGTTATGTCATTTACTTGTATCCACTCCTGCAATCTGTTATTCATAATTATGCTGAATAGTTTACTACTTATGTCGCTAAGGGAAATTCCTCTATAGTTGTTTGGATTATTGATATCTCCTTTTTTATAGAGTGGCAAAATAACAGATTCAGTCCAGTTCCTTGGAAATTGACCCTTATCAAAAAGAGTGTTGAACAATTTTAAAAGAAACTGTACAACTTGTTCACATGAATTTTTAAAGAGTTCACCTATAATTCCATCAGGTCCAGCAGCCTTACCATTCTTAAGTTTTTTGAGTGCAAGATGTATTTCTTTAATAGATATTGGACGATTCATATAATCATCACCCTCATCAAATGGCAAGTCTTCACTTAATGTACTGTCCATGTCTGCATCTAACAAGGCTTTAAAATGCTCGTACCATTTATCAATAGTGATGTTACTTCTAGGTTGTTTTCTTTTGAAAGAAACTTTATGAATTTCATTCCAAAATTCTTTTTGGCTCTTTATAGAGTTTACAAGCTTAGTCAGTTTTGTATCATTATACTGCCTTTTCTTTCTCTTAAGTAAATTTTTATATTCACGCCTAGCAACTGAATAATTGTGTTGGTCCTCGGTTTTCTTCGAGCGTCGACATATTCTAAGCAGTCTTCTAGCATTCCTTTTACTAATTACACATTCATGATCAAACCAATCCCCAAGTAGATATCTATCTTTCACAAATACACGTTTCTTCATTCATTCAGCACTTTCTCTAATACAAACATTAAACTCATTTAGTGCCTCGTTCACATCAACATCTATCAAACTCATAGCATAATCTATCGTTTCTACGACATTCTTCCCGACATAATGAATCATTATATACATGTACATATGTATTATTCCAGATAAAGTTTTCAATGAATTGATCATGATTTCCTTTATCCTTATAAGCTTTGTTTTCACATGGAAAAACAACACGAACTGTCACAGGTAAATGATCAGATTCCACTCGTTCAACAATGGATAAATCGCACAAGTCATATAACAATGCAAGGAGATCATTTGAAAATATGAAATAATCAACAACACTGCATCCCGCCTCTGATATATATGTATAGTGACCTCCCAGGTCACCTTTACACACACTATTTAAAATACACAAACCTAGAGCAGTGCACATATTTAATAGCAACTTGCCGTAGTTACTCACAACAGAGTCCTCTGAATGTCGATTGGTAATAGGTGACTGACTTTTGCTTTGTACATCAAAAACATTGTTTACAGTGTAACCTTGGGAGATGTCGGAAGTCCGACTATTCAAGTCACCATTAAGAATAACATGAACATCTTTTTCTAGTAAGAAGTCCAATCAAACATTCCTCAAGCACAGTGATTCCATTATCATAACCAAAGTGAGTATAAAATGTAGAACCTTCCGGTTGACTATATGAACAAACATACAAGATATCTTTTCTATTCCAAAAGCTGCTTGTCATAACAAACATACAAGATATCTTTTCTATCCAAAAAGCTGCTTGTCAATAACAAACAAAGAGAAATTGGTATAGTTCATTTCCAATTTTTTCACGAAAGGAAGAAATTCATTCCGTATCAAACAGATTACCCCTCCTGATCGTCTCCCTTGTTTCGATAGTTTGACAGCAGGCTGACAAAAAAGTTTAAACCCTGTAAATACAGTAGTGTAACATTCATCCATAAAAGTTTCTGTCAGACACACAAAGTCAAAACCACGTACAAATAAGACAAAATCTTTATCATCAAGTTTAGATGACAGACCGTTGATATTCCAAAGCAAAAAACAGAAGGGACGTTTTTTATTTACACATAGCCTGTCTTGCACGTGGCTGCTCGGACTGCCTGTTGACCGGTCTATTTCACTATCGGAGCAACATTTACGTGTGCCACTAACACCGTTGAAAGGCGAACACACAACCGGAGTTGGACAACTTTGGCTCCCTTCCCCAAATGCACCCAGGGAAAAACTA
>JAPXFY010000028.1:31399671-31402171 GCA_030674185.1 Monoplex corrugatus
CAGCTGGTGGATAAAGTGCGGAAGTCAAAGGGTTAAGATTTTGCAGCTGGTTGGATAGAGTGCAGGAGTCAAAGGGTTATGGTTTTGCAGTTGGTGGTTAGGGTGAGGGAGTCAAAGGGTTAAGGTTTTGCAGTTGGTGGATAGAGTGCGGGAGTCAAAGGGTTAAGATTTTGCAGCAGGTGGATAGAGTGCGGGAGTCAAAGGGTTAAGATTTTGCAGCAGGTGGATAGAGTGCAGGAGTCAAAGGGTTAAAGTTTTACAGTTGTTGGATAGAGTGCAGGAGTCAAAGGGTTAAGATTTTGCAGCTGGTGGATAAAGTGCAGAAGTCAAAGGGTTAAGATTTTGCAGCAGGTGGATAGAGTGCGGAGTTAAAGGGTTAAGATTTTGCAGCAGGTGGATAGAGTGCGGGAGTCAAAGGGTTAGATTTTGCAGCAGGTGGATAGAGTGCGGAGTCAAAGGGTTAAGATTTTGCAGCAGGTGGATAGAGTGCGGGAGTCAAAGGGTTAAGATTTTGCAGCAGGGGATAGAGTGCGGGAGTCAAAGGGTTAAGATTTTGCAGCAGGTGGATAGAGTGCGGGAGTCAAGGGTTAAGATTTTGCAGCAGGTGGATAGAGTGCGGGAGTCAAAGGGTTAAGATTTTGCAGCAGGTGGATAAAGTGCGGGAGTCAAAGGGTTAAGATTTTGCAGCAGGTGGATAGAGTGCGGGAGTCAAAGGGTTAAGATTTTGCAGCAGGTGGATAGAGTGCGGGAGTCAAAGGGTTAAGATTTTGCAGCAGGTGGATAGAGTGCGGGAGTCAAAGTATTTCTTTTTAAACTTTAAGAACTGACGAAATTTCTACTACGTTGTTAGCAAAAGTCTGCATCTTTGCTGGGCGTGCATGCTGGATTGTTTTTATCCGTTTCTATAAACGCAGCGACGGACACGATTAAAAGGATCTTTGACGTGCTTAATTAATAATCTCATGCAGACGCATGCATACACAGTGGAGGTGGGTGGGTGGGGTGGGGGGTTGGGGTGAGGTCTGTGTGCGTCGGGGGATGTGGAAAAAAAATCCCCCTCCCTTTAGTTACCAGGCGAAGGTTTATATAGGAGGTTTGACCTCAAACCTTCCAGTTTGAAGCCTGATCCTGAGAGACCCTCACCCAGTTACTGGAGTTGTTAGGGTTATTTATTTCAAGAGGCATTCACCGCGCTTGGACAACTCCATCTGCGCTCCACCCAAATCTGCCAGCCATTTGTTCTGTTCTGTTTTGTAGTGTTTTAAAGTCCTACCACTCTCAGAGTATACGAGGACTAGTTATAAGAATGTTGCTCAAAGAAGCCTTAACACATTCCGTACCGCGTCACGAGATCCTCGTGACTTAGCTTTCTCTGTCCGTGGACCCCGTCACGAGGATTTCGTGCCCTGAACCGTAGTTTCGGTTTCGAGTATATAAATAGAAAATGACCGCATTGCTGATGTGAATCCTTTTCCGGAAAAGGGAGTATACTCTTGTCATTTCCTTTCTGCGTTTACACGACGTTTGAAGCGAAAGATATACCTTGTTTTCTGACGGTACCCCCTCCGGCCTTTCTCTCTCCTAAAATTTATTGGTCATTAGTTAGTACGGTGACCTATTTTCTTGGTAGGAAAAGGGTTAAAACATTTTGTTGCATCGTGAGATACCGATGCTATAGTTGGATTCTCTCAAGTTTCTGATCTAGCAATTCAACATTTATGTCAATATCTATATGTAAAAATTTGATATCATTTCTGTACGTTACCACATTGCTCGATGATGCTTGATTGTCGTTCAGCAAAGGGATGTGGTTTGTGAAACGGGTTCATAGAGGAATTGTTGACATGTGCTAAATCTTAATGTTCATTTTTAAACTTAAAATGTGACCTCCTACCACGAAATCAGTCTTAACTAGCATTTTGGGCATTTTGAGATATACATATCACTGGAAAGTGTACATTCTGCTGATTATTTTGGTACTTGAATACAGCTTGTACTCAAAAAAAAAATGTAGAAGTTATGTATGTTTTAAGTCATTAAGTTGTATGACGGCCATTTTGAGAAAGTTTTTGTGTGCTCTCCTACACATTTTCCTTAAATTTCTTTCTTTCATGGCTTTGACCCAGTTTGTTTCTAATTTTCGCTGTCATTATCTGAAAGGTGCATCAAAGAGCTTTCCATCAGTATATCACATGTTCGGGTACTGTACAGGTCACAATTCATAATAAGAGACAAAAATAGGTACTTTTGGTAGGAAATAGCGTTCTTTCTGCTGCGATCAGTGCATTAAAATACCGATTTAAATCTATTAATACTATTTTTTTCAAGAAAAAAATTTCTGTGGGGGATAGATTATAGTCTACAGAAATCAATTTTGAGAAAAAGTCAAAACACCCCAGATAGACCCTCAGTCACCTTTTCAGCTCCTAGTGCTCTTCGTCTGACTGCGAGTTAAGACTGATTTCGTGGTGGGAGGTCACAAATGTATGAAACATCATTA
>JAPXFY010000028.1:31412171-31419671 GCA_030674185.1 Monoplex corrugatus
AACAGACAACAGACAGACAGATAGAGAGAGGGACAGACAGACAGATATAGAGAGGGACAGACAGACAGACAGACAGATAGAGAGAGGGACAGACAGACACACAGACAGACAGACAGATAGAGAGAGGGACAGACAGACAGACAGATAGACAGACAGACAGACCGATAGAGAGAGGGACAGACAGACAGATAGATAGAGAGAGGGACAGACAGATAGACATACACAGACAGACAGATAGAGAGAGGGACAGACAGACAGACAGACAGATAGAGAGAGGGACAGACAGACAGACAGACAGATAGAGAGAGGGACAGGACAGACAGATAGAGAGAGGGACAGACAGACAGACAGACAGATAGAGAGAGGGACAGACAGACAGACAGACAGATAGAGAGAGGGACAGACAGACAGACAGACAGATAGAGAGAGGGACAGTAGACAGACAGACAGACAGACAGATAGAGAGAGGGACAGACAGACGGGACAGATAGAGAGAGGGACAGACAGACACACAGACAGACAGACAGATAGACAGACACACAGACACACAGACAGATAGACAGACAGACCGATAGAGAGAGGGACAGACAGGCAGACAGATAGAGAGAGGGACAGACAGATAGACACACACAGACAGACAGATAGAGAGAGGGACAGACAGACAGACAGACAGATAGAGAGAGGGACAGACAGACAGACAGACAGATAGAGAGGGACAGACAGATAGACAGGCAGATAGACAGAGGGACAGACAGACAGACAGACAGAGGGAAGACAGACAGACAGACAGAGGGATAGACAGACAGACAGATAGACAGATAGAGAGAGGGACAGACAGACAGACAGATAGAGAGAGGGACAGACAGACACACAGACAGACAGACAGACAGACAGAAGGGCCACCCTTGGCGGAAAGGTCATAGGCGAGAGTCCCAGACTAATAGCATCCAACTCCAGTGTATGGGAACATTCGCTAGGGCTTGCCTACCTAGTCTCTTCAAAGTCTACATCTGGCGGACTGCGCGGAAGAAACTACTCCTGTGTTTCAACGGGCAGAAAGGCAGTTGTAGCAACGGCGCTGTGGAGCGTCAACAGGGCATTGTGAGGCACAACAGGACACTCTGGCCATCATCCACTGCATCCCTACCCATCGCCCACTCGTCTTGATCACTGTCTTGCCACTGGATCACGATGGTTCGGGACGAGAGAGTGAGGTTGACGATCTGCGCAACTCTCCTTCACTATAATCCAATTCACGCGCAAGTCAAGGCATCACTACTTGTAAAACTGGAGTCCTAAGGCGATTTGCGAGTGGCGAAGTGGCAGGTCTGGATAACCTGGCTTGCTTACCGCGGCATGCGGGGATCCCACTCATGCAGTCGAAAAACAAAGAAAAAAACAACAAAACCTCTCGGTGACTCCTCTCACTATCGGCACATGGAATGTGCGCAAGCTCTTGGACAACCCAAGTGCAAACCGATCTGAACGACGTACAGCACTGATTGCAAAAGATCTCGATAGGTACACCATCCACATCTCAGCTCTATGCGAGACATATGTGTATGTATGTATGTATGTATGTATGCATGTATAAATTATGTATATATGTATTACGTATATATGTATGTATGCATACATATATGTATGTATGCATGTATATATGTATGTATGTATGCATGCATGTATGTATGTATATATGTATGTATGTACGTATATATGTATATATGTATGTATGTATATACGTATGTATGTATGTATGTATGTATGTATGTATGTATATATATGTACGTATGTATGGAGCACCTGGTCACAAAGGAAAAGCTGGAGGGAAAGAGAGCACAAGGTAGACCCAGGGAGAAGATATTGGATGGACTTGCGGAGTGGCTGAAAACAAAGAGGGTGGAAGATGTATATGCAACAAGAAGAGATAGAGACAGATGGAAGGCCATGATAGCCAACGCCAAGCGGCAAGGCACTTGATGATGTGATGATGAGATGATGATGATGAGCCTATATTTCTTAAGAGGATATGCTTAATTTGAAAGTGTCTCTCTGAGATGTCACTAAAATGCTTTCAACACTTCCCGTATCTTTTAAAACTCTCTCCGTACAACGGAACGCTATAGAATTCCTGACGTAACGCGATAGCGGTTTCGATAATTAAGATTTTTTTAGACACTTCCCTCGTGACGTGGCATGCCAACCGAAGCTATACTGAGCATTGCAGACGTGTCAAGGGTCAAGTGGAAAGTTACTTTGTGAGATTCTGTTGCAATACACTTGTCGCGAAATGATTGACTTCGGCACCCCACACGACTGGCTAATCTGCATTCCGTGTCGAAAATGACGTTGCAGGCGAGTACGAGTTTTCGAACAAAATAGATCCCGACGACGGCGTTTTACTGCTGCTGAAGTGATTGAAGTGCTTCAGACTGAAGGATTGGACATCGAGGAGTATGATGAAGATAATGATGAAAGTTTTTCCAGTTTGAAAGCCACCAGCAAGAAAGTACTGACAGTGAACCAGTTTCAGACGACAGTGAAGTGGGAGAGGGAGGTGGGCGTACACGTCACGAGAGGAGAGCGGTCAGTGGGCCATGTACAGTGAATCGCGTATCTGATGAAGATTTCATTGACTTTCTTATGCATGACTGGCACAAAGATTTTAGTTTTTTTTTCCCACTTTGCCTCCGTTCTCTGGCTCTTGTGGCCTGTATGCCCAAGCTGAGTGCCACTACCCCCATTGATTTCTTTAGTCAGTTTGTGACAGAAGACTTTCTAAATTCTATTGTCGTAAACAGATATGCATAACAGAACTGAGTGGCAAGCAGAATGAGCACTTCTCCTGCCCTCTGCCACCCATCCCCAGTGGCAGGCAGAACTTCTCGGAAGTGCCATGTGTGTAGTGCTGGCAGCAGGAAAACCCAGAGGTTCAACTGCGCAAACCCCCAACTGTGTAAAAAGTGTGGGGTTGCCCTCTGTGACAAACTATGCTAGCCCAACAAGACCATCACCTGCTTCGAGCTGTATCACTCAGTGCAGAACTACACTGATTATTAGGAAAATAGTGCATAGGGACTGAAGCATCTGGTGTGCTCCTTTTTTTCCCCCAAATTCCCCTGTGTAACAATTTATAACACTTATTTATATAATGTCACTGATAATTCTTTTTCTTTTACCCTGAGCAAAGTCTACTTTATTCATTTAATTTGTGCATACGAAAGACCTTCTCACCTTTGACTGTGTGTTCATGGAGCTGATCAAAGTGTGTGACTGTACAGTGATCCTGACCACAAAATTTGGGGTATTTTCAACTGGCACATGAAAAGAAAATTCAGGAAGAACTTCAATATTTTGGCATGAACTAACCCAGCATGTAATATTCAGATCTGAAAGTTTCATTTGTTCCTTTGTTTTGTATTTTTTGTGATTTTTTTTGTCCTTAAACCCTTCAAAATGGGCCGTCTGTGGGGAAAAGCAAGGGGAAAAACTCTCCATCCCGAGTGAGTTCAGATTACTGAAACTTGTCTTCTCGCTGGTTGTCCTGACACTACTCATAATCCACTGCACAAGGCCGAGAACTCGGCTGTCCATCCTATATTCAACACTCAGTGTAGTCAGTTCTGTGACCCTTTATTGATGAAGCTACACCCCCTCCTCCCCATGTGGGGATGCCAGGGGCTCTTTCAGTATAAATAGTATACCCACCTTCTGGAAATTTTTGTGCTAGAAATTTCCTCTTTTCTGTCACTCTCTTTGTTTCTTTCTTCCTCCTTTGCTGTCTGTCTTTTTTTCCTATCATCTGCCTTGCTGATCAATTCACCTGTTTGTGTTCGATAAAGTCTTACGTACCTTTTCTCTTGGATTGATAATTGGGTACACATATCAAGTGCATTTTGGCTCTGGGAAATGAGATGTGTCGGAAGCAATTTTAGGTAATTTAGGCCTGTTTTTGTATACGCTTTAGTGTCCTTGGTCCATTATATGATTGTCAGTAGGTCTGTGACTGTGAGTGAGTGTGTGTGTGAGGAGAATGTGTCTTCGTAAGTGCCTAGTTTCCTAGGTAAGATGCTATGTACTCACAAGTCAATATAATTATTATCATTTTTATATTATTATTATCATTATCATTATTATCATTATTATTATTATCATTATCATTATTATTATTATTGTTGTTATTATATCATTCTTTTATTGTTGTTATCATTATCATTATTATTATTATTATAATCATTGTTATTATTGTTATGATGACCATATTTATAACAATAATCATTATTTATTGTATTATTATTTTCATTATCATTGTTGTTATTATTATTATTGTTATTATTATTATTATTTATTATTATTATTATTATTATTTTTTTATTATTATTATTTTTATTACTATTGTTGTTGTTGGTTGTGGTGGTGGTGGTGGCTTTACTGTTGTTTTTCTTGTTGTTGTTGTTGTTGTTGTTATCATTATTAGTAGTAGTAGTAGTAGTAATACAGACACATATACACACATGCACACACAGCAAACACATGGCCTGCAGAGAGGAAGGGGTGGGGGAGGGAGAGAGGAGAGAGAGAGAGAGAGAGAGAGAGAGAGAGAGAGAGAGAGAGAGGAGAGAGAGAGAGAGAGAGACAGAGACAGAACAGAGACAGAACAGAGACAGACAGAGACAGAGAGAGAGAGAAAGAAAGAGAGAGAGGAAGACAGACAGAGACAGAAGACAGAGACAGAGACAGAGAGACGAAGAAGAATGCAGAAGACAGAAGAAGACAGACAGACAGACAGACAGACAGAAATCAAGACAGACATTCAGACAGCGACAGACAGGACAGACACAAAACGGACAGACAGAGGAGAGAAGGGAAAAAAGAGAGGGAACACCAGAAGCGTGACTGACAATTGAAGTTAAACTGGGAACCTGATCATCTGAAGTGCACAAAGTCCACATTCACATGTCACAGACTCTATCCTTCTGTTGACAGAGATGAAAAGTGAGAGGCCCTTTGAGAGTGTAACAAACTGATGATTCAATTAACACCAAGCTCGATTATTTTGTTAGAATCAATTTTCGCTCGACCATGTTTTTCCATTGGTGTTTTTTTTTTCGATCTTTGACACAGTATCAATATCATGCTTTCTTCCCTTTTCCTGACAACACATTTATCTAAAAATGAAACAAAGAGAGAAAAATACTGTCCTGCTTGTCTGTGTATTTCGTAACCTCTGTAAGAAATCCAAAACAAGAATGACTGCCAGCGTTTAAGCAAACAGGAACCAGAAGAAAAACCACGAGGGAGAGAGTGGGAACGCATATTTAATACAAGACAGTACAGCAACAAATGCCTATCAATTAACATCAGGAAGAGAGTTCTTGAATGTTATATAGAACCAATACTGTTGTACGGTTGCGAGGCGTGGACAGTCAACAAGCAAAGCCAGAACAAGATTGAGGCAGCCGAGATGTGATTTCTGAGAATGATGTTGAGAGTTTCATGGAAAGGAAAGAAAACCAACGAGACAGTCTTGATGGAGGCAGACACAAGTAGATCATTCATAGGAAGATTAGGAAAAGACAGGCAACATTTATAGGCCATTTTATGAGGAAAGGGGAATTGGAGCACCTGGTCACAACGGGAAAGCTGGAGGGAAAGAGAGCACCGGGTAGACCCAGGGAGAAGATACTAGACGGACTTGCAGAGTGGCTGAAGACGAGGAGGGTGGAAGAGATGCTTGAGGCAACAAGAGATAGGGACAGATGGAAGTCCATAATCGCCAACGCCATGCGGCAAGGCACTTGATAATGATGATGATGATGAGATGATGATGATGATGATGATGAATACAGCAATTGTTTTGTCTTGTTTTGGATCTTGTTGTGTTAAATGCGCGTTCTTGTTTTTTCGCGTTTTTTCCCCCTAGTTTTTCTCTGTAAGAAAATTAAAGAGCTTTTTTCTTTTATTCCTTTTCTCCCACTGCACGAAACAGCAGGGAAGTTTCAGTCTTTTACTCGTAATTTTTGTATTTTTTGTTTGTTCGTTTGTGATCTTATGTTTACGCTTAACAAAGGCCAGTTGGCCGAAAATTTACGCCTGTCTTATCTGCCTGTATTAAATGTGCTTTCTGATTCTTTTTTCGTGTTTTTTCATGATTGTACTTTGTTTGGTCAACAACAAAGCAATTCAAACACAAGACTGCTTGTATGTGTTACAAATTGTGACCCATTCTCACAAAAGGCACAATAAGTCTCAGTTTAGGTATTTTCAGGTTATGGTATCACTATAAAGTTTAGAATCTCAGCTTTCAAATGGTACTAAAGTTGAGTTTCAGACTACAAAAACAAAAAAGTTATGGGCTTTCAAAGATGAGAGGGGTCAAGTCAGCCATTTTGAGAAAAACAGTGTTGAAGAGAATAGGCCTGAATTGAAAGGGTATGGTCAGAGACTCCTTAGCAACAAGCATTAAATATCAACCAAATCAACTGAAATTCCATACTTCCCTTGTTTACTTAATTTTCCATCCATCCAAAACAACAGAAAGAAAAATAAATTTAAGAAAAGCGTACTTTAATCACCAAAATGGGGCGATCGGCAGCTTTCAGCGGCCAGATAGTAGCACTTACCACACATTAAAACACAAAAATGATACCTATCGATTAAATTTGACTTTATTGTGTTAGGACATAGTGTAAAAGTGGTTATAGAGCATGAAAATGCAGAAAACTCAAACTTGACAAAATTGTCCCTGTTCAGAGTTTTCAGCCCACAGCAGCAGAAGGCCTGGCCCGACTTATTGTACCTTTAGTCAGAGCGGGTCACCAATAGTATCTCTGGTACTTCCCTTGCTTATATCTTTTGAAGAACCGTAACTTATTTACTTACTGTCCTTCATGCCACTGGCAGTAAGGCAACAATGAAGGTCCTTCACTCCTATCTTTTCTGGTTCAGTCTCTTGGTGGTCCTCAAGATGTGATCCAGAGCTTTCAGATCTCCTTCTGCTCTTCGACACCAGGTGTTCCAGGGTCCTTATGGTGTCCACAGAAGGGCAAGGCGTGCGATGTTATCTTCTTCCTCTTCGGATGATGTGTCCATTTTCATCGCCGTCGTCTTTTCATGATAGCGATATTCACCCAACACACAAAGTCAGAACAAAATTGTGGCAACTGAAATGGGGGAACAGTGGCAGAATGGTTCAGACGTTCGCCTGCCAATAACAACACTCGGGGTTCCAGGGTTCGCTCCCCGTAAAAGCCTCGACTTTTCTCCTCAGTTTGACCAGAAAATCGAACTGAACATCTAGTCCTTCGAAAGGGGACGAAAAAACAAAACAAAACAAAACAAAACAAAACAAAACAAAACGAGGTCAGACCCTGTGCCTTCTGGCTGCGCACGCTAAAGATCCCACGGCAGTTGAAAATCGTAAAGATCAGGGCATTGCCTGGCTGCCTTGGTATAAAAAAAAGCATTGGACAGATACGTTGATTTCAAGATCTTCCCCTT
>JAPXFY010000028.1:31439671-31452171 GCA_030674185.1 Monoplex corrugatus
GAGATTGTTATTTCCCATGTTGTGAAACTTCTCAAATCTAACACAGTTTGCGCTACCCATTCAGCTAGCATAGAAGCAGATACAAAGCACAAAAAACTGTAAGCTCAGAACTTCTTGTTTTGTACTTTGTATCTGCTTCTATACTAGCTGAATGGGTAGCGCAAACTGTGTTAGATTTGAGAAGTTTCACAACATGGGAGATAATTTCTACGTGACTCTCAAAGAGTTATGTCCTTTGGTTGATATAAAAATTCTCCCTGCTTTCCTCTTATTTCTTTGAAATCAACTGTTGGCCAGCGTCCTTTGGCTGTCTCATTACCGTCAGCCTGGATAGACCTTCGCTGTTCCTTCGCCTAAGATCTATCCTCTCTGCTTTTCAAATTCAATTTAAATTTTCTTTTTTTCCGACGATGAATTCTACAATTCCCTTTCCCCCTCAGTTTATGTAGGTCTTTTTATATCATTTTGTGTGGTCTGTTTTTAATGGCATGCGTATATCTTATGTTTGGGTGCTTGCTGATTTGAAATTATCCAGATTTGGCGCCATATAAAGACTGTGATTACTGTTCTTCCTTTTCTTTTTCTTCTTGTTAATAATAACAACGATAATGATGATGATACTATTACTATTACTAGCAGTAATATTCTGAAACAATAATGATAACAATAATAATGATGATGATGATGATGATGATGATAATAACAATAATGATCTTAAATATAATAATAATAATAATAATAATAATGATAATAATAACAATAACAATAATAATAATAATAATAATAATAGTAATAGTAATAATAATAACAATATTACTACTACTACTATTACTACTCTTTGATAATAATAATATTAAATAATATTACTAATAACAATGTTGTTATCAGCACGATTATCATATCATTTTCAGCACTTGTGTTTGAGCCATGTAACCTTACCTTAGTGGCACAATCAAACTTACGCATTCGTGATTTCTCAACGGTTTATTCCTATGACTCAAAATCAGCTAAATGTTTTCATCTACAGCCACCTGGGGGAAATCTTGCAAAGACATATTTGTCACAAACGTACACAACACAACACAACACACACACACACACACACACACACACACACACACACACACACACACACACACACACACACACACACACACACACGCATGCATCCACACACACACACACGCATGCATCCACACACACACACACACACACACACACACACACACACACACACACACACACACACACACACACACACACACACACACACCAATATTGAAAACAGCGACATGTTGATGATGTTGTTTTTCTGTCTGTCTGTCGTTCTTTCTCTCTTCATCTTCTTTTGTGTTATCTTCTCCTTTTTCTTCTTCATCCTTTTGTTATTGCTGTTGTTGTTGTTGTTGTTGTTGTTGTTGTCTTGTTCCACCACACACACACACACAAACACACACACATGCACCACACACAAACACATGCATCCACACACACACACACACACAAAACACACACACAAACAACAAAAATCACACACACATACAACACACAACAAAACACACACACACACACAAACACACACACACACACACACACAAACACAAAACACACACACAAACACACACACACACACACACACACAAACACACACAAAACACACACACACAAACAACACAACACACACCACCACAACACACACACACACACACACACACACAATCACACACACACAAACACACACACACACACACACACACACACACACACACACACCACACACACACACCAAACACCAACACCACACCACACACATAGACTTTCACACGCACATACATCTCTCGAGAGTCAGATACGATTACTTCCCTTAGAAAAAGTGTGAGATTGAATAAGAAAACGAAAGAGAGAGAGAGAGAGAGAGAGAGAGAGAGAGAGAGAGAGAGAGAGAGGGAGAGAGAGACAGATAGAAAGAGAGAGAGGGAGACAGAGAGAGAGACAAAGAGACAGAGAGAGATAGAGAGAGAGACAGAGAGAGAGACAGAGAGACAGAGAGAGAGACAGACAGACTGACAGACAGAACAACAGAGAGACACAGAGGGAGAGAGAGAGAGAGAGGGAGAGAGAGAGAGAGAGAGAGAGAAAGAGAGACAGAGAGAGAGAGAGACAGAGAGAGAGAGAGAGAGAGACAGACACAGAGCAGAGACAGAGAGAGAAACAGAGACAGAGACAGAGATAGAGACAGACAGACAGATGAAATGTAGACAGTCTTCCGGCAGAAACTTGTTTTCGATTTTTCTGTCTTGTTTAAAAGTCTCACGAGAGGTGTAACAGTCATGTCTCGTTGACCTCTTGGTCATCATGTTGTATAACATGGCTGTCGTCTGCTTTGACTGCCGTGCAAATATCACAGTCAAAGAATGCGAGAAAAGAGAAGAAGAGAGAAGAAGAAGAAGAAGAGAGAAGAGAAGAAGAAAGAAGAAGAAGAAGAAGAAGAAAGAAGAAAGAAGAAGAAGAAGAAGAAGAAGAAGAAGAAGAAGAAGAAGAAGAAGAAGAAGAAGAAGAAGAAGAAGAAGAAGGAAAGAAGAAGAAGAAAGAAGAAGAAGAAGAAGAAGAAGAAGAAGAAGAAGAAGAAGAAGAAGAAGAAGAAGAAGAAGAAGAAGAAGAAGAAGAAGAAGAAGAAGAAGAAGAAGAAGAAGAAGAAGAAGAAGAAGAAGAAGAGAAGAAGAAGAAGAAAGAAGAAGAAGAAAGAAGAAGAAGAAGAAAGAAGAAGAAGAAGAAGAAAGAAGAAGAAAAGAAGAAAAGAAGAAGAAGAAGAAGAAGAAGAAGAAAGAAGAAGAAGAAGAAGAAGAAGAAGAAGAAGAAGAAGAAGAAGAAGAAAAGAAGAAGAACAAACAGAAGAAGAAGAAGAAGACAAGGAAGATGATGATGATGTTGTTTTTCTGTCTGTCTGTCGTTCTTTCTCTCTTCATCTTCTTTTGTGTTATCTTCTCCTTTTTCTTCTTCATCCTTTTGTTATTGCTGTTGTTTGTTGTTGTTGTTGTTGTTGTTGTTGTCTTGTTCTTCTATAATTTCTTCTTGTTCTTCTTCTTTTTGTTTTTCTTCTTCTTGTTCTTCTTCTTTTTGTTTTTCTTCTTCTTGTTCTTCTGTTCTTGTTGTTGTTGTAGTTGTTGTTGTCGCTGTTGTCATTCTTGTTGTTCTTTTTCTTCTTCTTCCTCTCCTTTAATTTCTTGTTGTTCTTGTTGTTGTTGTCGTTCTTCTTCTTCTTCTTTAATTTCTTGTTGTTGTTGTTGTTGTTGTTGTTTTTGCTGCTGCTGTTGTTGTTGTTGATGCTGTTATTGTTGTTGTTGTTTTTGCTGTTGTTGTTGTTATTGTTGTTGTTGTTGTTCTTTTTCTTCTTCCTTCTTTTTCTTTTTCTTCCTTCTTCTTCTTCTTCCTTCGTCTTCTTCTTTTCTTCTTGTTCTTGTTGTTGTTGTTGTTGTTCTTCTTCTTCTTCTCTGTGTTTCCTTTTCCTTAGTGTTCTCATCCTACGCGTTCTTTTACTTCTCCATCTCTTTTTTGTTCCATTATTCCCGATATTCGAATGACACATGATGGTCAAACAGCAAACTAACCTTTGCTGTCCTTTTTATCACCTTAGTGTGCACAGAGGCAAAGACAATGTTTCATTATGACATGATGATGATGATGATGTACGGATGTGAAATTTGGAGAGTCAACACGCAAAGTCAGAACAAGATTGAGTCGGCTGAAATGTGGTTTCTAAGAAGAATGTTACGAGTTTCATGGACAGCAAAGAAAACAAACAAGGCTAGTTTTAAAAGAGGCAGACACAAAACGAACATCAATAAAACGGATTAGAAAAAAGACAAACAACGTCTATAAGGCATTTTATGTGACAAGAGAAATTTGAGCACCTAGTCACAACGGGAAAGTTGGAGAGAAAAAGAGCACCAGGTTGACCCAGGGAGACAATACTGGATGGACTTGCCAAGTGGATGAAGACAGAAAGGGTGGAAGATGTACTTGTTGCAACAAAATAGATATATTTGTATCATCATCATCATCATCATGTGCCCTGCCGCATGGCGTTGGAGATCATGGCCATCCAAATGCATCTATCCCTTGTTGCTGCAAGTACATCTTCCACCCTCTCTGTTCTCAGCCACCCTGCAAGTCCGTCCAATATTTTCTCACTGGGTCTACCTGGTGTTTTCTTTCCCTCCAGCTTTAATGTTGTGACCAGGTGCTCTAATTCCCCTTTCCTCATAAAATGGCCTAAAAATGTTGCTTGTCTTTTCGTAACCTTCTTTGTTAATGATCTTCTTGTGTCTGCCTCCATCAAGACAAATTTGTATGGAGGGCCATTATCGCTAACGCCATGCAGCAGGACACATCATGATGATGATGATGATGATGATGATGATGATGATGATGGTGATGATGATGATGATGATGAAGAAGATGATGATGATGATGATGATGATGACCGCGACGATGAGGATGACATTCACGACGCTATGGAACACCATTCTGGATTGAGACTGTGTGACAGGACTGTACCCTACGCTTACTGTCGTAACATATCCTAGCACTAACCAGGCGTGAGAGATACAGACACCCGCGGCGTTGGTCAGAACATTTGAACAACACCCTAAATGAAACATTCATGGATGAGACTCGACTGTGTGGTCCCAGTCTTCCCAATGGGCCCGTAGGACGCTCAGTTATGGGTATGAGCCAGCAGGGGCTGAACAATCTCAGAATGATTTTGACATACAGACGGGGATTTGAACTCACAACTCTCCAGTCACTGATGTTCTTTTTAGCATTAAACTAAATTTGGTAAATCAACAGACGAAAAGGTTTCCATAATAAACTAAAAATGGTGCATTAAAAGACGAAAAGGTTTCCATAATAAACTAAAAATGGTGCATCAACAGACCAAAAAGATTTGATAATATACTAAAGTTGGTACATCAACAGACGAAAAAGTTTCCATAATAAAGTAAAAATGGCACATCAACAGACGAAAATGTTTCCATACTAAACTTAAGTTGGTACACCAACAGACGAAAAGGTTTCCATAATAAACCTAAGTTGATCATCAACAGACGAAAAGGTTTCCATACTAAACTAAAATTTGATACATCAACAGACGAAAAGATTTCCATACTAGACTAAAGTTGGTACATCAACAGACGAAAAGGTTTCCATACTAGACTAAAGTTGGTACATCAACAGACGAAAAGGTTTCCATACTAAACTAAAATTTGATACATCAACAGACGAAAAGATTTCCATACTAGACTAAAGTTGGTACATCAACAGACGAAAAGATTTCCATACTAGACTAAAGTTGGTACATCAACAGACGAAAAGATTTCCATACTAGACTAAAGTTGGTACATCAACAGACGAAAAGGTTTCCATACTAAACTAAAATTTGATACATCAACAGACGAAAAGATTTCCATACTAGACTAAAGTTGGTACATCAACAGACGAAAAGATTTCCATACTAGACTAAAGTTGGTACATCAACAGACGAAAAGATTTCCATACTAGACTAAAGTTGGTACATCAACAGACGAAAAGGTTTCCATACTAGACTAAAGTTGGTACATCAACAGACGAAAAGGTTTCCATACTAAACTTAAGTTGGTACATCAACAGACGAAAAGGTTTCCATACTAAACTTAAGTTGGTACATCAACAGACGAAAAGGTTTCCATACTAAACTTAAGTTGGTACATCAACAGACGAAAAGGTTTCCATACTGAACTTAAGTTGGTACATCAACAGACGAAAAGGTTTCCATACTAAACTTAAGTTGGTACATCAACAGACGAAAAGGTTTCCATACTAGACTAAAGTTGGTACATCAACAGACGAAAAGGTTTCCATACTAAACTTAAGTTGGTACATCAACAGACGAAAAGATTTCCATACTAGACTAAAGTTGGTACATCAACAGACGAAAAGGTTTCCATACTAGACTAAAGTTGGTACATCAACAGACGAAAAGGTTTCCATACTAGACTAAAGTTGGTACATCAACAGACGAAAAGGTTTCCATACTAGACTAAAGTTGGTATATCAACAGACGAAAAGGTTTCCATACTAGACTAAAGTTGGTACATCAACAGACGAAAAGGTTTCCATACTAGACTAAAGTTGGTACATCAACAGACGAAAAGGTTTCCATACTAGACTAAAGTTGGTACATCAACAGACGAAAAGGTTTCCATACTAGATTTAAGTTGTTATATCAACAGACAGTTTTATTTTGATTCAAACTTTAAATTGCTTATCTATTTTCATTATCTCTTCTTTTCTTTGAAGATAAGGGACACAGATACACATGTCATTTACGTGTAACCAAGATTGTTCCAATGATAAATTGGTTGTGTGTGACGTTAGTGCACATGGAATTCATTCGGAGCGGGGAGACGTCATCTTGAGAAACTGAAACTGAAACTGAAATATTCGTTTCAAGAGTTTCACGAGCAGTGATAGAAGTACCTCTCCAAACCCATCTCTTGTCATCCATCTCCAAAACCACTACCACCACCTCCCCCGTGGGGATACCGGGGGCTCTTTCAGTATAAAATGATATTCACATCTTCTGGAAATTCTGTGATAGGAATTTCCTCTTTTCTGTCACTCTCTTTGTTTCTTTCTTCCTCCTTTGCTTTTTTATTTTTCTTCCAAACATTTCTGCCTTGCTGGTCCATTCACCTCTATGTGTTCGATAAAGTCTTTCGTACTTTCTCTTAGGATTGATAACTAGGTACATGTTGTAAGCGCATTTTGGCTCTAGGGACCTGAGCTTTGTGGAAGCTATTTTAGGTAATTTGAGCTCGTTTTTATATATGTTTTAGTGTCCTTAGTTATGCTTCAATTTGTATTCGTTTTTTTTTTCTTTTTTTTGTAAATCCCCTGTGTGACAAACTGAATGGAGTAGTCAAAGCCAGGGGCATCTTGTTAGATTATAGGTGCAAATGTATTGATATGTGTATTTATTTTTTTCTCCCTTTTTCCCTGTTAAAGTATTGTGTATGTTTTGAAACGGTTATAACCTTGATATGGGTTTATACAGTCGACTGGGCTTTAAACAAAAATAACAATAACAATGACTCAAAACGCAGAAAAGATTTTACTTTGATATTCCCACTTTTTATCGTTTCAGTAGTCTCAAGAAAAGTGACGACAGTACCAATTTTTATCGTTTCAATAGTCCCACAGAACAGCAACAGCAGTTCCACTTTTTATCGTTTCAATAGTCTCACAGAACAGCAACAGCAGTTCCACTTTTTATCGTTTCAATAGTCCCACAGAACAGCAACAGCAGGTCCACTTTTTATCGTTTCAATAGTCTCACAGAACAGCAACAGCAGTTCCACTTTTTATCGTTTCAATAGTCCCACAGAACAGCAACAGCAGTACCACTTTTTATCGTTTCAATAGTCCCACAGAACAGCAACAGCAGGTCCACTTTTTATCGTTTCAATAGTCCCACAGAACAGTGACAGAAGTACCTCTCCATACTCATCTCTTACCACCTACTCTCCGAAACCACCATCACCACCACCACCACCACCACCACCACCTCTACTACTACCACCACCGCCACCACCCCCTTCCCCATCTTAACTCAAGTGCAGCAAGCGAAGCTGTCGTCTGCTGGCCTTGCCGCGTTACAGTCCTTGTCTGGCTTAACAGGCTTCCACCGCATGTGTCTGAGGAAAACAGTTTCCATTAGAAACCCTTTGGTGGCGGCGGCAGCGGCAGCGAACACTTTGTATCAGTGTGTGGGTTTAGTGTGTGTGTGTGGGTGTTTGTTGTCTGCTGCTGTTCTTAATGACCAGTGGAGTTGGGTCGGTGGTGCTGGGGTAGTGATGGTGATGGGTGAGGTGTCTTGGTGTCTGATTTTGGTGTGAAAGGTAAGTTTTGTTCTCTCTGTCTCTCTCTGTTATTTTTTTGTTTCTCTGTCTTTGTCTCTCTGTATATTTGTCTTTCTCTCTCTCTCTTGTCTGTCTGTTTTTTTTTCCTCTCTCTCTCTGTGTATCTGTCTCTTGTCTCTCTGTCTGTCTGTCTGTCTGTCTCTTTATCTCTCTCTCTCTCTCTGTCTTTATCTGTGTGTCTCTCTGTCAGTCTGTCTGTCTGTTAGTCTCTCTCGCTGTCTCTGTCTGTATCTCTCTCTGTCTCTCTCTCTATATATATTTCTCTGTCTCTGCCTCTCTTCTGTTTCCCTGTCTCTGTCTGTCTGTTTGTCTGTCTCTTTATCTCTCTCTCTCTGTGTCTGTATCTGTCTGTCTCTCTGTCAGTCTGTCTGTCTGTTAGTCTCTCTGTCTCTGTCTCTGTTTCTCTGTCTCTGCCTCTCTTCTGTCTCCCTGTCTCTGTCTGTCTGTCTCTGTCTCTCTCTCTCTGTCTCTGTCTCTCTGTGTGTCTGTCTCCGTCTCTCTCTCTCTTTCTCTGTCCGCCTGTCTGTCTCTCTGTCTCCCTTTTTTCCTTCTTTCTCTCCCTGTTGTGCGGAGAGGGAGGGTGTGTGTGTGTGTGGTGTGTGTGTGTGTGTGTGTGTGTGTGTGTGTGTGTGTGTGTGTGTGTGTGTGTGTGGTGGTGGTGTGTGTGTGTGTGTGTGTGTGTGTGTGCGTGGTGTGTGTGTTTGTGTGTTGTGTGTGTGTGTGGTGTGCGTGTGTGTTTGTGTGTGTGTGCGCGTGTGTGTTTGTTTGTACGTGCGTGTGTGTATGTGTGTGTGTATGTGTGTGTGTGTGTGTGAGTGTGTGTATCTGTGTATATATGTGAGCGTGCTTGTGTGTATATCTGTCTGTCTGTCTGTCTGTCTCTCCCTCTCTGTGTGTGTCTATTTTCTCTATGCTCATATTTTGTGTGTGTATATTAGTAAGGACTAGCCGTAAGACTGTCCATTGGAACATAATGCTACTATGCTTGAGTGATGTTCTGAAGTCTCCCCCCTCTCTGTCTCTCTATCTATCTCTGTATGTGTACATGTATGTATGTATGTATGTATGTATGTATGTATGTATGTATGTATGTATGTGTGTGTGTATGTATGTATGTGTGTGTGTGTGTGTGTGTGTGTGTGTGTGTTGTGTGTGTGTGTGTGATTGTATATGTGTATATTTTCTCTCTCTCTCTTTGTGTTTGTGTGTGTGTGTATGTGTGTGTGTGTGTGTGTGTGTGTGTGTGTGTGTGTGTGTGTGTGTGTGTGTGTGTGCGTGTGTGTGTGTGTGTGTGCGCATGCGTGTATTTGTACGTACACCAAACTCCAAACAAACTCGAACGAAACTTCACACGAACACCAAACAAACGTCGAACAAACACCAAACCAACATCAAACAAACATCAAACAAACACCAAACAACCACCAAACAAACTCCCAAGATAAATATCAATGTCTTAAACAAACTGTACTCAAACCCGAAAAAACTCTGAACAAACTCTAAGCAAACACCAAACAAACTCTGAACAAGCTCTAAACAAACACCAAACAAACATCAAACAAACACCAAACAAACACCAAACAAACATCAAACAAACACCAAACAAACTCTAAACAAACACCAAACAAACACCAAACAAACTCTGAACAAACACCAAACAAACACCAAACAAACTCTGAACAAACAACAAACAAACACCAAACAAACTCTGAACAAACACCAAACAAACACCAAACAAACACACCAAACAAACTCTGAACAAACTTCAAACAAACACCAAACAAACATCAAACCAAACAAACACCAACCAAACACAAACAAACCACCCAAACACCAACACACCAACAACCCAAACAAACACCCAAACAAACCACAACAAACCAAACAAACACCAAACCAACACACCAAACACCAAACAAACATCAAACAAACACCAAACAACACAAACCAAAAACCAAACAAACACCAACAACACCAACAAACACCACCAAACAAACCCAACAACACAATACAAACCCAAACAAACACACAAACACAACACCACAAACCCAAAAAAACTCAAACAAACACCAACACACAACATCAAACAAACACACCAAAAAAACTCTAAACAAACACCAAACAAACACCAAACAAACCATCAAACAAACACCAAACAACATAAGCAAACATCAAACAAACATCAAACAAACCAAACAAACACCAAACAAACACCAAACAAACATCAAACACCAAACAAACACCAAACACCAAACAAACACCAAACAAACATCAAACAAACACCAAACAAACTCTGAACAAACTTAAACAAACACCAAACAAACATCAACAAACAAAACAAACCAAACAAACAAAACACAACACCAAACAAACACCAAACAAACAACAAACACCAAACAAACACAAAACAAACACCAAACAAACTCTAACAACTCAAACAAACACCAAACAAACAACAAACACCAAACAAACACCAAACACAACACCAAACAAACACCAAACAAACACCAAACAAACACCAAACAAACCCAACAAACTCTAAACAAACACCAAACAAACACCAAACACCAAACAAACTCAAACAAACACCAAACAAACATCAAACAAACACCAAACAAACACCAAACACCAACAAACACCAAACAAACTCTAAACAATCACCAAACAAACACAAACAAACACACCAAACACCCAAAAAAACTCTAAACAAACACCAAACAAACATCAAAACAAACACCAAAAAAACTCTAAACAAACACCAAACAAACACCAAACAAACATCAAACAAACACCAAACAAACTAAGCAAACATCAAACAAACATCAAACACCAAACAAACACCAAACACCAAACAAACACCAAACAAACACCAAACACCAAACAAACACCAAACAAACACCAAACACCAAACAAACACCAAACAAACAACAAACAAACACAAACAAACACCAACAAAACAAACTCTGAACAAACACCAAACAAACACCAAACAAACACCAAACAAACACCAAACACCAAACAAACACCAAACAAACAACAAACAAACACCAAACAAACTCTGAACAAACTTTAAACAAACACCAAACAAACATCAAACACCAAACAAACACCAAATACCAAACAAACACCAAACAAACACCAAACAAACTCTGAACAAACTTCAAACAAACACCAAACAAACATCAAACACCAAACAAACACCCAACAAACACCAAACAAACACCAAACAAACACCAAACAAATACCAAACAAACACCAAACAAACTCTGAACAAACTTTAAACAAACACCAAACAAACAACAAACACCAAACAAACACCAAACAGACACCAAACACCAAACAAACACCAAACAAACACCAAACAAATTCTGAACAAACTCTAAGCAAACACCAAACAAACAATTAACAAACTCCAAACAAAAACCAAACAAACGCCAAACATCAAACAAACAATTAACAAACAGTTAATAAGCAATTAACAACCACCAACAAACACCAAACAAATACCAAACTCCATACAGACACCAAACTCCATACAAAATCCGAACATCAAACACCATACAAACACCATACAAGCACCATAACAAACACCATACAAACACCATACAAACACCATACAAACACCATACAAACACCATACAAGCACCATAACAAAACACCATACAAACACCATACAAACACCATACAAACACCATACAAACACCGAACAAACATCACACAAATTGCAAACAAACACCAAAACACCAAACTCCAAACAAACACCAAAACACCTAACTCCGAACAAACACTAAACAACAAACACTAAACAAACACCATTACATACTCTAAACAAAGTCACCCACGCATTATTTCTTCACAGCGCGAGGTAACTCATACATTCTTCTCCTTCTTTCTTCGTTTCTTTCTTTCTTTCTTTCTTTCTTTCTTTCTTTCCTTCTTTCTTTCTTTCTTTCTTTCCTTCTTTCTTTCTTTCTTTCTTTCTTTCCTTGTTTACCGTCAACATGATCAGGAAACACATCTGGCAACGAAAAATGGTGCTTTTCTTTCTTTTTGTTACTCTGCTGTTCAGTGGAGAAAAGCCAGTCTGGACAGATATAGACCATTGTGTAAACATTTGCACTGGCTCAGACTATGTGGTACCATGCTATGCCAGAAGGTACCGTTTGGTATGGTAACTCTGATTTCTTACGTACTTACTTAGTTACGTACTTATTTACTTACTTTACTTTACTTTATTTTTACTCTGCTTACTTACTTACTTACTTACTTTAATTATTTACTTACTTTAGTTTACTTACTTACTATAATTATTTACTTACTTACTTTAGTTTACTTACTTACTTTAATTATTTACTTACTTAGTTTAATTTACATACTTACTTTAATTATTTACTTACTTTAGTTTACTTACTTAAATTATTTACTTACTTTAGTTTACTTACTTACTTTAATTATTTACTTACTTTAGTTTACTTACTTACTTTAATTATTTACTTACTTTAGTTTACTTATTTAAATTATTTACTTACTTTAGTTTAC
>JAPXFY010000028.1:31454671-31462171 GCA_030674185.1 Monoplex corrugatus
CGTCAGACACTAGCTCCACCCACCGTAGTTCAAACCTGTCCTGATTTGAATTGTTTCTATCGATTTGTCTCGGCGTTTTTTCATTAATGCAACATCTATACGGTTGTGAGGCGTGGACAGTCACAAAGCAAAGCCAGAACAAGATCGAGGCAGCCGAGATGTGGTTTCTAAGAAGAATGTTGACAGTTCCATGGACAGCAAAGAAAACAAACGAGACAGTCTTGATGGAGGCAGACACAAGAAGAACATTCATAAGGTAGATTAGGAAAAAGACAGGCAACATTTATAGGCCAGTTTATGAGGAAAGAGGAATTGGAGTACCTGGTCACAACAGGAAACAGGAAAACTGGAGGGAAAGAGAGCACCAGGTAGACCCAGGGAGAAAATATTGGACGGACTTGCAGAGTGGCTGAAGACAGAGATGGCGGAAAAGGTGCTTTCGGCAATAAGGGATAGAAACAGATGGAAAGCCATGATCGCCAACGCCATGTGGCAAGGCACTTGATGATGATGATGATGATGATGATGATGATGATGAACATCTGTTTAACGAAGCGTTAGGAGGTGATAATAGCTGTCATTCTACCAACTATTTAGCTGAGTTATTGCTTCTGCGTCGAACTACTTGAAAAAACGTTAGAGAGATTTGATGGGGAGGGGAAGGGCGGAACCCTCATAATGTTGGCCCCGCGAACAAATCGAAGTCTCTGTCACCTCACTCCCCTACGACACCAGGGTTGTGGAATTATCTAGATAGGACCTCAGGACCTGGCCAGCTCGTGGGTTTATGTGCAGGCTTAAGGCTTGTGCCGTCATCATTCTGGATTTTCTCCATCACATGGCACCTGTGATGATAGTGCGTATGGAATTCATTCCGAGCGCGGAGACGTCATCTTGAGAAACTGAAACTGAAACTGAAACTGAAACTGATATCCACTGCTGCAAGGGTTAGAAATGAAGCTGACATCTCGGGCACGCGGCGCTTTGTGTAGTTCTGCCGTGGATTTATCAATCACCTGATGACCATGTCGTGGGACATGAGACATTTGGGGTATGTTCTATGTCTGTTCTTGCCAAAGGGCCATCTCACTCTGTCTTGGTAAGGACCATCGCCAGTTGTCAAGGACTCGTCCAAGCTAGGCTAACGCCCTGCAGTTAACCTCTCCATATCTGAAGAACATCTAACAAGTGCCACTTGCGACTCGCTTGCTTAGAGATGGTCACCCTTCAAGGTAAAACAGAAGATGGCCTTTGCCAGGTAATGCACACACGAAAACAATAAAATTTAACCCTTTGACTCCCGCACCCTGTCCACCAGCGTCCTGCATTGTCAACCACGCAAGTAAAGCAAAAACTTCTCACATCGACTCCATCACCATATCCACCAGCTTCCCGCAGGACGCTGTTGGATAGGGTGAGGGAGTCAGAAAGTTAACTTTTTGCAGTTGGTAGATAGGGTTTGGGAGTCAAAGGGTTAAAATGACACCTTGAGCAAACTCCCGTTGCTGTCACGAGGACGAAACAGCTGAAAGTATATCACACCTTGATGTGAAGAGACTGGAAAGTTCTTCTTCTTCTTCTTCTTCTTTTCCTTCTTCTTCTTCTCCTTCTTCTTTTTTCTTCTTTTTCTTCTTTTTTCTTCTTCTTCTTCTTTTTTTCACTTCTTTTTCTTCTTCTCCTTCTTCTCCTTCTTCTTCTTCTTTTTGTTGTTGTTGTTGTTGTTGTTCTTCTCTTCTTCTTTTCTTCTTTCTCCTTCTTCTCCTTGTCTTCTTGTTTTTGTTCTTCTTCTTGTTTTTGTTCTTGTTCTTGTTCTTCTTCTTTTTGTTGCTCTTGTTCTTGTTCTTCTTGTTGTTCTTCTTGTTCTTGTTCTTCTTGTTCTTGTTCTTGTTGTTCTTCTTCTTCTCCTCCTCGTCGTCGTCGTCTTCTTGTTCTTTTTGTTGATCTTCTTCGTCATCTTCTTGTTCTTGTTCTTCTTTAATTCTTCCTCTTCTTCTTCTTGTTCTTCTTCCTCTTCTTCTTCTTTTTCTTCTTCTTAGTCATCTTCTTCTTTTTCTTTTTTTTTCTTTCTTCTTCTTCCTATTCTTCACCATCAGCTTGGAGCACCGCACGAAAAACCTTCACCACTTGTTGTCAAGTCCATCGTTTCTTTCCCCTGCAGAATACATGGCCGTCCACTAAAGTTGCCAAAAGCACCAAGCTTCATCGCAGCAGGCAGTAACTGGAATAAGATCCCAGCCACGTTGGTGATTTGATGTGGCCAGGTCATATAGATGGCAATCGGAATAAGACCATACATCACAGAAAAGCCAGGTTGTCATAATCAAATATCAGGTTTCTGTTAAGTAGGCAATACATCTGTGCAGAGGTGTCTGAAGGTAATGCACAGGTGAAGAAGAGAAAAACAATGACTGCATTCTCCCAGTCCAGGAAAAGTCCATGTCTCTGCATATCATCATCTATCATCATCATCATCATCATCATCATCATCATCATCATCATCACATCATCATCATCATCCATTCCTCTTCTTCTCTCTCTTCTCTCTTCTTCCTCTCTTCTTCTCTTTCTTCTTTCTCTTTCTTCTTCTCTTCTTCTCTTCTTCTCTCTCTTCTTCTTCTTCTCTTCTTCTTCTTCTTCTTCTTCTTCTTCTTCTTCTTCTTCTTCTTCTTCTTCTTCTCATCTTCTTCTTCTCTTCTTCTTCTCTTCTCTCTTCTTCATCTCTTCTTCTTCTTCTTCTTCTTCTTCTTCTTCTTCTTCTCTCTTCTTCTTCTTCTTCTTCTTCTTCTTCTCTTCTCTTCTTCTTCTTCTTCTTCTCTCTTCTCTCTTCTTCTTCTTCTTCTTCTCTTCTCTTCTTCTTTTTCTTCTTCTTCTTCTTCTTCTTCTTCTTCTTCTTCTTCTTCTTCTTCTCTTCTTCTTCTTCTTTTCTTCTCTTCTTCTTTTCCTTCTTTCTTTTCTCTCTTTCTTCTTTCTTCTCTTTTCTTCTCTCTCTTCTTCTTCTTCTTCTTCTTCTTCTTCTTCTCTCTTCTTCTTCTTCTCTTCTTCTTCTTCTTCTTCTTCTTCTTCTTCTTCTTCTTCTTCTTCTTCTTCTTCTTCTTTCTTCTCTTCTCTTCTTCTTCTTCTTCTTTCTTCTTCTTCTTCTTCTTCTTCTTCTTCTTCTTCTTCTTCTTCTTCTTCTTCTTCTTCTTCTTCTTCTTCTTCTTCTTCTTCTTCTTCTTCTTCTTCTTCTTCTTCTTCTTCTTCTTCTTCTTCTTCTTCTTCTTCTTCTTCTTCTTCTTCTTCTTCTTCTTCTTCTTCTTCTTCTTCTTCTTCTTCTTCTTCTTCTTCTCTTCTTCTCTCTTTTCTCCTCCTCCTTCTCTTTCTTCTCCTTCTTCTTCTTTTTCTTCTTCTTCTTTTTCTTCTCCTTCTTCTTCTTCTTCTTTTCTCCTTCTCCTTCTCTTTCTTCTCCTTCTTCTTCTTCTTTTTCTTATTCCTTTTTTTCTTCCTCTTTGTCTTCATTCTCTTTTTCTTTCTTCTTCTTCTTGTTCTTGTTATTGTTCTTGTTGTTGTTGTTCTTCTTCTTGTTTTTGTTGTTGTTCTTCTTCTGTGTAAAGAGTGATTAGGGCGCTGCAATAAAGAACTGCTCATCACATTCCTTCAGCTCTGTTGATTGTGTGCCAAACCCTGGGTGTCTGCAGGCAGTTTTTTTCTGCCCATTTCGCAACGTTTTTCTTCTTTTGTTTTTTGTCTCTCTCTCTTTCTTTTCTTTCTTGTTTGTTTGTTTTGTCTTCCCCTCTGTCTCTCTCTCCCTCAACAGGTCTCAGGAGCATTCAGTTTCACAAGGCCATTGGGTCTTGTTACACGGCCATTCTGCTGGTTAGTACATATTAAAGACAGATGATCTAGGGACAGGGTTAAATATCATCATCATCATCATCATCATCATCATCATCATCATCATCATCATCATCATCATCATCAAGTGCCTTGACACATGGTGTTGGCGATCAAGGCCTTCCATCTGTTTCTATCCCTTGTTGCCGCAAACACCTCTTCCACCCTCTTTGTCTTCAGCCATTCTGCAAGTCCGTCCAATATCTTCTCCCTAGGTCTGTCTGGTGCTCTCTTTCCCTCCAGCTTTCCTGTTGTGACCAGGTGTTCCAATTTTCCTTTCCTCATAAAATGGCCTCTAAATGTTGCCTGTCTTTTCCTAATTTTCCTTATGAATGATCTTCTTGTGTCTGCGTCCATCAAGACTGTCTCGTTTTTTTTTTCTTTGCTGTCCATGGAACTGTCGACATTCTTCTTAGAAACCACATCTCGGCTGCCTCAATCTTGTTATGGCTTTGCTTGTTGGTGGTTTAAACATAGAAATTTGAAATTTGAATTTTATTTCAATAGGGTTCCATCACACACGGACAATGCCAAAATGATAATATGGACCACGCAATCTGTCACCTGTTTACCTTCAGTCTGCAAAACCCTGTGCTCTGGCAAAGCCTGGAACTGGGAAGAGAGAGGTGGGGGTGGGGGTGGGGTGGGGGTGGGAGGTAAGAGAGAGAGAGAACAGTACCAATGAACACAACGCTGACACAACCAGATTGATTACAACATTGACCCTTTCACTCTTGCAAACGGCACAACAGGTTGACAAGTTTAAATATCTGGGAACGATCATTTCACCAGACGGCAGATGCACATCGGAAATAGCTGGCAGAATCGGCCAAGCCAAAACAGCATTCAAGAAGATGAAAAGCATTCTTACCAACAAATGCCTATCAATTAACAACAGGAAGAGCGTTCTTAAATGTTATATAGAACCGATAATGTTATACGGTTGTGAGGCGTGGACAGTCAACAAGCAAAGCCAGAACACACGATTGAGACAGCCGAGATGTGGTTTCTAAGAAGGATGTTGAGAGTTCCATGGACAGCAAAGAAAACAAACCAGACAGTCTTGAGGGAAGCAGACTGTAATGGAAATGCATTAAAAGTCAAAGAAGTGCGTCATTGTATGTACCAAAACGCAATTATTACGTGTTGCATACAATGACGCCGTTGTCTGAAAATACGTGAGAAAGTGATGAGTATGTGCTATCAATTAACATCAGAAAGAGAGTCCTTGAATGTTATATAGAACTAATACTGTTGTACGGATGCGAGGCGTGGACAGTAGGCAAGCAAAGCCAGAGCAGGATCGAGGCAGCCCAGATGTGGTTTCTCAGAAGAATGTTGACAGTTCCATGGACAGCAAAGAAAGCAAACGAGACAGTCTTGATGGAGGCAGACACAAGTAGATCACTCATAAGGAAGATTAGGAAAAGACGAGCAACATTTAGAGGCCATTTTATGAGGAAGGGGGATTTGGAGCACCAGGTCACAGCGGGAAAGCTGGAGGGAGACCCAGGGAGAGAATGCAGGACGGACTTGCAGAGTGGCTGGGGATGAAGAGGGTGGGGGAGATGCTGGGGGCAACGAGAGATAGAGATGGCTGGAAGTCCATGGTCGCCAACGCCATGCGGCAGGGCACCTGATGATGATGATGATGATGTGCTATGGTAACGAGGACATAGTTGGGTTTGTGTATTGCATACGATGAAGTAGTTGTGTAAAAGTACTATAGCAACGAGAACATAATGTTGGGGAAGATAACGATATATTAGACGAAGATAACAAGCACGGGGGGAGTGGTGGTTCTCTCGGGGAGAGGACTGAAAGGATGGTGCAACGGCACCAGAGGTTGCGTGGTGGTCCGGCAGACTTCACTAAGACTGGGAAGTTTGTGCGTCGGAGCCAGAAGTTGTGTGGTAATCCGGCAGACTTCACTAAGACTGGTAAGTTTGTGCGTCGGAGCTAGAAGTTGTGTGGTAAACCGGCAGTCTTCACTAAGACTGGGAAGTTTGTGCGTCGGAGCCAGAGGTCATGCAGTGATCCAGCAGGTTTCTAAGACTGGGAAGTCTGTGCGTCGGAACCAGAGGTTGTGCGGTGATCCGGCAGACTTCTCGGATTCGCAGGGTATCCCGATGGCGGCACTTTACTGCCACCCAACAAGAACAGTGGCTACTGTGGCTGATTGAAGTGTGGGCTGAATGGAGTAATACTGCCAGACTTCAGTGGATAAGGCTGTGCTTGTTTCTGTTGGAGCTACTGACGGTGGTGTTAGAATCACACAGGACACTATGGATTTGGATCTGCTACGTGCTGCCACTGATGAGAGCATTCTCTGCAGGCTACTACCAAGAAGTGCTTTTAACTATGGGAATTGTATCAAGAAATGAACATATCTCTGTGTTTGATAGAGTCATGTATTTGATGTGAGCAAAGAAGATTGGTAACAGATTGCTCAATTCAATTTTATAGTTACTGCATTGTGGAACTGCATAGTGAGCGATCTATTGTTATTTGTTTGATTTTTCTTATTGTGTGATTTATGGGATCTTATATTTTTCTTTGAGAATAAAAGAAAAATAAATAAAAGAATGGAAAACATGTGATCGAGTTCTTGGCTACCCTTCTCATCACACAGACACAAGAAGATCATTCATAAGGAAAATTAGGAAAAGACAGGCAACATTTATAGGCCATTTTATGAGGAAAGGGAATTGGAGCACCTGGTCACAACAGGAAAGCTGAAGGGAAAGAGAACATCAGGTAGACGCAGGGAGAAGATATTGGACGGACTTGGAAAATGGCTGAAGACAGAGAGGGTGGAAGATGTGCTTTCGGCAACAAGGGATAGAAACAGATGGAAGGCCATGTTCGCCAACGCCATATGGCAAGGCACTTGATGATGATGATGATGATGATGATGATGATGATGATGATGATGATGATGATGATGATGATGATGATGACTCCTGCGCTCTGTTCACCGGCATCCTGCATTGTCAACCATGCAAGCAAAAGCAAAAAGTTTACTCTTTGACTTCCTGACCCTATCCGCCAGCTTCCTGCAGGAATGTGGTGATAGGGTGAGAGAATCAAAGAGTTAACCTTTTACTGTGGATGGATAGGGTGCAGGAATCAAAGGGTTAAACACGCCAGGGGAAATCAATCGCACGAACTGGTAACTGGATTGACTTGTCCTCCTCAACTCTTCGTTGCTCCCCTCCCCCCGACCCCCATCCCCTCCCCTTCCTGCGCCGGCATTCCCAGATTGAAAAAAGCGGATCTATTCCCAACCCTACGCTGGCATTAGCCAAGCTGATACCAAACGTACCGCGTAGCATTTTCTTTCAACCACATCAGCGAGGTTCAGAATCCCTAAGATGCCCATACTCACTACCCGGGCCCTGTGTCTTGGAGTGTGTGGACACCTGGGTGCTGTAGTACCTGCTGACAGGCTGTAAGAGCTGGCATCACTATTGCTGGGGAGAAACGAACCCGACTGTGGTCTGACAGAAGAGAGAGAAGGAAAGCTGCGGCAGAGACCGCCCAGCCACAGCCATCAACCTTCATGTGCGTCAGCTGTGCCAAGGACTGACACTCAGGAATCAGCTTGTTCGCCTTCATGTGCGTCAGCTC
>JAPXFY010000028.1:31467171-31472171 GCA_030674185.1 Monoplex corrugatus
CATACCAGGAATGCCTGGATGCTTGGAACATGCCACGTTGATTTGGGATGCCATCCAAAAAGCAAGAACAGAGAAGAGAGACATTGACGTAGTTTGGCTTGATCTGGCGAATGCATATGGATCAGTTCCACACGATATGATCCAGCTGGCTCTTGAAATGTATCACATCCCAGAAAACATCCGAACAATGCTGAGGAAGTATTTCCAAGGGTTCTCAATGCGGTTCTCTACCAAAGAATACACCACGGACTGGATAGACCTAGAGGTGGGCATTGCAATGGGCTGTGCAATCTCTCCCATACTGTTCGTGTTGGCAATGGAAGTCATCTTGAAAGCTGCAATGAAGAGTTCAGGTCCAGTGAATCTGGGAGATGGATACCAGATGCCTCCTCTGAAAGCATTCATGGATGACACAACAGTCTTGTCCACGGATGAGGAAGAGACACACCAAATCTTAAAGCAGCTGGATGAGCTGGTGGCCTCTTCAAGAATGAGGTTCAAACCTAAGAAATCCCGAAGTCTCTCACTGCGAAAAGGAAAAGTGGCAGATTCAGTCAAATTCATGGTAGCCAACCAAGCCATCCCCACTGTCACAGAAGAGCCAGTAAAAAGTCTCGGAAGATGGTATGATGACTCCCTGAAAGACACACAAAGGGGATGTGAAACCAAGCAAACAGCAGAAGAAGGCCTGAAGAAAATAGATAACTGCGGACTGCCAGGCAAATACAAAGTCTGGTGTCTACAGTTCATGCTGATACCAAAGCTGCTGTGGCCACTGCTAATCTATGACATTTGCACCAGCACAGTCGAAGCAATGGAAGCCAAAATCAACAAATACACAAGAAAATGGCTCGGTGTCCCACCTGGTCTCACTGATGTTGCATTCTACTGTCGTCAAGCAATGCTGAAGCTACCTCTCAAATCCATAGTGGAGGAATACAAAGTTGGAAAAGCAAGACTGTTGAGCATGCTGGAGGAATCGGAAGACAATATCGTGAGATCAGTTCATCCAAAGCTGAGAACTGGCAGAAAGTGGAAAGTCCAAGAGGCTGTAAACAATGCCAAGAGAAATCTCAGCATCAAAGAAATAATTGGACACACGCAAACCAACAGACAGGGACTGGGAACAACAAAAATGCAGTGGTGGTCCAAAGCCAAAGGGAAGGAAAAAAGAGACATGATCATACAGGAGTTGAATGAAGAAGAAGATGTCAAAAGAGTTTAGAAGGCAGTCCAGCAAGGTCAACAGGGGCAATGGACAACATGGGACAGTGCACTCCAAAGAAGTCTCAGCTGGAACGATATGTGGCACATGGCTCCTCTAAGGATAAGCTTCCTCCTCAGATCTGTATATGACCTGCTCCCCTCGAATGCAAACTTAGTGAAATGGGGGAAATCAGACGACCCAGCATGTCCGCTCTGTCAGAAGAAACAAACAGTGGATCATGTCCTAAGCTCTTGCAAAGTAGCGCTAGCCCAAGGAAGGTATACATGGAGGCACAACCAAGTTCTGAAAGTTATCACAGACGTGGTTAGCGAAAAAACCATGACCCCAAACGCACCAATTGCTATGACAACGTTCTACAAAGCAGGAGGGAAACAGGTCTGGCCCGAAAGTGCTATGACAACCAGCACATTGCCAAAGGGTCTTCTGAATGGAGCAGTCGACTGGGAGTGTACAGCAGACCTCCCAGAGTGGAGAAATTACCCAGATGTCATCAGCAAGACAGGCATGAGACCAGACATCGCTCTCCACTCTGACTCCTCGAAACAAGTGATTCTGATAGAACTCACTGTGCCATACGAAAGCAGAATGGAAGAGGCACATATCTACAAGCACCCTGAAGAAAGCAGGTCTGCGGGTCAAAATCTTCGCCATAGAGGTCGGGGCAAGAGGGTTTGTGGGCACCTCCGCTTATGATCTCATGAAACAACTCGCCATTTCTGGGAAGAAGAGGACTAGAGCCCTTAAAGCGATGGCAGAGGCAGCAGAAAGGAGCTCAAGCTGGATCTGGGCAAGGAGGAACCAAAAGTGAACTTCATAAGGATTAAATTCCCTACAGATGATGTGTGCCCCGTTAGCACATTGGTAAAACCGCGTACCGCAGTTCTGAAGCGCAGAATCGCCCAGGTTCGCTCCCCGGCGTGGGAAAAAAAATAGACAACAGCAGAAGGGCATCCAGGAGTCATGACCTGGATGTGGCCCGGCCCCCCCGAGAGTGTAAGGAATTCAGGGCCGAAACAATTGTCTAAAGGGGTTACTTCTCTGAAGACCTTCTGTTGTCTAGCTCTCCCTAGAGTTTCTTTCTACCTTCTACCATCTCTTCCTATCATTTTCTGCCTTGCTGGTCCATTCACCTGTATGTGTTCTATACAGCCTTATGTACTGTTTTGCATGTATATAATGTATCATGTGTGTATGTCTGTATGTATGTATGTATATGTATGTTTGTATGTGTGCTATGTATGTATGTTTGAATGTATGTTTGTTTGTATGTATGCATGTATGTTTGTATGTATGGATGTATGTATGTATGTAAGTATGTATGTAGGTATGTATGTATATATGTATGTGTATGTATATATGCATGCACGCATGCATGCATGCATGCATGTGTGTATGTATGTATGTATATATGTACGTATGTTTGTATATGTGTGTGTGTATGTGTGTGTATGTGTGTGTGTGTGTGTGTGTGAGAGAGAGAGAGAGAGAGAGAGAGAGAGAGAGAGACGGACGGACAGACGGACAGACAGAGAGAGACACAGAGACAGAGACATACATACAGAGTAGCAAACAGACAGACACAGACAGACATACATACATACAGAATAGACAAACAGACAGACAGAGACAGACATACAGACATACAGAGTAGACAGAGACACAGAGACAGACATACAGACATACAGAGTAGACAGACAGAGACAGACATACAGAGTAGACAAACAGACAGACAGAGACAGACATACAGACAGACAGACAGAGACAGACATACAGACAGACAGTAGACAAACAGACAGACAGAGACAGACAGACAGACAGAGTAGACAAACAAACAAACAGACAGACATACATACATACAGAGTAGACAGACAGACAGACAGAGACAGACAGACAGAGTAGACAAACAGACAGACAGAGACAGACATACATACATACAGAGTAGACAGACAGACAGACAGAGACAGACAGACAGACAGAGTAGACAAACAGACAGACAGAGACAGACATACATACATACAGAGTAGACAAACAGACAGACAGACAGAGACAAACAGACAGACAGACAGAGACAAACAGACAGACAGACAGAGACAAACAGACAGACAGACAGAGACAAACAGACATACAGAGTAGACAGACAGACAGACAGAGTAGACAAACAGACAAACACAGACAGACATACATACATACAGAGTAGACAGACAGACAGACAGACAGACAGGCAGACAGACAGACAGACAGGCAGACAGACAGACCCAGATGGTGGATAACGGCTTGGGTCAGTGGTCACACGCCCTACTCCTCTCTTGTCTTCTCCCCCTCAGTTTACGTGTGCTTTGTGCTCTGGAGATTTCGTCGTTGATGGTGATTTTTGCTCATGGGATTATGCGCAGGCTTAAGGCTTGTGCCATGATTACCATCACATGGCTCTTGTGACGTTAGTGCATATGGAATTCGTTCCGAGCGCGGAGACGTCATCTTGAGAAACTGAAACTGAAACTGAAACTGGTGATCTTCAGTTTAAGTTTCAGTTTCCTCTTTTTCCTCTTCTGATTTTTCTTCTTCTGATACTTCTGATTCTGATTTTTTTTCTTCTTTCTTCTTTCTTCTTTCTTCTTCCTTCTTTCTTCTTCCTTCTTTCTTCTTCCTTCTTCCTTCTTTCTTGTCTTCTTTCTTGTTCTTCTTCTTCTTTCTTCTTCTTTTCTTCTTCTTCTTCTTCTTTCTTCTTCCTTCTTCTTCTTTCCTTCTTCCTTCTTTCCTTCTTTCTTCTTTCTTCTTCTTCTTGTCTTCTTTCTTGTCTTCTTCTTTTCTTCTCTTTTTCTTCTTCTTCTTCTTCTTTCTTCTTCTTCTTCTCTTCGTCTTCGTCTTCGTCTCTCTTCTTCTTCGTCTTGTTGTTGTTGTTGGTGTTGTTATTGTTGTTGTTGTTGTTGTTCTTCTTCTTCTTGCCTTCTCTTGTTCTTATTGTTGTTGTTGTTCTTTTTCTTCTTCTTCTATTACTTGCTGTTGTTTTTGTAGTAGTAGTAGTAGTATTGTTGTTGTTGTTGTTGTTCTTCTTCTTCTTCTTCCTTAACTCAGTCCTAGAGTCGTTAAGGCCACGGTAAAGAAATGTTCACAATATTTTTCCACCTCTGTCGGTTGTGTGCCGGAGACTGAATCTCTTGCAAATGGTTTCTCTATCCATTCTCTGGTAAAGTTGTCAGTTCATCGGTTTTTTTTTTCCTGTCTTCTGCTCTGTCTCCGCCGTTCACCAGTTCCCTGAGGTCTGATTAATGCCATTGGACATTGATAGATGGCCACACAGAATGTAATTTTCTTCTTTAAATTGAAGTCGATTGATCTTCGTATGGGTGCATTGTATTGCTTTTTTTAACGATCATCGCACTCAATGAGGCAACCTTTGTGCTCACCTTGTTTTTTCGTCCCATTTTCTACGCTACCTTAATGGCTACAGGAGCTGGCACAGTATTTAAAATGCGATGATGATAATGTCGATGAGGATGATAATCATGATGCTATGGACTTCCATCTAGGATTGAGACTGTGTGACATAGCTGAACTCTATGCTCACTAACGTGATAAAAATAAAATTATATCCTGGTGTCAACCAGGCCCGAGAGATACAGACATCTGCGGTGCTGGTCAGAAGATTTGAGTAACACCTTCAATGACGCATCCATGAGGTGGATGAGACTAGACTGTGTGGTTCCTGTCTTCCCAAAGAGCCCATAGCACACCCGACTCTGGATAGCAGCCGCTTAGAGCTGAAAAAAAC
>JAPXFY010000028.1:31479671-31484671 GCA_030674185.1 Monoplex corrugatus
GCATGCGTGCGTATGTGTATGTTCAGCGCTTAGATTTGATTTTTATGAAGATTTTGCGCTATATGAATATTGTAATTATTATTATTGTTGTTGTAAAAGGATCCTGTTCGTTTTGAGATGGCCTGGTGTGTTTAGTCATCTGCAAGAGAAATGTCAAACTGCGGGATGCATACGAACCTTTTGGCTGACGTATCATGAAACCAAACAAACGAGACAGTCTTGATGGAGGCAGACACAAGTAGATCATTCATAAGGAAGATTAGGAAAAGGCAGGCAACATTCATAGGCTATTTTATGAGGAAAGGGGAATTAGAACACCTGGTCACAACGGGAAAGCTGGAGGGAAGGAGAGCACCGGGTAGACCCAGGAGAAGATACTAGACGGACTTTCAGAGTGGCTGTAGACAAGGAGGGTGGAAGAGATGCTTGAGGCAACAAGAGATAGAGACAGATGGAAGTCCATGATCGCCCACGCCATGCAGTAAGGCACCTGATGATGATGATGATCATGAAACCCTGTTATGTTCGTTCGTAATATACCCGTTATCTTCTATATTTTCCACAGTGGGGATGCTGGGAGCGCTTTCAGTATAAATAGTACCCCCCCCCCCCCCCACCTTCTGGAAATTCTGTGCTGGAAAATTTTCTCTTTTCTGTCATTCTTTTTGTTTCCTTTTTTGTTGCTTTGCTTTCGGTCATTTCTTCCTATCATTTTCTGCCTCGATGGTGCATTCACCTGTATGTGTTTGACAAAGTTTTACGTACTTTCTCTTGGGACTGATAACTGACTACATGTATTATGTGCATTTTTGGCTTAGGGAAATATGATCTGTGGAAGCAATTTTGAGGTAATTTAGACCCGTTTTATGTATGTTTTAGTGTCTTTTACAAATGTGCAGATATGTATTCAGGTATGCTTTTTAAATCGCCTGTGTGATAAATTTGAACGGAGTGGTCAACACCAGGTGCATCTCTTTAGAGTATGTGCGCGAATGCATGGATATATCACTTAATTTTCTTTTCCTTTTCCCTCCTGTTTGTAGTATTGTATATGTTTTGAAACGTTTATAACCCTGAAATGGCTCTACACAGTAAGCTAGGCTTTAAACCCACAATGGCAATGATTATCTTCTTTACCAGCTGCCAGCGGCAAAAAGCTGTGAGTCGGCGACACGCGACTCATTTTGAGGGGGATGATCTTGTTCATTATTCTAATGCAGTGGCCATGTCTAAATCCATCCCCGTTCCTCTGAGGGCAGTACCTCAATAGTAATGTAAGGAGATGGGAATGGATTGTGAACATGACTTTGCTGCCAGGGGCTGATCAGCCTGATGGTTTTTGTGATTCTGGCACCGTCTGGGGAATCGTCTTGTCTTTAGGAGTGTTTTTTTTACGTGTCATCATCATGTACCCCTCCCTACGAATCTATTCCTTGAAGGTAAAACAAAATATACTTCTGGATCTTGAGGGTAAAACACAAAATGTTAAGAAAGTAACGTGTTTGTAAAAAATCCTTTGGAGTATAAAAACACGACGTTTCGAGCCCAGGCCCTTTGTCATGTGAAAGAGAAGTGGAAAATAAAATTGACAGAGCAGTATTGAAAACAGTTCAAGGAGAGAATGGGGACAGAGTGAGTGAGTGTTACTCAGGATAGACAATAGCGAATTTCATCATCATCATCAAGTGCCTTGCCACATGGCATTGGCGATCATGGCCTTCCATCTGTTTCTATCCCTTGTTGCCTCAAGCATCTCTTCCGCCCTCTTTGTCTTCAGCCACCCTGCAAGTCCGTCCAACATTTACTCCCTGGGTCTACTTTGTGCTCTCTTTCCCTCCGGCTTTCCTGTTGTGACCATGTGCTCCAATTCCCCTTTCCTCATGAAATGACCAAAAGAAATGTTGCCTGTCTTTTCCTAATCTTCCTTATGAATGATAGAGAAAATATGCAGTTAAAACCAGACTTAAAGTGACAGAGCAGGAAGGTGTGGGGATGGGGGGTGGGGGTGGGGGGGTGGGGGAGAAGAGGGGGAAACAGTAGGATTAGTAGGACAAGGAAAGGGCCTGGGCACCTCTACCCGTCGGCAGTTCAGTATCCCTTGTCGCTGCAAGCACATCTCCCACCCTTTGTGTCCTCAGCCACTCTGCAAGTCCGTCCAATATTTCCTTCCTGGTTCTACCTGGTGTTCTCTTTCCTTCCAGCTTTCCTGTTATGATTCTAATTTCTCTTGCCCCATAAAACGACCTATAAATGTTGCCTGTCTTTTCCTAATCTTCTTCATAGATGATCTTCTTGCGTCTGTCTCCTTCAGGACTGTCTCGTTTGTTTTCTTTTTGCTGTCCACGGAGCTCTCAACATTCTTCTTAGAAATCACATTTCAGTTGCCTCAACTTTGCGTATTGATTGTCCACGCCTCACAACCGTACAACAGTATTGGTTCCATACAACACTCAAGAACTCTCTTCCTGATGTTAATTGATAGGCATTTGTTGGTAAGAATGCTCTTCATCTTCTTGAATGCTGTTTTGGCTTGGCCGATTCTGCTGGTTATTTCTGATGTGCATCTGCCGTCTGGCGAGATGACCGTTCCCAGATATTTAACCATTTGAATCCTACATTCTAACCAGGAATGGCAAAAACTTAACCCTTTGACTCCCTGCAGGAAGCTGGTGGATAGGGTGAGGGAATCAAAGGGTTAAGGTTTTGCTTTGCTAGCACTGTTGGCAATACAAGATGCTGGTGGACAGGATGCGGGAGTCAAAGGGTTAAATCTATCAACCGTTCTTACGTGTACGTGTGGGAACATCTGTTGCGTGGACCATTCTTTTAAACTCATGTACCTTCTGATATAACGCTGCTGGGTAAGTTGTTGGCTCCTTAACCTGCGTAATTTAGTGTATTAAAGCGGGATGGTTGCCCCTTTTGATAGAACCGTGGACTCAAGATCTTAATCAACAGAGTGGTAGAATGGTTCAGACGATTACCTGCCAATAACTAAACTCGAGGTTCCAGGGTTCGTTTCCCGTGGAAGCCTTGTCTTGTCTCTTCAGTTTGACCGGAAAATCGAATTGAACGTTTAGTCCTTCGGAAAGGGACGAAAAACGAATCGGACCCGCGTGCCATTCTGACCAGCGCTCGCTAAACATCCCACGGCAGTTGAAAATTGTGAAAAGCAGGGCATTCACCCAGCTACGCTAGTATAAAATATTGGAGAGAGGTTGATTTCCAAGGTCCCTACCCTTGAAGACTGATTAGTCTTCGAGCTTTTCTGAAGTCTTTGTCAAAAACAACAACAACAACAACAACAACAACAACAACAAACAACAACACCAACAACAAAAATAAGGAGAAAGAAAAAAAGAAAACACACAAGCGCACACACAAGCGCGCGAGCACATACACATACACACACACACACACACACACACACACACACACACACACACACACACACACACACACACACACACACACACTCATTCACTCACTCACGCATGACGCGCGCGCGCACACACACACACACCCACACACGCACAAACACACACACATACACTTACACACACACACACACAACTTACACACACACACACACATACACACAACTTATACACACATACACGCACTTACACACACACACACACACACACACACACACACACACACACACAACACACACACACACACACACACACACACACACACATACACACACACACACACACACACGCAAACACAAACACAAACACAGCATACACAACACACAGACACAAATACACACTCACAGACACACATACACGCACACACACACACGCACGCAGACAAGACATGCACTGTGTGTGTGTGTCTCTCTCTCTCATACACACATCCCACTTGCCTGCATTTTATGGATCAATTAACACGTGATTTCATTAATGGTTGATTGCTTTGCTCATAATCAATTGGCTGTGTGATTAATCGATTCCCTGGTCAGTGGATGGATGGATGGAAGAACTGACTGACAAGCTAATCAAGCGTGTGATCTGGGTGACTGATGACATTTCTGATTGGGCGAACAATTGATCACCTCACTGAACGTTATCGGTATTGACTGTAAAAGAAAAAGAAAAAAAGAAAAGAAAGAAAGAAAAGAAAAGAAAACGCAAAGCAAAGCAAACAAAGCAAACCAAAGCAAACAAAGCAAAGCAAGCAAACAAAGCAAGCAAACAACCAACACCAACAAAGCAGCAAAGCAAAGCAAAGCAAACAACCAAACGCAACCAAAGCACAGCAAAGCAAAGCAAAGCAAACCAAACCAAACAACGCAAAGCAAAGCAAACCAAAAGCAACAAGCAAACAAAGCAAACAACACAACAAACCAAACAACCAAACCAAACGCAACCAAAGCAAAGCAAAGCAAACAAAGCAAAGCAACAACCAAACCAAACCAAACAAAGCAAACAAAGCAAAAAAAGCAAACAAAGCAACAACAAACCAAACCAAACAAACAAACCAAAGCAAAGCAAAAGCAAACAAAGCAAACCAACAAACAAACCAAAGCAAACCAAAGCAAACCAAAGCAAACAAAGCAAAACAAAGCAAACAAAGCAAACAAAAACAAAGCACAAACAACAACACAACAACCACAACCAAACCAAACCAAACCAAACCAAACCAAACCAACCAAACCCAACAACCAAACCAAACCAACCAACCAACCAACCCAAACCAACCCAACCCAACCCAAACCAACCAAACCAACCCCAACCCCAAACCAAACCAACCCAACCCAAACCAACCCAACCCAAACCAACCCAACCCAACCAACCAACCACCAACCAACCCAAACCAACCCAACCCAAACCAACCAACCCAACCCAACCCAAACCAACCCAACCCAACCCAACCCAACCCAACCCAAACCAACCCAACCCAACACCCAATCCCAACCCAAACCCAACCAACCCAACCCAAACCAACCCAACCCAAACCAACCCAATCCAAACCAACCCAACCCAAACCAA
>JAPXFY010000028.1:31489671-31497171 GCA_030674185.1 Monoplex corrugatus
TGCCTTCCGCCAGTGACATTACTCGTTTACATAATCCTCGATGCGGATGTTCCACAATCAGTCGACTCTCATTTTCTGTGTCTGGTCCATATAACTGGAAAGAGCTTCCCCTATGTGTTCGACAGTGGCAGAGAGAAAAAAGAGAGAGAGACAGACAGACAGACAGAGACAGACAGAGACAGAGAGAGAGAGGGCAGAGAGAGACAGAGAGAGAGAGACAGAGACAGCGACAGAGAGACAGAGACAGACAGAGAGACAGAGACAGAGAGACAGAGATGGACAGAGACAGACAGACAGAGAAACAGACAGACCGACAAAGAGACAGAGACAGAGGGAGAGAGAATAACATAGATGAACACTACAACTATTGCCCTTTTCCCTTTCACAACGTGTAAGCTTGATTTATTTACTTTCAGCCTTTCAGCTCTTCCAAACTATTTGACTGAGTTTTCCTTTTTTTTTCTTTTTCTTTTTCTTTTTCATACAAGGACTGGTTAGTTCTTTTGATGGAGCCGTGGACTCAAGATCTGATATCATCATCATCATCATCATCATCATCATCATCATCATCATCATCATCATCATCATCATCATCATCATCATCATCATCATCATCATCATCATCATCATCATCATCAGGTGCCCTGCTGCAAGGCGTTGGCGATCATGGACTTCCATCTGTCTCTATCTCTTGTTGCCTCAAGCATCTCTTCCACCCTCCTCGTCCCCAGCCACTCTGCAAATCCGTCTAGCATTTTCTCCCTGGGTCTACCTGGTGCTCTCTTTCCCTCCAGCTTTCCCGTTGTGACCAGGTGTTCCAAATCCCCCTTCCTCATAAAACGGCCTATAAATGTTGCCTGTCTTTTCCTAATCTTCCTCATGAATGATCTACTTGTGTCTGCCTCCATCAAGACTGTCTCGTTTGTTTTCTTTGCTGTCCATGGAACTCTCAACATTTTTTTTTGGAAGCCACATCTCGGCTTCCTCAATCTTGTTCTGCTTTGTTTGTTGACTGTCTAGGCCTCACAGCAGTATTGGTTCTGTATAACATTCAAGAACTCTCTTGAAGGAGATCAGATACACCAAGTTCATTCCTAGCCTTGAACATTAAACACTGGCTTATTCATCGTCTGTGTTAATGTTTCCATCATTCTGATGGTGTCAGCTTTAGTTAATCTGACAATAATGAATGCTGAATTGACTTTCATTGAATTGAATTGAATTGAACTGAATTGAATTGAATTGGGATTCTTTGTTCGTTCATACGTCTGTAGTTGGCTGTAAAACTGAACGATGGGCTGAAAATAGAAATGCTTTCAATTATTTAGAAACTTAGGGTTTTCTTTGGCTGTGCGTCCTATCCTGTCAACCGTCTTTTTGACATCATGCATGCACGCATGCGCGCGCGCACACACACACACACACACACACACACACACACGCACGCGCGCACGCACACATACACATACATACGTGTGCGCGCGCGCTCACACACACACACACATACACACACATACACACGCACGCACACACACACACGCACACACATCTAACGAAAACATCAGGATGAAAGACAGCATTCCTGATATTATACCAAAATATAATCATACACGCGCTGATTGGTCCTTGTTTCAGACTGTTCTTTCTAATCGAGATTTCACACATTATGACAGTGAAAATGTAGACGTTATGTTTTCTAAATTCCAGGAGTCAGTTCTAGCTGCTGCAGACCTTTCCATCCCGAAACTCAAAACTTTTAAGTCTAATAACCGTTTGGGTAATGTTTGGTGGACGGAGGTATGTGAGCAAGCAGTTCAGTATAAAAAAGAGAAATACAAAATCTACATCAAAAGCAGGAAACCTGAAGATCATATGGAAATGAAAAAAGCTAACACCCAGTGTAATAAAATCATCGCTGAAGCAAAGAAAAATTACTGGGCATCATACTGCACAAAAGAAATTTCAGATTTCAAGGATTTCCATAAAATATGGACAAAAATGAATCAAATGAAAAATGGAGCCAACTTACCTAGGTGTCCAATAATGATTGATACAAGTCACAAATTTCTTTCCGACATGGACAAAGCTGAAACTTTTGTGGAACTTTTTGCCCAAAATAGTAAAGTAGATGGTTTGACTCCTACCTGCAAACACTACAGGGAAATGGCAGCTAACAACCCTATCTACACTGATCCAATACCTCAAAATGATCTCTGGTTTAATTCTCCAATCACCTTAGAAGAGTTAAAAAACACTATCTTGTCTCTGCGCAACAAAAGGAGTTCGGTAGGTGTTGATGCAGTTTCAACTGAAATGATTAAACATCTTCCAGAAAACTATATTATTTTTTTACACAAAATTTTTCAGAAATGCTGGGCTGGTGGAACTATACCACAATTATGGCAAACGTCTGTTGTTATACCAGTATTAAAAGCAGGAAAGCCTAAAAACAATAAAAACAGTTACAGACCTATTGCTTTAACGTCCCATACGAGCAAACTATTGGAAAAATTGGTATTAACCAGACTTGTACATTACTGTGATAAAAATAACGTTATTCCAGTAAATCAGGCTGGTTTTAGAAAAGGGAGATCTACAGTTGAGCACCTGGTTAAACTTACCACTCACATCAAGAAAGAGTTTGCCCGCAGAAAAAGTCTTTTAGCTACATTTTTTGATGTGAAAAAAGCTTACGATCAAGTTTGGCATACGCGTTTATTGTACAAGCTGAAATCTATTGGTTTATCTGGCAATATGTATGATTACATTAAGTCTTTTTTAGCCAATAGAACTATTCAGGCAAGAGTGGGAACTAGTTATTCTACTTCACGACATCATGATATGGGAATTCCACAAGGTTCAGTGATAGCACCGCTTTTATTTAATATCCTTATACAGGATCTTCCTAAAGCACTCTCAAATCGTGTTGTTTTGGCACAGTATGCTGATGATATATGTATTTGGATGAATATTACTTTAAAAAAGACAACTCCACAGAGAGCACAGAATTACATTAGGAAATTGTATCAATCTGATCTTGATAATCTTGGAAACTATATGTTAGAAAATGGTCTGTCGTTGTCAGCGGAAAAAACTAACATGATGCTATTTAATTCTGGTGGTACTTTAAGTAACTTGCCTACTTTCAGATTGCTTGGTGAAGTGTTACATTACAAACAGGTTGTAAAATTTCTGGGAGTCTTTATGACATCGAAATTAAACTGGAATGTCCATTTTGATTATATTTCAACAAAAGCAAGAAAAGCCCTAAATTTTCTAAAGATAATAAGCCGATTACCTTGGGGAATGGATACGAACATACTAATTCATCTGTCAACAGCACTTGTACGATCTAAATTATCCTATGCGCAAGAAGTGTTTTTCAGTGCACCAAAATATTTATTAAAGAAGATACAAAGCTTAGACTGCAAAAGTATTAAAATTGCTCTAGGTGTCCCTACTCATGCCTCTAATCTGGAAACGTACAAAGTTGCTGGAATTCTGCCTCTGAACAACTATCGTGAGCTAGCGACAGCAAAATTTGCAGTTAGAACTACTTCACAAACGGACAATTTTGTGAGTAAGGAAATTAAAATCAGGTCTGATGTTGACTTTCCAAAGCGAGCAAAAAGCATTTCATCACAAATGACTGTTTCAACTTACATATCTGACTTGGTCAAACAGTCTAACATAAATATGGATGAAATAGCTGAGACACCATCAACAACGCCTATCCCTACATGTGAAATGCAAAAAGCCTCTTTTGATATTGATTATACAGACGCTAAGAAATCTGAAAACGTCAACATTTCGATATCCACAGCAAGAGAACACATCGATGAAAAATACCGTACCCACCTTCACATTTTTACCGATGGATCAGTCTTAGAAAATAAATGTGCTGGAGCAGCTTTTTATGTTCCAAAATTTAAGATAAAAAAGTCATTTTTCGTTGGGGCAAACTTATCGATCTTTACAGCGGAATTAGTCGCTATTAATCAAGCATTGCATTATCTAGTAAATCTTAAAACCATGTCTTTCAAAGTAGTTCTCTTTGTTGACTCAAAATCTATATTATATGCCTTACGGTCTTTTAATGCCGACACAAGACCTGATTTAATTACTGAGGCAAATCATCTTATACATCGTTTAAGGGTCAAAGGTACAGATATCAGTTTATGCTGGGTGCCTTCTCATGTTGGTCTTCACGGCAACGAAGTAGTTGACAGAGCAGCTAAGCAAGGCGCCCAGAATGCTGATAATGCTATAGAATTACATGTTCATACCTCCGTAAAAGAAGCTTGCAACTTGCTCGAATCAGCCTCATGGACTCGATTTCTTGAACATTCAGATGAACAGTTTGTGTCACAACAAATGATAAAACTTACCGTTCAAAATGTATGTAAAAAATTGCAGTATTCTTCTATGTATCATTTGAGATCGATTGTTGCTGTTTGTTTTCGTATTCAGCTAAACGCATTGAGAACAAAATATTGTAAAAATGTCAAGTGTATTTGCGGCGAACAGTTCACACTGTTTCACTGTTTATTCTACTGCAAAATGCTACGTTCTTTTTTACCGAAAATGTTTACTCAAGAAAAGTATTCTGAAAATCATTTCCAGAAAATTACATCAGATCAAACGTTGTTAGTTAGAATTTCAGAATCATTAGTTCACAGTCCTGTTAATGCATTACTTTAACTTTATTCGGTTTGTATTTTAGTGTTACAATTTCCCTTCACGTTATTGAAGTTAATTGTTAGTGTTAAGTTCTCGTTCCATTTTACTGTTCCCCCACCTGCTAATGTCTTTTTCCTCTGTCTTCCCTCTGCCCAAATCCAACCCGTCCAACTATCGTTCTACATTTTATTTTGTTCACTTTTTTTTATTTTTTTTTTAATAATTTCCCCTCCCCCCCTCCCCCGTCTAATATCACTTATAGTGAAAAGACGTTAAATTAAAGAACGAACGAACGCACACACATGCATACATATGCATACATATATTTCTTTTTCTTTCTTTCTTTCTTTCTTTTTCTTTTTTCTTTCTTTTTCTTTCTTTCTGTCTTTTCCTTTTTCTTTCTATCTTTCTTGCTTTCTTCATTCCTTCTCCTCATTATCATTATCTAATTTTACTGGTATCAGTAGTTCTAGTAGTTTTAGCAGTAATAGTAGTAGTTTCAGTGGTAGTAGAATAGTAGTAGTAGTAGCAGTGGCAGCAGCAGCAGCAGCAATAGTAGTAGTAGCAGTGGCAGCAGCAGCAGCAGCAGTAGTAGTAGTAGTAGTGACAGCAGCAGCAATAGTAGTAGTAGCAGTGGCATCTGCAGTAATAGCAATATTAGTCAATACATAACGTAAATTTGATGCACCTGTTGACTTGGTGGCTCACAAAAAAATTTCCACGCTAACGCGCCACAAAGAAGGCACCCAGACGGGATTTGAACCTAAACCTTACAATAATAAGGCTCATGTCTTATCCATTTGATTGATACGCCTGTCGAAACTGGGTCAAAATCCATCCACAAACATCTGAGATATCTTCTTGCAGAGGTCTGGTTGTCCTGGGCGATCCTGTTCTGAAATATTGGACCATTTTGGATCATAATGTTATACGGTTGTGAGGCGTGAACAGTCAACAAGCAAAGCCAGAACAAGATTGAGGCAGACGAGATGTGGTTTCTAAGAAGAATGTTGAGAGTTCCATGGACAGCAAAGAGAACAAACGAGACAGTCTTGATGGAGGCAGACACAAGATCATTCATAAGGAAGATTAGGAAAAAACAGGCAACATTTATAGGCCATTTTATGAGGAAAGGGGAATTGGAGCACCTGGTCACAACAGGAAAGCTGGAGGGAAAGAGAACACCAGGTAGACCCAGGGGAAATATATTGGACGGACTTGCAGAGTGGCTGAGGACAGAGAGGGTGGAAGATGTGCTTGCGGCAACAAGGGACAGATGCATATGGAGGGCCATGATCGCCAACGCCATTTGGCAAGGAACTTGATGATGATAATGACTTGTGTGTGTTGGTTGGATGGTCTTTTCATTGAATGTCTAATCACTAAAGTGATTTTAGACAAGACTTGTGTGTGCGTGTGTGTGTCTGTGTCTGTGTCTGTGTGTGTGTGTGTGTGTATGTGTGTTAGTGTGTTGTGTTGTGTGTGTGTGTGTGTGTGTGTGTAGGTGTGTGGTGTGTGTGTGTGTGTGTGTGTGTGTGTGTGTGTGTGTGTGTGTGTGTGTGTAGAGAGAAAGAGAGGGCGGATGCAGGCGGAGCGGTAGCAGTGATTATTGATGATAATGTTGTTGGTTGTTGTTGTTATGATTTTTGTTCTAACTGCTGCTGCTGCTGTTTTTGTTTGTATTGATGTGGTGGCTTTTGGCCCACTGACAGCACAAGAGTTTCCAATTACAGAACGCCAAGATTAAAATGCAAATATCAAATTGATAAATCGTGTCGTCTGCCTTTCTCGTGTGACTTGATTTTGTTTCTTTTTGGGTCCAGGGGCCTTTGTTGAACTGATCGCTACATTATTCTGTTGGCATACATTTTCTATTTGTCTGTCTGTTGTCTGTGTATCTGTTTGTCTGTCTGCCTGCCTGTTTGTTTGTCTGTTTGTTTTTCTGTCTGTCTGTTTGTTTGTGTGCCTGTCTGTATAATGTCTGGCTATGCGAATACCTGTCTATCTATCTGTTTTGTTTTTTTTATCTCTTTGTTGTGTGAGCGAGTGAAGGAGTGTGTGTGTGTGTGTGTGTGTGTGTGTGTGTGTGTGTGTGTGTGTGTGTGTGTGTGTGTGTGTGTGTATGTGTGTGTGTCCATCTGTCCATTTGTTTGTCAGTCTGTTTGCCTGTCTGGCTAGCTGGCTGTTTATTTATCTATCTGCCTGTCTGTCTGTCTTTATCTGTCTGTGTATGTGTGTCTATCAGTTCATCTGTATCTCTGTCTGGCTATCTATCTGTCTGTCTGTCTGCCAGTTTATCTGCCTGTCTGCCAGTTTATCTGCCTGTCTGTCTGTCTGTTGTCTATCCGTCTGTTTTTCTGTCTTCCTGTCTGTCTGTCTGCCTGTTATTTTCTGACTGTATTTGTCTATTAATCCGTCTGTATGTCTGTCTGACTGTCGTCCTATTTACCTACCTGCATGTCTGTCTGTCTATTGGTCAGCCTGCTGCATGTCTGTCTGTATGTCTGTCTGCCTCTTTGTTTATCTGTTTGTCTGTCTGTATGTCTGTGTCCCTGTCTACTCTTCTGTCTCTCAATTTATCCGTCTGCTTGCCTTTTTGCTTTGTCTTTATATATCTATCTTCCTGCCTGCCTGTCTGTCTGTCTGTCTGTCTGTCTGTCTCTGTCTCGCTGTCTGTCTCTCTGTTCTACTTTTCATTTTTCTCCAGCTTAATCTCTTTTTGAAAAATAAAAAAATGGGACAAGAGGATTAAATTGATTTGGCGGGATGTCTGTCTATCTGTCTATCTGTCTGTCTGTCTGTCTGTCTGTCTGTCTGTCT
>JAPXFY010000028.1:31502171-31504671 GCA_030674185.1 Monoplex corrugatus
AACCTATAGTCCAGGCTTTGCCTACCTTCATCAAAGACACTAACCATACTTTGAATCTGATTCAAATATTAAATGAAGACCACACCTTCAAACCCCAATACCTGTTCACTTTGGATGTGACCTCTCTGTACACCAGCATACCCCACTCCGACGGGTTAAAAGCTCTCCAACATTTTCTGGACAAACGACGTGACCAAACATTGTCCACTTCAACCCTTGTCCGACTTGCCGAACTGGTTCTTACCATGAACACATTTTCGTTCGGAGATGAGACGTTCTGGCAAGTTAGCGGAGTCGCCATGGGTACTAAGATGGGCCCCAGCTATGCCTGCTTATTCATGGGATATTTGGAGGAACATATCCTACAACAATACAAGAAACCCAAACCTGAATTATACAAAAGATACATAGACGATTGCATTGGCATGACATCCCTCGATCATGACCAACTTTTACAATTCATCCACTACGTCCAAACGTTTCACCCATCCATCAAGTTCACATATGAAATTTCAAACACATCCATAAGCTTCCTGGATATCGAAGTTTCCCTTCAATCTGAACAGCTAGTCACTACAGTCCACTACAAACCTACAGACTCACATTCCTACCTGGACTACCAATCAGCTCACACTTCCAACACCAGAAACAGCATTCCCTACTCGCAGTTCTTGAGACTACGACGCCTCTGCTCAGACGAAGACAATTTTCAGGACAAAGCAGTTGAAATGACTAGATTTTTCCTGCGCAGACATTTCCCACCCGAGGTCATCAATGAAGCCCGGAAAAAAGTCAGCTCTGTCTCTCGGCCAAATGCCCTCCATTCAAAGCCCAAAGCTGTCACAGAGGATCGGCCAGTCCTCAGTCTAGTTTACCACCCGTCCGTGCACCTCATAAAAAGGATCATCTTGTCTAACTGGAACATTTTGCGATCCAGTCCCACTACAGGTGAAACCTTTGACAAGCGCCCTTTGATCGTCTACAAGAGAGACACCAATCTCCGCGACTTGCTGGTGCATTCGAATCTCAGCAAACCAGTCAGCCTACCTCCAGGAACCTCTCCATGCAACAAACCTAAATGCAAGACTTGTCCTTTCTTGTGCTCAGCCACCACAGTCAAAGGCCCCAAATCTCATATGAGAATTACAAAACATTTCAACTGTCAAACTTATAACATTGTCTACTTGATCAGCTGCTCTAAATGTTCCCAATTGTATATTGGTGAAACTGGACGCACCCTTGTCACACATTTCAAAGAACACTTGGCTGATATCCGCCACCAAAGGGATAAAACTATCCCCAATCACTTCAACCAATCAGACCACTCAATCAATGACATCCGAGTGAAAGGTCTGTGGCTTCTACACAATAACAACACCATAGACAGGAAAGACAGAGAATCCCACCTCATAAATAAACTTGGAACACGCAAACCACATGGTCTTAACGACAAACCATGAGTAACAAAATTCAGACATGCCGTTTCATGTCTCTTCCTGTTCCCACGCCTACCAGATTCTTGGCACCGGGCACAATCTACTCCCTTATCTCTTGGCTCTTGCCCTGTGCCTTCTTCAGAACAGGGCTATACCGATATAGCATGGCCACTTCTCAAAATTGCGGAACTCATCTCACTTCCCTTTTGACATCACAGTTGCCTCCCCTCTCCCCTTTTCTTACTACTGCTCATGATGACATGGGCATTCCATCTCTTACCCACTGGACGAGGCGGCAGGGAATTTTTAGTCCCGTTTTTTATTATCCATTGTTTGGTGTCTGTGATTTGTCTGTGACCGTGCGTTCGCGCTTGACAAAGGCTAGTTGGCCGAAAATTTGCGCTTGTTTTGTTTGTCTTGTTGAGACGCGCTTACATTGGTTTTCTTGTTCTTCTGGTTTGTGTTTGCTTGGGCGCGGGCAGTCACTCTTGTTTTGGATCTTGTAATTGTCTTGTTATTTAAGTTTATATATCCCTTGTGCCATGATCAGCATACACATGGCACCTGGCCAGCTCATGGGTTTATGTGCAGGTTTAAGGCTTGTGCCATGATCACCATACACATGGCACCTGGCCAGCTCGTGGGTTTATGTGCAGGTTTAAGGCTTGTGCCATGATCACCATACACATGGCACCTGGCCAGCTCATGGGTTTATGTGCAGGCTGAAGGCTTGTGCCATGATTACCATACACATGGTACCTGGCCAGCTCATGGGTTTATGTGAAGGCTTAAGGCTTGTGCCATGATCACCATACACATGGTACCTGGCCAGCTCATGGGTTTATGTGCAGGCTTAAGGCTTGTGCCATGATCACCATACACATGGCACCTGGCCAGCTCATGGGTTTATGTGCAGGTTTAAGGCTTGTGCCATGATCACCATACACATGGCACCTGGCCAGCTCATGAGTTTATGTGCAGGCTTAAGGCTTGTGCCGTGATCACCATATACATGACACCTGGCCAGCTCATGAGTTTATGTGCAGGCTTAAGGCTTGTGCCAT
>JAPXFY010000028.1:31524671-31527171 GCA_030674185.1 Monoplex corrugatus
GTGTGCGCGGGCGTGTGTGTGTGTATGTGTCTGTGTGTGTTTGTGTGTGTGTGTGTGTGTGTGTGTGTGTGTGTGGTGTGTGTGTGTGTATGTGTTTGTGTGTGTGTGTGTGTGTGTGTGTGTGTGTGTGTGTGTGTGTGTGTGTGTTTAGGATCAGTGCACTCAGGTACTCTCCTTTGTGCTCACCATTTTTTTTCTCCCATTTTCTAGCCATTTCATAGGCCACAGTTAATTCGTATTCATATTCATATTCATATTCATATTCATATTCATAGTCATAGTCATAGTCAAATTCATGTTTGTATTCATATTCATATTGATATTGATATATTCATATTCATATTTGTATTCACATTGGTATTCATATTCATATTAATTTTCATGTTCATATTCACATTGGTATTCATATTCATATTTATATTCATGTTCATATTCACATTGGTATTCATATTCGTATTTATATTCATAATCATATTCTTTGTGGTGATAAATTTATTGTCCCCGTTGAGAACGCGTCGCCACAGTGCAGCGCCACCCGTTTCTTTTACCAAGGTTTTAGAAAGGCAAGAAGCCTATTGGCCTTTAAGAGGATCGATCTGGGAAGTCAACCTATCTCTCCAATATTTTATACCAGGGCAGCCAGTCGAATGCCCTGCTCTTCACGATTTTCAACTGCCGTGGGATCTTAAGCATGCGCAGGCCAGAAGACACGCGGGTCCGCCTCGTTTTTCGTCCCCTTTCGAAGGACTAGATGTTCACTTTGATTTTCCGGCAAAAGTCAGGAGAAAAGTCGAGATCTCAACGGGAAACGAACCTGAACTCTCTAGTTAAGTTATTAGCAGGTGAACGTCTGAGCCATTTTGCCATTCTTCTCGTTGGGAGAATTTGGGGCAGTTTTTGCAATGTTATGATGATGACGTTGAAGATGATAAAATCACGATGCTATGCGGTTCCATTTAGCATTAAGACTACGTGACAAGACTGTACTCTATTTTTTCAGTTTCTCAAGATGACGTCTCCGCGCTCGGAATGAATTCCATATGCACTAACGTCAAAGATGCCACGTGTATGGTGATCATGGCACAAGCCTTAAGCCTGCACATAAAGCCATGAGCTGGCTAGGTTCTGAGTGCTCTATGGTAATTGTTATAATATTTACTCGTATCAACCAGGTTCGAGACACACAGACACCTACGGTGTTGGTCAGGAGATTTTAAGCAACACCCCCAACGACGCTTCTGTGAAGTGGATGAACCACGACTGTGTGGTCCCAGTCTTCCCAATCAGCCCACAGCACTGTCAACTCTGGTTAGATTTTGTTTGGAGCGGAAAAATCCCACAGTGATTTTAAAAGGACTGATGGGGATTTGAACCCACAACCTACTAGTCGATTGCATTAACCACTGTACCTCGGGGCCTGGTCAGCAGATGCAGCTTTGTTGCCAGGAACATCCGTCTGCTAGTTAACCCTGCTAGCGAGAATGTGATTAAGTTCAGTATTACCCCCGTGGTGATGCCAGGGGCTCTTTCAGTATAAATAGTGTCCCCACCTCCTGGAAATTCTGTGCTAGGAATTTCTTCTTTTCTGTCACTCTCTTTGTTTCTGCCTTGTTCCTTTGCTGTCATATCCTCTCACCTTTTTTTCTGCCTTGCTGGTCCATTTATCTGTATGTATTCCAAACTAAATAAGAGGGAAGCAGGGAGAATTTTAAATATCAACTAAGTAACATAACTCTTGAGAATCACGGAGTTATCTCCCATGTAGAATTTCTCAAACCCAACACAGTTTGCGCTACCCATTCAGCTAGCCATAGATGCAGCCGCAAAGCATAAAGTGGTAAGCTCAGAATGTTCTGTATGTATTCGATAAAGTCTTTATTATTTTCCCTTGGGATTGATAACTGGATACATGTATTTAGTGCGTGTTTGGCTCCAGGGAAATAAAATATGCGGAAGCAATTTAAGGTAATTAAGGCACGTTCTATTTTCTGTATGTTTTGGTGTCGTTAGTAAAGTTTCAGATTGTATTCAGGTATGATTTTTAAATTCTTTGTGTGATAAATTGGACGGAGTGGTTAACGCCAGGGGCATCTCATTAGATTATATGCGCGAATGCATTGAATTATGTACTTAATTTTCTTTTTTTTTTCCCTGTTGAATTATTGCATATGTTTTGAAACGGTCAAAGCCCTGATATGACTCTACGCAGTCGGTTGGGCTTTGAAGAAAAAGAACAACAACAATAAGCTAGGGATTTGGGAGTGACTCCATACACTACCCCATCCATCGTATTATATTAGAATAGGCCCGTGGTGTAGTGGTTAACGCAACGGACTACCGACTGGAAGGTTGTGGCTTCGAATCCCCATCAGTACCTTCAAAAATCATTGTGGGATTTTTCAGCTCTAACCGGCTCCTACCCAGAGTTGGGCGTGCTATGGGCTCAGTGGGAAGACTGGAACCACACAGTCGAGTCTCATCTACTTCGCGGATGCGTCAT
>JAPXFY010000028.1:31542171-31549671 GCA_030674185.1 Monoplex corrugatus
TTTCACTATAAGTGATATTAGTGTGTGTGTGTGTGTGTGTGTGTGTGTGTGTGTGTGTGTGTGTGTGTGTGTGTGTGAATTGAGTTTAGTGAACAGACATTAAATCAAAGACCACCACCACACACACATACTCACACTACATATATGTTTATAGATATATATGTATATATACATATATATCTATGTATATATATATTTATATATATATCATCCATTTCCATCGCCGTGGACGACGGTAGGAGCTCCACTCTTTATCACTAAGGATCGCCAGCGACACGGTCTCTGCTCCTGTGTATGATGTCATGGAGTCCCAGTTTGCAGGCGTCAGCGATGTTGTCCATAAATGATTTTGCTGGCCTTCCTCGTTTTCTCTTTGCCTCGACTCTCCCCTGCAGGACTGATGTCATCAAGTCGGTTCTTGTGTTTCTGTTCATGTGCCAGATACATTTCAATTTTCTTTTGTTGATCTCTGTGAGCATTTTACGTTGGACAGCTAATTCCTTTAGCACGCTTTCGTTGGTTCTATCTATCTATCTATCTATCTATCTATCTATCTATCTATCTATCTATCTATCTATCTATCTATCTATCTATCTATATATCTATCTATCTATCTATCTATCTATCGATCTGTCGATCTATCTATCTATCTATCTACCTATCTATCTATCTATATATGTATATATATATATATATATATGTATGTGTGTGTGTGTGTGTGTGTGTGTTTTTTTTGTGTGTGTGTGTTTGTCTGTGTGTGTGTGTTTGTGTGTGTGTATGTTTGTGTGTGTGTGTGTGTGTGTGTGTGTGTGTGTGTGTGTGTGTGTGTGTGTGTGTGTGTGTGTGTGTGTGTGTGTGTGTCAAGTGTTTGTCTGTGTCTGTGTCTGTGTGTGTGTCTGTGTGTCCGTATCCTTTTCATGTTGTTCTTTGCTTGTCAAGTAATAACAATTTGTATGCTTGAGCCATGGTTCACGTTATCTCGTAAGATGACATTGAATATTGTTATGTGTCTAATTTGCATAGAATCTTTCCTTGCTTATAGCTGAACAGATTTTCAGAAATGGTTTTTGTCGTGATCAGATGCATCAAGTCATTTTCTGGAATTTGTTCAGATGTATCAGTCAACGACACATTCCAGAGACCCACAAAAAAACTCCATAAAAAACAAACAAACAAAAAACCCGAAGCAAAACGCAAGATATTCTGACGAGCTCCCTTTTAGCACATGAATTATGAGAGAAAACTAAGCCAGTTTGTACTTCTCAAGGTCACTGTGACCCTGAGAAAGCTGCAGTGAAAATGAAACTTATATAAATAAATACACAAATAGAGAAATAAATTGATAAATAAATAAATAACCAAATAAATAAACAAACAAATGAATAAATAAATGTAAATAAATACATAAATAAAGAAATACATAAATAGATAAAGAAATAGATAAACGATAGATAATGAATAAGATAAATGAATAAATACATAAATAAGTAAACAAATAAATAAATAAAGAGATAAATGGATGGAACAATGTATGAATGAATGAATGAATGAGTAAATAAATGAATAAATGAGTAAATAAATGAATGAATGAATGAATGAGTAAATAAATGAACGAATGAATGAATGAGTAAATAAATGAATGAATGAATGAACGAATGAGTAAATAAATACATAAATGAATATACAATAAGTAAACAAACAAACAAATATGAAAAATAAACAAATAAAAAGTACATAGAATGTATGAATGAATAAGCAAATAAATAAATAAATAAATAAATAAATAAATCTGATTTTAGACTTTCTGGGAGGTGTGTGTGATCGCAAACTTGAAGTCTACCTTCCAAAAATGAGCTGTTTCAACTCCACAATCCAGAACTTTTACGAAGATTTGGTAAAATCCACTCATAAACAACTAACCAAAACACACACACACACACACACACACACACACACACACACACACACACACACACACACACACACACACACACACACACCTCTCTCTCTCTCTCTCTCTCGCACACACACAGACAAGACATATATATATACACATACACACACACACACACACACACACACTCTCTCTCTCTCTCGCACACACACACACATACACACACACGCACGCACGCACGCACGCACACACACACACACACACACACTCACACACTCATACACACTCGCACACACACATGGAATATGAATATGAATATGAATACGAATACGAATACGAATATGAATATGAATACGAATATGAATACTAATACGAATACGGATATGGATATGGATATGAATGTGAATATGGATATGGATATGGATATGGATATGAATATGAATATGGATATATGGATATGAATATGAATATGGATGTGAATATGGATTTGGATATGAATATGGATATGAATATGGATATGGATATGAATATGAGTATGAACGTGGATATGAATATGAGTATGAATATGAATATGAACATGAATATGAATAAAAATATGAATACCAAGATGAATACGAATACGAATATGAATACGAATACATACATGAATAAGAACATGAATATCATCAAGGATAATTATTTTGCCTGGTTTGCTTTGTTGTATCCATTCCAGTAAGTTACGCCAGGCTTCTCTATATAGCTTTCACGCCAACAGTTTCATCTCCCAAGGACATTTGGGTACAGAGATGATGGGACAGGTCATCAAGGAAAAGTGATAAAATTCCAGGATCTCTCGCTGAATTTACGACGACGCTGTCTCCGTCCTTTTATCTCAGCGAAGAAGATGCAAAGATGTATTGTGTGTGTTCTCATGCATAAGGTAATGCCTGGTAACGTAAGACGCCCACAGGTTGTTTAGCATCTCCCATCAATCATAATGGCCTTGCTGTCTCTCGGAAAAAATATGACTGTCCACCACAAAATGAGTCGTAAGTCACCTGACGGTGTTTGTTGCTAGCAGCCGAGATAAGAGGCAGGCGTGACAAGAGGGTGATTCGGGGATTTCGACTTAACCCTTCGACATCCACACCTTATCCATCAGCTGAAAAAAAAAATTAACCCTTCGTCTCCCTTATCTTATTCACCAGCTTCTTGCAGGTAGCTTGTGGTGGATAGGGTGAAGGAGTCAAAGAGTTAAGTTTTTGTTTTGCTGGTATGTTTGACAATGCAGGATGCTGGTGGATAGGGTGAAGGAGTCAAAGGGTTAAGTTTTTTGCTTTGCTGGTATGTTTGGCAATGCAGGATGCTGGTGGATAGGGTGAAGGAGTCAAAGAGTTAAGTTTTTGCTTTCCTGGCATGTTTGACAATGCAGGATGCTGGTGGATAGGGTGAAGGAGTCAAAGGGTTAAGTTTTTGCTTTGCTGGCATGTTTGAGAATGCAGGACGCTGGTGGATAGGGTGAAGGAGTCAAAGGGTTAAATCTTTGCTTTGCTGGCATGTTGACAATGCAGGATGCTGGTGGATAGGATGAAGGAGTCAAAGGGTTAAGTTTTTGCTTTGCTAGCATGGTTGAAAATGCAGGACGCTGGTGAACAGGGTGCGGGAATAACAAAGGGTTAAACTGATACTTGTAACGCTTTTAACCCTTGCAACACTCTGTAATTTTAAACACTGTGATTCTTTCTTTGTTAAAACGATATACGAAAAACACCCATTCGAGTTACCAAAAAACACTCCGAGTGTACGGCTGAGACCCAGAGCATCAATGCCTCGACACTGTCTGGACAATCATCTTCTAAAGCTCTCTCCACGCCACTTGATCGCTATTTCATCATACAAAGGAGTGGCGGGGGGGGGGGGGGGGGTGTCCATGCGCTACATGATCCATTCGGCCCCAGTCATCAGTTACCTTTTTACAAACTGAACGGCAAGGTGGGGAGATGACAAACCCTGGGACACAGCCACACAACGCGCACCAACCAGGTCCAGCCCAGCCACCGGACCAAGAGAGAATAGAAGAGCCCTCTCTCGTCCTTCTCTGGTCCTTCATCTCTCTATAGATACTTTAGGGCAGCTCGCCCTGCTACCAGGTCCTTTAGCTGCCATTTCCTTTCTCCTTACTATAATCTTTACAGTTAGCAGTCGGAAGCTCCCAATGTTGTCTTACTTCAACCACAGGTGTTGTTTGAACGGTCACTTAAGTGACTAGGTATGGTGCTCCAGACACAGCCCATTTTGCTGTTCTGCAAGGTCCGACATGCTCAAAAAAACAAAACAAAAACAAAAACAACAACAACAACAACAACAACAAAACAACAACAACAAAGGACCCCATATTTGCCGTCTTTCAAAATAGGCAGCGGGTCTTTCCCTGCAGTCATGAAGTCTGGTTCCCTGAAATCAGCAGCCAAGCCACAAGCCGAAGTTAACAAGAAACACCACGAGGTTCATTTTTGAACTTCCAATGTAAAAATATCATTCTGTACATTAAGAAAACTGATAAGATTGACAAATATATTTCGAATATACGTACTTTTCAAAGACTTTTAAATAAGATTCAGAATTGTACCGTGTAATGCCAGAGTGGACGACTTTGATTTGTCAGTCTTTTAATGCTCAATGGAATAACTATAAACCACTGTTTTCTTAATAGAGAACAAATTCATCTTTATGATATGGTTGAAATCTTGATGTTCACTTTGAAATCTCCCATGTATGTTGTATGTTATTATTTGTTTTGTCTTCTGTGTGTTGTGTGTTGTTAGATGTTTAAAACGTTCCTCTTATGTGTATGAATTGAGATTACTTTTTGTTGTTGTTACTACATTGCTTGTTGAGATGTGTATTCGCTGTTCATCATCATCATCATCATCATCATCATCATCATCATCTCATCATCATCATCAGGTGCCCTGCCGCATGGCGTTGGCGACCATGGGCTTCCAACCATCTCTATCTCTCGTTGCCCCTAGCATCTCCCCCACCCTCCTCATCCCCAGCCATTTTGCAAGTCCGTCCAGCATTCTCTCCCTGGGTCTACCTGGTGTTCTCTTTCCCTCCAGCTTTCAGGTTGTGACCAGGTGCTCCAAATCCCCCTCCCTCATAAAATGGCCTATAAATGTTGCCTGTCTTTTCCTAATCTTCCTTATGAGTGATCTACTTGTGTCTGCCTCCATCAAGACTGTTTCGTTTGTTTTCTTTGCTGTCCATGGAACTCTCAACATTCTACTGAGAAACCACATCTCGGCTGCCTCAATCTTGCTCTGGCTTTGCTTGCTGACTGTCCACGCCTCGCATCCGTACAACAGTATTGGTTCTATATAACATTCAAGGACTCTCTTTCTGATGTTACTTGATCGGCATTTGTTGGTAAGAATGCTTGTCATCTTCTTGAATGCTGTTTTGGCTTGGCCGATTCTGCCAGCTATTTCCGATGTGCATCTGCCGTCTGATGAAATGACCGTTCCCAGGTATTTGAACTTATTAACCTGTGTCAAGGTTGTGCCATTTGCTGTTATTTTGCAAGACGGGATTTCATGTTTTTTACTGATCACCATGACTTCAGTCTTCCTGTTGTTTATATTCACTGTTAACATGGAATAAAAAAAAAAAGGTGAAAAAAGAAAGAAACACCACGAGGGTGTAGATGTAGCCCTGAGCACCAAATGCCTCGCCATTCTCCGGACAGCCAACTGCCAAGATCCTGACGGCACTCGATGACCATTTCATTATGCAAATCGGGGAGGGGGGGGGAGGAAGTGTTGCATGACCTATTCGGACCCAATCATCTTACCTTGTTTACAAACCAAATGGCAAGATGAGGAAATGACAGCCACACAACGCACATCAACGCATGCAACAACCTTAACTTCTAAAAATGTGATTCTTTCTTTGTTAAAATGATATATCAAAAACACCCATCTAATACTTTACCAGCAAGTTTTAAGATGAAATTAAATGGAAAATGCCTGTTTTCAGCACCTAATTGCCTAAGCAACAGTCAACAAGCAAAACAAGAACAAGATTGACGCAGCCGAGATGTAGTTTCTAAGAAGAATGTTGACAGTTCCATGGACAGCAAAGAAAACAAACGAGACAGTCTTGATGGAGGCAGACACAAGTAGACCACTCATAAGGAAGATTAGGAAAAGACAGCCAACATTTATAGCCCAATTTATGACGAAAGGGGAATTGGAGTTCCTGGTCACAACAGGAAAGCTGGAGGGAAAGAAAGCACACAGGTGGACCCAGGGAGAAGATATTGGACGGACTTACAGAGTGGCTGAAGACAGAGAGGGTGGAAGAGGTGCTTGAAGCGACAAGGGATAGAAACAGATGGAAGGCCATGATGGCCAACGCCATGTGGCAAGGCACTTAATGATGATGATGATGATGATGATGATGATGATGATGATGATGATGATGATGATGATGATTATGATGATGATGATGATGATGAATAATTGCCTCTACGTTTCAGCAACAGATCCGTCGAAGCACATATTGATTGACAAGTGTGCATATTGTCACGAAGATTAGATGCTTGTTATTAAGGAGAAGTTATTGCTGAAAATCTGTTTCGGATGTCATTGTTGTTTTTACAATGGTCAATAAGAGGAGTGTCGTCTTCCAAGGCCCGTAATTCAGAGAATAAACATTTGGTTGTAAAGTGATTTTCACCATTAGAAAGAGCGTACGAACTACATGAAAATTATGCAATGTACTCAAAATGTCTGGGTGTGACAAGCGATTAATTTTGAAGTGGAAGATTACGACTGTGTATCTCCATGTAACGGACAAGCGTGTGTGTGTGTGTGTGTGTGAGTGTGTATGTGTGTTGTGTGTGCGTGTGTGTATGGTGGTGTGTGTGTGTGGTGTGTGTGTGGTGTGTGTGTGTGTGTGTGTGTGTGTGTGTGTGTGTGGTGTGTGTGTGTGTGTGTGTGTGTGTGAGTGTGTGTGTGTGTGTGTGTGTGGTGTGTGTGTAGTGTGTGTGTGTGTGTGTGTGGTGTGTGTGGTGTGTGTGTGTGTGTGTGTGTGTGTGTGTGTGTGTGTGTGTGTGTGTGTGTGTGTGTGTATGTGGTGTGAGTGTGTGAGTGTGTGGTGTGTGTGTGTGTTGTGTGTGTGTGTGCAGTAATACACTTGTGTGGATGAGACAGATGGTTAATGACAACTTTTGTCCATGAATACACGCCTGATAAGATGAGTGCCTGGCTCCTAGCTCACAACTCTCTGTCTGTCTGTCTGTCTGTCTGTCTGTTTGTCTCTCTCTCCCTCTCTCTATCTCTATGTCGGTCTCTCTGTCTCTCTGTCTGTCTGTCTGTTTGTCTCTCTGTCTCTCTCCCTCTCTCTATCTCTATGTCGGTCTCTCTCTCTCTCTCTCTCTGTGTCTGTCTGTCTGTCTGTTTGTCTTTCTCTCTCTCTCTGTCTCTCTCTCCCCCTCTCTATCTCTATGTCGGTCTCTCTCTCTCTCTCTATCTCTCTCTCTCTGTCTGTCTGTCTGTCTGTCTGTCTGTCTGTTTGTCTCTCTCTCCCTCTCTCTATCTCTATGTCGGTCTCTCTCTCTCTCT
>JAPXFY010000028.1:31557171-31567171 GCA_030674185.1 Monoplex corrugatus
AGTGTGATGTCAAAATGTGTCTGTCGATTCAGCTACTCTCTGCTGTTTGTTCTTGAAGATTGGATTGCGATTCGCTCGATAATGAATCAAGAATGTTTGTTTTGGTTTATGCTAACACTGAAAATATATGTTTGATTTCGTTGTATGGAAACATGTAGAATCCCTTGGAACAATCTGGAAATGACAAAGGAAACGTAGAATACCTTAGATCTTTTGAGAATGTTCAGGAAATCGTAAACAAATTTAAATTAATCTTTACAATGATTGGTTAGAAAGGGAAGGTTCGAGAATGCGGCTATGATTGGCTGAAAATCTAGGGAAAAGCGGAGAATATTCGGGAACTTTCCATGATGTTATAAATAAAGCGTGACTGCGGGTCAAGAGAGATCGATAAAAGAATTCAAACGTAAACCTGCTGTCAGAGATAGAGAAGTTGCTGTAGATTCGTGGAGTTCCTGTGTGTGTGTAGATTTGAGGGCTGAAGAAGAATAATTCTACAAACTAGGAGAGGTACATCGGATGTGTGAAGTTTTTACCCAGTTCCTGTTATGTTTTCTACGTTTTTCAAATAGACTGGTGTGTCAAACACATAAAGCGTTTTCATTACAATGTGATAAAAATCACTGGTGCTTCTCTGAAGGAGACACAACAGGGTTCTTTTTATTCATTTCCTGTTGTTGTTGTTTATTTATTTATGCATGTTATTTCATTTTATTTTTTAGTAGGACCATCTCACTCAAGGGGGTTACTTTTGTGTTCACCTTTTTTTCTTTTTTTTTTTTTGGTCCAATATTCTGCGCCACCTTAATGGCCACATAAGCTGGAACATTTTTTTTTCTTGTTTTTTTTTTTACAATGCAATGATGATGTTTTCGTGTGAGGATGATAATCATTACGCTATGGAGTTCCATCTAGCATCTAGGATGGAGGCTGCGTGATAGGGCTGTACTTTACGCTTATTATCATAAGATACCCTGGCGTCAACCAAGCCTGAGAGATACAGACACCTGCGGTGCTGGTCAGAAAATTTGAGCAACACCCTCAATGACGCATCCGTGAAGTGGATGAGACTCGGTTGCGTGGTCCCAGTCTTCCCAACGAGCTCATAGCGCGCCCAACTCTGGGTAGGAGCCGGTTAGAGCCGGAAAATCTCACAATGATTTTTGAAGGGACTGATAGGGATTCGAACGCACAACCTTCCAGTCGGTAGTCCGTTGCGTTAACCACTACACCACAGCGACTGACAGTACACGTTTTATGGTGACAACTTAAACGCCACAACATGTGAAAGGAAGGAAGCCCATGGCAGCTGCTGTGATCGTTGTTGCTTGCTGGCCCGTTTGTGATTAACCCTTCAATTCCCGCACACTATACAGCCACTGCCAAAACCTTAACCCTTTGACTCCCACACCCTATCTAACCACTGCAACAACTTAACCATTTGACTCACACACCATATCCAGCCACTTCTAAAACTTAACCCTTTGACTCCCACACCCTATCCAGCCACTGCAACAACTTAAGCCTTTGACTCACACACCATATCCAGCCACTGCAACAACTTAAGCCTTTGACTCACACACCCTATCCAGCCACTGCAACAACTTAAGCCTTTGACTCACACACCCTATCCAGCCACTGCAACAACTTAAGCCTTTGACTCACACACCATATCCAGCCACTGCAACAACTTAAGCCTTTGACTCACACACCATATCCAGCCACTGCAACAACTTAACCATTTGACTCACACACCATATCTAACCACTGCAACAACTTAACCATTTGACTCACACACCATATCCAGCCACTGCAACAACTTAACCATTTGACTCACACACCCTATCTAACCACTGCAACAACTTAACCATTTGACTCACACACCATATCCAGCCACTGCAACAACTTAAGCCTTTGACTCCCACATCCTATCCAGCCACTGCAACAACTTAAGCCTTTGACTCCCACATCCTATCCAGCCACTGCAACAACTTAAGCCTTTGACTCCCACATCCTATCCAGCCACTGCAACAACTTAAGCCTTTGACTCCCACATCCTATCCAGCCACTGCAACAACTTAAGCCTTTGACTCCCACATCCTATCCAGCCACTGCAACAACTTAAGCCTTTGACTCCCACATCCTATCCAGCCACTGCAACAACTTAAGCCTTTGACTCCCACATCCTATCCAGCCACTGCAACAACTTAAGCCTTTGACTCCCACATCCTATCCAGCCACTGCAACAACTTAAGCCTTTGACTCCCACATCCTATCCAGCCACTGCAACAACTTAAGCCTTTGACTCCCACATCCTATCCAGCCACTGCAACAACTTAAGCCTTTGACTCCCACATCCTATCCAGCCACTGCAACAACTTAAGCCTTTGACTCACACATCCTATCCAGCCACTGCAACAACTTAAGCCTTGACTCCCACATCCTATCCAGCCACTGCAACAACTTAAGCCTTTGACTCACACATCCAATCAGCCATTGCAAAAACTTAACCCTTTGCCTCCCACACCTATCCAGCCATTCCAAAAACTTAACCATTTGACTCCCTCACCCTATCTAGCCACTTCTAAAACTTAACCCTTTTGACTGACACACCCTATGCAGCCACTGCAAAAAAATTAACTCTTTGACTCCTACACTGTATCCAGCCACTGCAAAAACTTAACCCTTTGACTCCCACATCCTATCCAGCCACTGCAAAAATTTAACCCTTTGACTCCCGCATCCTATCCAGCCACTGCAAAAAAATGTAACCCTTTGACTCCCTCCCTCACCCTGTTCATCAGCTTTCTGCATGGTGAGGGATTCAAAAGGTTACGTTTTTACTTTGTCAGCATAGTTGACAGTGCAGGATGTTGGTGGACAGGGCGCGGGAGTCTAAGGGTTAATCAAACACTGGCATGGTGGTTTTGCTGATCGCCACTGCCTGAGGCCTGAGGGGAGAAGTGTTTGGTTTCCAGCGGCATTTTACCGTTTGTAAATTCCTGCAGTCGTGTTAGTCATCCAAACGCCATCTTCGTGCTTTTCCGCTATGCAAACAAGTCCTTTACTCAAGCGTTTAGATGGATCCGATAATCTGATGGATTGATTGTCTGCCGAGTCCCTAACGGTAACCGCTGTCATTAATAGGTTACAAAACGCTTAACTGAGCAAATCTGACATCCAGTTGATTAGGAATTAATGTACATCTTATTGGCACGTCTTTCTCTACTTCAAAATTGATACAAACGCGACAATTCCAGTTTCAGTTTCAATTTCTCAAGACGACGTCTCCGCGTTCGGAACGAATTCCCCATGCACTAACGGTCACAAGTGCCACGTGATGGAGAAGATCCAGAGTGATCAAGGCACAAGTCTTAAGCCTGCACATAAATCCATGAGCTGGCCCCAGATAATTCCATGACTCAAGGGCCACAGGGGAGCGAGAAGGCAGACACCAGCCCCTCCCCGGGGGGCAGGGGAGGGGCAGCACCACGAGGGCGGAGCCTATCCCCCCCTCGCTCCAAACCCACATTCACATTCACATTTTGTTCAAAGACTTCAGAAAGGCAAGAAGACTAACTGGTCTTCAAGGGCTTTATAATAATGAAAGTTCAGTGGCGGCTTTGAACTTAAAACAAGCACTCCTTAATCCAAAACAAGTATGCCTGCCCGCGTTCAAGCAAACAGGAACCAGAAAAAAAAAACGCGAAAAAAAAAAAAAAAATGAATAAGAACACGTATTTAATACAAGACAAGACAGGCGCAAATTTTCGGCCAACTGGCCTTTGTCATGCGTGAGATCTCAAACAAACACCAGATACAAAAATTAGGAGAAAAAGACTGAAACTTCCCTGCTGCTCTGTCCAGTTTTGATAATTTTGGTACCTGGTGTTTGTTCGTGATCTCACGCTTGCCAAAGGCCAGTTGGCCGAACATTTGCGCCTGTCTTGTCTTGTTGTATTAAGTGTGTGTTCTTATTCTTTTGTGTGCGTGTGTTTTTTTTCTTTTTTTTGTGTGTGTGTTTTTTTTTCCTGGTTCCTCTAAGCTTACTTTACTTTTACTTTTTACTTTTTCCTTCCGCTTGTACCGGTGGGCGTCGCGGGGAGATACAGTCGTCTGTCAGCAGCAAGGCGGGTGGCCTGGAGAAGGGACATCTCGTGAGCTCTGAGGATGTCTGCCACGGAGTCGCTCCATCGTCGTCTTGGTTTTCCTCTGGCTCTCCAGCCAGAGTATCTGGTGTTGTATGCCCGAAGAGCTGGTTGGTTTAGGGGCATACGTGTGAGGTGTCTGAACCACTTGATCCTCATATGTTCGATGTGTTGTAGGATTGGTGTTGCTCCGACCATGTCTCGTATCACCTCATTTCTGATCTTGTCCCGCCTTGTCTTGTTTACTGCTTTCCTCAGGCATTTCATTTCACAGGTGACCAGTTTTCTCTCGAGGACTTTAGTTAGGGACCATGTCTGGCACTGGTATGTCAGCGTTGGTAGAAAAATGGCGTTGATGAGTTTCGCCTTAGTGCTGGTGGGGAATGCTGGGGTGTTTCAGGAGAGGGGCAAGTTGGTAGCTGACTCCGTTGGCTTTCTGGCATCTGGTCTCGATTTCTCTGTCTAGTTTGCCATTTTCAGTGAAGATGCTGCCCAGGTATTTAAATTCACTGGCTTGCTTCAACTGGGTTCCGTTGAAGTTGATATCCAGTTTGTTTGGTCTCTTACTGACAGTCATGACCTCTGTCTTGCTGATGCTGACCTTCATGCCGTATGTCTCGCAGCTTTCATTGAGCTGGTCTGTGTGCTCCTGTAGCTGTATCTTGTCATTGTTCACCATTGCCTGGTCGTCCGCAAACATGAGTTCATTGAGTGCCTCAGGGTCTGGGTTTGCCTCCTTCGTAATCTGATCCATATAGAATATTCCTCTAAGCACTCCCCAGTTTTACCAAGAGATCAGATCTCTGCACTCCAGGCGCCGAGGCGCTAAACTCCGCCCTTTTAGGGAGTCTGCAAACGAAGGGAAAATGGCCACTGCTGGCTATCAACAACTCTGACTGGAGCTCGTCACAGCAGATCTTTCACTTGCATGTTTTGATAACATGAAGATATTGTTATACGATCGTGAGGCGTGGACAGTCAACAAGCAAAGCCAGAACAAGATTGAGGCAGCCGAAATATGGTTTCTAAGAAAAATGTTGAGAATTCTATGGACAGCAAAGAAAACAAACGAGACAGTCTTGATGGAGGCAGACACAACAAGATCATTGATAAGTGTCATGTGCACAGTGATGTGTGCACATGGTCTTGTGTGTGTGTGTGTGTGTGTGTGTGTCGGGTGCATGGAGTAATGTATGGACCAAATACGGAATATAAACACGCGAAGTCATTACGTCATCCAGATGACGTCAATGTTCCCGTGATGTCACGGAGAGAGATAGGTACAAACATTTTTTTTTAGCAGACCAGGTTGTCTGATGCTGGAGGGGGGGGGGGGGATAAAAATATGTTTAAACTCGGGAAGTTCCATGAGTGCCACGTTAAAAGTATTTGGTGGTATTGAACGAGATTTGTGAGACAAGATTGTGTTAATATTGAATATTCTGTGAACCAGAGTTGTGAGACAGGATGTGTTAATATTAGATATCGATGAACCAGAGTTGTGAGACAAGATTGTGTTAATATAGATTTTTTTGAACCACGTTGTGAGACAAGATTGTGTTAAAAATATTTTCTCGTGACAGAGTTGTGAGACAAGATTGTTAAATATTGGATATCTTTGAACAGAGTTTGTGAGCAAGATTGTGTTAATAGTAGATATCTGTGAACCAGAGTTGTGAGACAAGATTGTGTTAATATTGGATTTCTGTGTGAACCAGAGTTGTGAGCAAGATTGTGTTAATAGTTGATATCTGTGAACCACAGTTGTGAGACAAGATTGTGTTAATAGTAGATATTCTGTGAACCAGAGTTGTGAGGACAAGATTGTGTTAATAGTAGATATCCTGTTGTACCTGCGTTCTTTCCATTGGATGTTTAGTTTCTGTTTCTGAGGAGAAATGTTCCCTACACTTTGTGGTTGGCGGTTTCACTTGTAGTATAAGAGTGGTGTTGAAAGAGGAACTGGAAGAGAGGAATAAGGAATAGAAAAAGAAGAGAAGAAAAAATGGGGAGAAGGAGAAGAAGAGGAGCAGAAGACGAAGAAGAAGAGAAAAAAAACAAAACAAAACAAAACAAAACAAAAAGACGTTAATGTGAAGGTGCGTGGTTATAAATGTTGTATGTGTGATGTGTGAAAGTAAATAGTAATAAATGTAAAAGAATTTAATATCGTGATCTATTTAGTGACATTGGTTGAAAGCAGTCAGTGCGGTTGCGTGACGGACGAATACTTTTTGCATGTATTGACTGCGTGAGCATGTGAAAAAAAAAGCATGACACTAAGAAAGATTAGGAAAAGACAGGCGACGTTTATAGGCCATTTTATGAGGAAAAAGGGGAATTGGAGCACCTAGTCACAACAGAATAGCTGGATGGAAAGAGAGCACCAGGTAGACCCAGGGTGGACATGCACAGTGGCTGACTACAGAGAGGGTGGAAGATGTGCTTGCGGCAACAAGGGATAGAAACATATGGAGGGCCATGATCGCCAACGCCATGTGGCAAGGCACTTGATGATGATGATAATGATGATGATGATGATGATGATGATGATGATGATGATGATGATGAAGATATTCTAGTATTTGACCGAAGCAAGGGGTGTATTGTTCATATGTTCATATTCATTTCCTTTTGTCACAGTGGAGTTACTCGGGCTGCTCTCCCTTTTGAGAGCGCGACGATGCAGTACAGGGTGAAACATGGCGTCAATCAATATTTCATGAGTTCAGATCAAAACGCATGATCGAGGGGTCACATCATCATCAAGTGCCTTGCCACATGGCGTTGGCCATCATGGCCTTCCATCTGGTTCTATCCCTTGTTGCCGCAAGCACTTCTTCCATCCTCTTTGTCTTCATCCACTCTGCAAGTCCGTCCAATATCTTCTCCCTGGGTCTACCTGGCGCTCTCTTTCCCTCCAGCTTTCCTGTTGTGACCAGATGCTCCAATTCCCCTTTCCTCATAAAATGGCCTATAAATGCTGCCTGTCGTTTCTTCCTTATGAATGATCTTCTTGTATCTGCCTCCATCAAGACTGTCTCGTTTGTTTTCTTTGCCGTCCATGGAACTCTCAACATTCTTCTTAGAAGCCACATCTCGGCTGCCTCAATCTTGTTCTGGCTTTGCTTGTTGACTGTCCAGTTCGAGGGGTGTACCGCAAAATCATCGGCGATTTTGGCTAAAGGGCATGTGGTATTTCCCAGATCCAGTAGTTCCCATTTGAAGAAATTCCAGACGGCAGCTTAGGGCAAAAGGTTATGTTAAAGGTGGTGTGCAGATTGTTACATCATTGCAATTCAGGACTTGATGAAGAACAGTTCTGCAATGTGTGACATGCTTGAAACCAGAACACTCGGAAATGGAATGCGATCGCTAATTTTTTTTCTCCTTCTTTTTTAAAAAAACTTTTTATTCATTTTCAGACATATAGATCTCACAAACATCTTAAAATGTACACAATGCATAATCAACAGATCTAACAAAATGTAGAAAGAACAAGCATTCATTGCAATACATATACATATATATCCGTACACATATATATATATACATATACATATACATGTACAAGACACACACATACACACATACATGTATACACACATCTACATCTACATATATATATATATATATATATATATTATATATTATATATATATATATGCACATACACATACACACACATATAATATACATACACACACATATACATACATATACACATACACACACACATATATATACATATGTATATACATACACACACACACACACATACATATACATACACAAACATATATATCGCTAATTTAATTAATTAAACTTGACAAGCGTAAATTTCTGGCCAAATGGTCTTCGTCAAACCATGCCCCAAAAAGACAGCAAACAAACAAATACGCAAAACTTACGACGAAAAGTAACCGAATTTCCCCGATGTTTTGTCGAGTTGAGAGAAAATGACTTGCATAACATTGTCATGTGGTTGTGTTTATCCTCAATCTTAACACAAGTCTGTGCCATATCTTTCAAGTTACCTTGTAGGTAGATTTGTGTAGTGTTGTGTGTGTGTGTGTGTGTGTGTGTGTGTGTGTGTGTGTGTGTGTGTGTGTGTGTGTGTGTGTGTGTGTGTGTGTGTGAGTGAGTGAGTGAGTGTGTGTATGTGTGTGTGTGTTGTGTGTGTATGTGTGTGCTTGTGTGTGTATATATGTATGTGTATGTATGTGTGTGCGCGTGTGTGTATGTTTTGTGTGTGTGTATGTGTGTGTGTGTATATATATATATATATGTGTGTGTGTGTGTATGTGTTGTATGTGTGTGTATGTGTGTATGTGTGTGTATGTGTGTGTGTGGCGCGCGTGCGTATGTACGTGTGTGTATGTGTATGTTTAATTATTTGATCAGTACATTCAAGGTGACGATTAATGGGCAGGATGATTTTGTTCAAATCATTGGATGACGATTTAGAAAGAACCACAACTGCAATATTAAATTGCTCCTTTCTCTACCAAGATACGCTATAGCGTATTTCACACGCACGTCTGTTTGTTAATGAAATGCACTATAGAAGAGTGGCAAAATGGTTCAGACGTTCGCCTGCCAATACCTAGAATCTAGGTTCCAGGGATCATTTCTTGTTGAAACGTCGACTTTTCTTCTCAGTTTGACCGAAAAATCGAACTGAATTTCTGGTCGGTCGGAAAAAGAAAAAACGAGCGGACCTGTGTGCCTTCTGACCTGCGCACACTTAGCATCCTACACGGCGGTTGAAAATGGTAAAGAGCAGGCCGTTTGCCTGGCTGTCTTGGTATTATAAAACATTGGAGATTTCCCAGTTCCCTCCTCTTTAAAGCCAATTAGGCTTCTTACCTGTCTGATGCCTTGATCTCACCTGTCTCACCTGTCGGCGTCACTGGGTTCGGTGTTCGCCGCTGCACATTTTGACACCACGATCTTCCTCCAGGCCTCTCTGTCTTGACTTTTGTGGACACATTTTGGAATATTTAGGCCACTGATGTTAAATATGTACGCTTTAGTTAAAAAACACTTAAAAATTGGATGGCGCTGAACAGCGGCGACGTGCTGTCAAAGAGGAGAGCTGATGAAAGAGCTGGGAAAAAATGATCTCAGACTTCGAAGCCACTGAATAGATAGATAGATAGGTAGATAGATATATAGATATCAGAGAGATAGATAGATAGATAGGTAGATAGATATATAGATATCAGAGAGATAGATAGATAGATAGATAGATAGTAGATATATAATAGATATCAGAGAGATAGATAGATAGATAGATAGATAGATAAATAGATAGATAGTAGATAGATATATAGATATCAGAGAGATAGATAGATAGATAGGTAGATATAATATATAGATATCAGAGAGATAGATAGATAGATAGATAGGTAGATAGATTATATAGATATCAGAGAGATAGATAGATAGATAGATAGTAGATAGATATATAGATATCAGAGAGATAGATAGATAGATAGATAGATAGTAGTAGATAGATATATAGATATCAGAGAGATAGATAGATAGATAGATAGATAAATAGATAGATAAATAGATAGATAGTAGATAATAGATAGATATTAGAGAGATAGATATTAGATAGATAGATAATAGATACATTGATAGATAGATAGATGGATAGATAGATAGATAGATAGACAAACAGACAGACAGATATATATAATATATATATATATATATATATATATATATTGTATAGATAAATAGATAGATAGATAGATAGATAGACAGATAGACAGATCGATAATAGATAGATAGATAGATAGATGGATAGATAGACAGATAGACAGACAGATAGACAGACAGAC
>JAPXFY010000028.1:31572171-31574671 GCA_030674185.1 Monoplex corrugatus
CAATCAGAATTGACAAAAGCGTTCTTTGTGGTTGCTAAGGAACATCTGTCACTGATTTTTTTTGGAAACACTTCTCTTCCGTTTTTCCCAAAACCAGGGATATGTCCATGTGACATTTCTATTGGTTACAACACCTGCATTTTGTTAATGTGTGTGTGTGTGTGTGTGTGTGTGTGTGTGTGTGTGTGTGTGTGTGTGTGTGTGTGTGTGTGTGTGTGTGTATGCACGTGCATACGTGTAGATATGTGTTTATGTGTGTCTGTGTGCGTGCATGCGAATGTGTGTGTGTGTGTGTGTGTGTGTGTGTGTGTGTGTGTGTATGCACGTGCATACGTGTAGATATGTGTTTATGTGTGTCTGTGTGCGTGCATGCGAATGTGTGTGTGTGTGTGTGTGTGTGTGTGTGTGTGTGTGTGTGTGTGTGTGTGTGAGTGCGCACGTGTGTGTGTATTTATGTGCGTGTATGTGTGTATACACGTGTAAATATATATATATACATATATATATATATATATATATACATATATATATACATGTGTGTGTGTGTGTGCACGTGCGCGTGCGAGCGTGCGCGCGAGCGCTAGATACACACTATATCATTAAAACAGATCGTTAATGCCCTTTCAATAACGTCAATAACATATTCCTCCAAAAACAAGACTTTCATGTCCCACTTTGTAAACACGTATATCGGTTTGTGATTGCCTACACATCAACCAAAAAAAAAAAAAAAAAAAAAAAAAAAAAAAAATAAAATGAAATAAAAATACAACCATAAAAATCCATTTTGCAATATATCATCTCATCCATCACCTATCCCGGAGTTTTGAAGACCGTTGGGGTGCCACAGAACATGATGTTATCCTGCTGTCTTCCTTCTGGTGTCCATGGTGATGTTATCCTGCTGTCTTCCTTCTGGTGTCCAGGGTGATGTTATCCTGCTGTCTTCCTTCTGGTGTCCAGGGTGATGTTATCCTGCTGTCTTCCTTCTGGTGTCCAGGGTGATGTTATCCTGCTGTCTTCCTTCTGGTGTCCAGGGTGATGTTATCCTGCTGTCTTCCTTCTGGTGTCCAGGGTGATGTTGTCCTGCTGTCTTCCTTCTTGTGTCCAGGGTGATGTTATCCTGCTGTCTTCCTTCTGGTGTCTAGAGAAGGGCAGTCCTGGTGATGTTGTTCTGCTGTCTTTCTTCTGGTGTCTAGTGAAGCGCAGTCCGGGTGATGTTGTCCTGCTGTCTTCCTTTTGGTGTCTAGTGAAGAGCAGTCTGGGTGATGTTGTCTTGCTGTCTTCCTTCTGGTGTCCAGTGAAGGGCAGTCCCGGTGATGTCTTGCTGTCTTCCTTCTGGTGTCCAGTGAAGGGCAGTCTATGTGACGTCATTCTGCTGTCTTCCTTCTGGTGTCCAGTGAAGGGCAGTCCGGGTGATGTTATCCTGCAGTCTTCCTTCTGGTGTCCAGTGAAGGGCAGTTCTGGTGATGTTATCCTGCTGTCTTTCTTCTGGTGTCCAGTGAAGGACAGTCCAGGTGATTTTGTCCTGCTGTCTTCCTTCTGGTGTCCAGTGAAGGACAGTCTGGGTGATGTTATCCTGCTGTCTTCCTTCTGGTGTCCAGGGTGATGTTATCCTGCTGTCTTCCTTCTGGTGTCCAGGTGATGTTATCCTTCTGTCTTCCTTCTGGTGTCCAGGGTGATGTTATCCTGCTGTCTTCCTTCTGGTGTCCAGGGTGATGTTATCCTGCTGTCTTCCTTCTGGTGTCCAGGGTGATGTTATCCTGCTGTCTTCCTTCTGGTGTCCAGGGTGATGTTGTCCTGCTGTCTTCCTTCTGGTGTCCAGTGAAGGACAGTCTGGGTGATGTTATCCTGCTGTCTTCCTTCTGGTGTCCAGGTGATGTTATCCTGCTGTCTTCCTTCTGGTGTCCAGGTGATGTTATCCTGCTGTCTTCCTTCTGGTGTCCAGGGTGATGTTGTCCTGTCTTCCTTCTGGTGTGCAGGTGATGTTATCCTGCTGTCTTCCTTCTGGTGTCCAGGGTGATGTTGCTCTGCTGTCTTCCTTCTGGTGTCCAGGTTGATGTTATCCTGCTGTCTTCCTTCTGGTGTCCAGGGTGATGTTGTCCTACTGTCTTCCTTCTGGTGTCCAGGTGATGTTATCCTGTCTTCCTTCTGGTGTCCAGGTGATGTTATCCTGTCTTCCTTCTGGTGTCCAGGGTGATGTTATCCTGCTGTCTTCCTTCTGGTGTCCAGGGTGATGTTGTCCTGTCTTCCTTCTGGTGTGCAGGTGATGTTATCCTGCTGTCTTCCTTCTGGTGTCCAGGGTGATGTTGCTCTGCTGTCTTCCTTCTGGTGTCCAGGTTGATGTTATCCTGCTGTCTTCCTTCTGGTGTCCAGGGTGATGTTGTCCTACTGTCTTCCTTCTGGTGTCCAGGTGATGTTATCCTGCTGTCTTCCTTCTGGTGTCCAGGGTGATGTTATCCTGCTGTCTTCCTTCTGGTGTCCAGGGTGATGTTATCCT
>JAPXFY010000028.1:31617171-31627171 GCA_030674185.1 Monoplex corrugatus
CTTCTCTCTCACTTTGTCTGTTTGTCTGTCTACCCCCTCTCACTCTGTGTCTCTCTGCTCTCTCTCTCTCGCTCTCTCTCTCTCGCTCTCTCTCTCTCTCGCTCTCTCTCTCTCTCACTCTCTCTCTCTCCGCTCTCTCTCTCTCTCTCTGCTCTCTCTTTCTCTCTCCCTCTCTTTCCCCTTCTCTCTCACTTTGTCTGTTTGTCTGTCTCCCCCTTCTCACTCTGTCTCTCTCTGTGTCTCTCTGCTCTCTCTCTCTCTCACTCTCTTTCCCCTTCTCTCTCACTTTGTCTGTTTGTCTGTCTCCCCCTTCTCATTCTCTCTCTCTGTGTGTCTCTCTGCTCTCTCTCTCTCTTTCCCCTTCTCTCTCACTTTGTCTGTCTGTCTGTCTCCCCCTTCTTACTCTCTCTCTCTCTCTGTCTCTCTGCTCTCTCTCTCTCTCTCTCTCTTTCCCCTTCTCTCTCACTTTGTCTGTTTGTCTGTCTCCCCCTTCTCACTCTCTCTCTCTCTGTGTCTCTCTGCTCTCTCTCTCTCTCTCTCTTTCCCCTTCTCTCTCACTTTGTCTGTCTCCCCCTTCTCACTCTGTCTCTCTGTGTCTCTCTGCTCTCTCTCTCTCTCTCCCTCTCTTTCCCCTTCTCTCTCACTTTGTCTGTCTCCCCCTTCTCACTCTGTCTCTCTCTGTGTCTCTCTGCTCTCTCTCTCTCTCTCACCCTCTCTCTCTCGCTCTCTCTCTCTCTCTTTCGTGCTCTCCCTCTCTCTCTCTGCTCTTTCTCTCTCTCTCTCACTCTGTCTCTCTCGCTCTCTCTCTCTCACGTGTACATCTTTACACACATACACGCACACAACTAAAGCACTGAAATAAAGGAAACAAAAGAAGGAAAAAAGGAAACAAAAGAAGGAAAGAAGGAAACAAAAGAAGGAAGAAAGGAAGAAAGAAGGAAAGAAGGAAAGACAGAAAAGAGGAAAGAAAGAAAGAGAGAGAGACAGAGAGAAAGAAAGAGAAAGAATGGAAGAAAGAAAGGGAGACAGAGAGACAGAGACAGACAGACAGACAGAGAAAAAGGAGAAAGAAAGAAAGAAAGAAAGAAAGAAAGAAAAAAGAAAAAAGAAAGAAAGAAAAGAAAGAAAGAAAGAAAGAAGACAGAAAGAAAAAAGAAAGAAAGAAAGACAGACAGAAAGAAAGAAAGAAAGAAAGACAGAAAGAAAAAAGAAAGAAAGAAAGACAGAAAGAAAGACAGAAAGAAAAAAAACGAAAGAAAGAAAGAAAGACAGAAAGAAAGAAAGAAAGAAAGAAAGACAGACAGAAAGAAAAAGAAAGAAAGAAGACAGAAAGAAAGAAAGAAAGAAAGAAAGACAGAAGAAAAGAAAGAAAGAAAGAAGAAAGAAAGACAGAAAGAAAGAAGAAAGAAAAAAGAAAGAAAAAGAAAGAAAAGAAAGAAAGAAAGAAGAAGAAAAGAAAGACAGAAAGAAAAAAGAAGAAAGAAAGACAAGAAGAAAGAAAGAAAGAAGAAGAAAGACAGAAGAAGAAGAAAGAAAGAAGAAAGAAAGAAAGAAGAAAGAAAGACAAAAGAAAAAAAGAGAAGAAAGAAAAGAAACAGAAGAAAGAAAAAAGAAAGAAAGAAAGAAAAAGAAAGACAAGAAAGAAGAAAGAAGAAAGAAAAAAAAAAAGAAAGAAAGAACAGAAAGAAAAAAGAAAGAAAGAAGACAGACAGAAAGAAAGAAAACAGAAAGAAAAAAGAAGAAGAAGACAGAAAGAAAGAAAGAAAAGAAAGAAAAGACAGAAAGACAGAAAGAAAAGAAAGAAGAAAGAAAGAAAAGAAAAAGAAGAAAGACAGAAAGAAGAAAGAAAGACAAGAAAGAAAGACAGAAAGAAAGAAAGAAGAAAGAAAGAAAAGACAGAAAGAAAGAAGAAAAAGAAAGAAAGAAAGAAGAAGAAAGAGAAAGACAGAAAGAAAAAAAAAAGAAAGAAAGAAAGAAAGAAAAAAAAGAAAAAAAAGAAGAAAGAAAGACAAAAAAAAAAAAAGACAGAAAGAAAACAGAAAGAAAAAGAAAGAAGAAAGAAAGAAAGAAGAAAGAAAGAAAGAAAGAAAGAAAAAAGAAAGAAGAAAGAAAGAAAGAAAAACAGGAACGCCTTTGCAAGTGACAAAATGTCATGATTCATCTTTGAAGCTTGAGAAACTAATTATCTACGCTGTGAGATGGGTGGTATTGGGGTGGGGAGATTAAACAACATAAAAAAAATGATCAAAGACATAATGAAATTATTGTACTTCAACCATACTGTAAGATCATCACAGCATTATGAATACATCATTCTTGTACTGTGCTATTCTCAAAACCCATACGGATTTTCTGCGCATTTTCTGCTTCTTAGCCGTATCGGTATTCTTAGCCGTATTGGTATACTTAGCCGTATCGGTATGTTTAGCCGTATCGGTATTCTTAGCCGTATCGGTATTCTTAACCGTATCGGTATTCTGAACCGTATCGCTATTCTTAGCCGTATCGGTATTCTGAACCGTATCGGTATACTTAGCCGTATCGGTATTCTTAACCGTATCGGTATTCTTAGCCGTATCGGTATTCTGAACCATATCGGTATTCTGAACCGTATCGGTATACTTAGCCGTATCGGTATTCTTAGCCGTATCGGTATTCTGAACCGTATCGGTATTCTTAGCCGTATCGGTATTCTTAACCGTATCGGTATTCTTAACCGTATCGGTATTCTGAACCGTATCGGTATACTTAGCCGTATCGGTATTCTGAACCGTATCGGTATTCTTAGCCGTATCGGTATTCTTAACTGTATCGGTATACTTAGCCGTATCGGTATTCTTAACCATATCGGTATACTTAGCTGTATCGGTATTCTTAACCGTATCGGTATACTTAGCCGTATCGGTATACTTAGCCTACTACTATTCTTAGCCGTATCGGTATTCTTAACCATATTGGTATACTTAGCCGTATCGGTATTCTTAACTGTATCGGTATACTTAGCTGTATCAGTATTCTTAGCCGTATTGGTATTCTTAGCCGTATCGGTATACTTAGTCGTATCGGTATACTTAGCCGTAGACTTAACCTTATCGGTATTCTTAACCGTATCGGTATACGTAGCCTCATTGATATACCTAGCTGTATTGGTATACTTAGCAGTATCGGTATACATAGCCCTATCGGTATACTTAGCCCTATCGGTATATTTAGCCCTGTACTCAGCCGTATCGTTATACTTAACCGCATCGGTATACTTAGCTGTATCGGTACACTTAGCCGTATCGGTATACTTAGCCATGTCGGTACATTTAACCGAATCAGTATGCTTAGCCCTATCGGTACACTTAGCCGTATCTGTATACATAGCCGTATCGGTATACTTAGCCCCATGGGTATACTGAGTCCTCTGGGTATACTTAACCATATCGATATACTTAGCCATAGACTTAACCTTATTGGTATTCTTAACCGTATCGGTATACTTAGCCTCATCGGTATACGTAGCCATATCGGTATACTTAGCAGTATCGGTATACATAGCCCTATCGGTATTCTTAACCATATCGTTATTCTTAACCGTATCGGATACTTAGCCTCATCGATATACTGAGCCGTATTAGGGTATTTAACTGTATCGGTATGCTTAACCGTATCGGTATACTTAGTCGTATCGGTAGACTTAGCAGTATCGGTATACTTAGTCATGTCGGTATACTTAGCAGTATTGGTATACTTAGCCGTATCGGTATACTTAGTCGTATCGGTATACTTAGCCGATCAGTACGGAAGCAGGTGTTTTCCAGGCCACACATCCCGACATAACCGTAATGGTATATTTAACCGATATACTTAGCCGTATCGGTATACTTACCCGTATCGGTATGCTCAGCCGTATCGGTATACTTAACCCTATAGGTATACTTAGCTCTATCGGTACACTTAGCTCTATCGGTATGGAAACGGGTATTTTCTAGCCCACACATCCCGACTAACAACTCCTTCCCAGGAGCACTTAGTGTTGGCCTGGTGCATTCCTGGAGCCACATATGTGAATTCTTGACAAAGAGGGCAAAGGACAAAAGAACGCAAACCAGATCTGTTGTACGTATTTTCATCACTGGCGTCGGTGGTCAGCCAGCGCGTATGGCCATGCAAAAATTAGTGCAGAATGAATTCCATATGCGCTAACGTCACAGGTGCCATGTGATAATAATAATAATAATAATGATTACAATATTTATATAGCGCAAAATCTTGATAGAAATCAAATCTAAGCGCTGAACATACACATACGCACGCGCGCACACACACGCACACACACACACTCACGCATGGCTATAAATGGGGAAAAAGAATAAAAGCAATGGAAAATTATAGAGAGCATATTATATACAAATATATATTACAATGTGATTCCACTCCGAGCGAAGACAGGCTACAGAGGGGGATGAGTGTGGTCAGGATTTCACGCAGAGGAGAAAAGGTGAGTTTTGAGAGCGGACTTGAAGGAGACAAAAGTAGGTGTGCTGACGGACTGAGAGGAAGTTTGTTCCAGGAGTGTGAACCAGAAACAGAGAAGGCTCGTGGACCATAGGTATTGAGCTTAGTGCGTGGAAAGCGAAAATTCAGAGGATCGGATTCAGAGCAGAGGGTACTTGAGGGAAGATAGATCTCAAGTAAGCTTGACAGGTAATCGGGGGCTGCGTTATTGAGGCTTTTTGTAGCACATGGTGTCTAGTTTGTACTGTATGCGCTTTGATACAGGGAGCCAGTGAAGTTGTGCCAGGAGAGGAGAAATGTGGTCAGATCCAGAAAAGATCCAGAATTATCACGCCACAAGCCCCTCAAGCCTGCACAGGAGCTGGCCAGATCCTGAGGTCTTAACTAGATAGTTCCATAACTCCAGGGTTGTAGGGGAGTGAGATGGTAGAGACCTTAACTTTTCCCCAGGGCCAGCACCACGAGGGCAGTGTCCATTCCCTCTTCTTTGCTTCAAATTCACATTCATACCTTTTTTTTTTTACCAAGACTTCAACAAGGTAAGAAGGCTAACTGGTCTTTAAGGGGTGGAACCTGGGGATGAACCTATATCTCCTATGTTTTATACCAAGGCAGCCGGGCAATGCCCTGCTCTTCATGATTTGCAACTGCCGTGGGATCTTTAACGTGCGCAGCCACAAGACACACGGGTCCGACTCGTTTATCGTCCCCTTCTGAAGGACTAAATGTTCAGTTCAATTTTCCGGTCAAACTAAGGAGAAAAATCGAAGCCCCTACAGAGTCCGGAAGCGAACCCTGGAAGCTCGAGTTTAGTTATTGGCAGGGGAACATCTGGACCATTCTGCCACTGTTCTACCCTGTGTGTGTAACATTACAATACTTTAAAATGTGGCAATCTACATGGACAACCAGTATGCCATAAATTTCATGTTGCGGGATAAGATGGATTGGACTGCAGACTTTGATTCTTAAGTCCCTAAATCTATCCAGCTAAATCATGCTGCTCTTTTGATCAATGCTAATGAAAATCTGTTTAAGCCGATGAAATGTCAGAATAATCCACCAGCGGGATTATTTCTGCATCAGGATCAATTTTCCTTCCTTCGTGATATATTTCTGTCTTTATTTATCTTTTTTCCCCCGTTGCTATTCCATTTCCTTTCTCCGCTGGTTGCTGGGGGCTCTTTCAGTATGAATAGTATCCTGGAAATTCTGTGCTTGAAATGTCCTCTTTTCTGTCACTCTCTTTGTTTCTGCTTTGTTCCTTTGCTTTCTGTCATTTCTTGCTATCATTTTGTGAGCTTGATGGTCCATTCACCTGTATGTGTTTTGTAAAGCCTTACATACTTTCTTTTAGGACTGATAATTGGGTATATGCAGTGACATTTTTAGCTCGAAGGAATTGTGACGTGGCGAAGCAATTTCAGGTAATTTAGGCCTATTTTTTTATATATGTTAGAGTATCCTTAGTTATACAAGATCCAAAATAAGTGCGACTGCCCGTGTCCAAGCAAACAGGAACCAGAAGAACAAGTAAACCAAAAAGAACGTGTATTCAATACAACAAGACAAGACAAGCTCAAATTTTCGGCCAACCGGCCTTTGTCAAGCACGAATGCACAATCACACGCAGACACCAAACAACGGATAATAACAAAAAGACTAAAACTTTTATCCTTAGTTATGTTTATATTTGTACTCAGGTGTGATTTTTAACTCCCCTGGTAATACATTGGACGGAGTGGTCAATGCCAGAGGCATATCCTGAGATTGTGTGTGCGAATGCATAGATGTATGTACTTCATTTTATTCCTGGTGTACTTTTTTCCTCCGGTGAGATAGGGTGTACTTTCTGTGATAATGATCGCCCTGATATGGCTCTGCGCAGTCGGTTGGGCTTTAAACAACAATAGCGTTAACAATCCCATTTCCTACGTTATAATAACGGACACTTAATCTGGGGCTGTTTTTCACAATAATGGGATAACGATGAAGATTAGGGGGGGGGGGGGCGATGAAAATGATGCTATGGACTTCCATTCTCGATTGAGACTGCGTGGAAATGCTGTCATTATCATTCATTATGTGCCACACTGCATGGCGTTGGCGATCATGGCCCTCCATATCAATCTATCTTTTGTCGCTGTAAGTACATCTCCCACCCTCTCTGACTTCATCCATCCCGCAAGTCCGTCCAGTATATTTTCTCCCTGGGTCTACCTGGTTTTCTTTTTCCCTCCAGCTTTCCTGCTGTGACTAGGTGCTCAAATGTATCTTGCCTCTTAAAATTTCCTGTAACTGTTGCTTGTCTTTGTCCTGATCTCATTCATCTTCTTCTGACTTTGCGTGTTGACTGTCCATGCTTCACATCTGTATTACAGTTTCGGCTGTATTCTACGTTTACTGTCGTGATATATCCTAAAGTCAAACGGCCTGAGATATACAGACACCTGCAGTTTTGATCGGGAAATTTGAACAACACCCTCAATGATGCGTCCCTAAATCGGATTAGGCTCACCTGTGTAGTCCCGCAATGAACTCACCTTACTCAGCTCTGGGTAACATCCAGTTGAGGTATAATAATCCCAACCAACCAACCAACCAACCAACCAACCAACCAACCAACCAACCAACCAACCAACCAACCAACCAACCAACCAACCGACCGACCGACCAACCAACCAACTAAACCAACCAATCAATCCACTCACCCACCCACCAACCAACCAACCAACCCACCCTCACACCCGACCAATCAACCAATCAACCAACCAACCAACCACAATGATATTAGGATTGATGGAAAAAGATGGAATATATACACACAATTTTCCAGTCGATAAACCGTAGCATTACAACACTCCGCCACGAGCAATTTAGTCGATTTCTCCTTCCTTGGTTATTGCACCCTGAAAGCCATAATTACGCTAAATGTGCCCAATACAACTGATCTTCTTGATCTCCTTTATGTTCCATCTCCATAAAGGAAGCTATCTGCAGGCTGTGGAGCGCTTCACGGCTGATCCCTTTGTCTTGTAAATCCGCACAGAGCTGGATACCATGCAAGGCGAGGTGCCGAATCAATCAAACGGCTTCAGCAGCAAGACGTGGAGACCAAGATCACCGTTGCATACCAGTTCCCAATGAAAATGGCCTGGCAAGATTTTTCAACCCGGCTCCGCCGTTATACAGATGAGGGATGTGTGAATACTGACACAAACGCAGTCATACGGAGACTTTCGAGTTATTAGGACGTCATCAATCATCATCAAGTGCCTTGCCACATGGCATTGGCGATCGTGGCTCTTCCATCTGTTTCTATCCCTTGTTGCCTCAAGCACCTCTTCCACCCAGTCTGTCTTCAGCCACTCTGCAAGTCTGTCCAATATTTTCTCCCTGGGTCTACCTGGTGCTCTGTTTCCCTCCAGCTTTCCTGTTGTGACCAGGTGCTCCAATTCCCCTTTCCTTATAAAATGGCCAGTAAATGTTGTATGTCTTTTCCTTATCCTAAAAATTATTAGCACAATCAGTCCGTTTTACCTGTTTATGGGCTAATTATACCACTGCGGCACTACATCTTATCCCCGTCATCCTAATACCTGTTTACCTGCTAATTGTCATTCTGACGTAACGCAAACCTGTTTTACCTGTTAAGTCCGATGCTGGCGCCACACTCTTTGAGATACTGTCACACCTGTACGCTGCTAATTGACACCTGCTCCCCCCCTGCTCCCCTGCTGGTCTCATCATCTCACCTGTACTCCTCCACTATCTTCAACACACAGCGCCAAACTCATGCAAGTCGTAGAGCATGATATGGTCAAGCCATGGTGAAACTCTTTCATTTATCGCCGTCTGCGTGGTCGTGCCACATCCGGCGATGAATATGACCGTTTTGTTGTTGTTGTTGTTGTTTTGTTCTGTTGTTGTTTTGTTGTTGTTGTGTTGTTGTTGTGTGTTGTTATTGTTGTTGTTGTTGTAGATGGTTGTTGTTATTATGATGATTGTTGTTGGTTGTTGTTATTATTATGATTGTTGTTGTGTTGTTATTGTTGTTGCCCTTGTTGGTTGTTGTTGTTATTATTGTTGTTGTTATTGGTTGTTGTTGTTGTTATTATCATTGTTGTTATTGTTGTTGTTGTCGTCGTCGTCGTCGTCGTTTCCAGTTCTAGCCAGCTGCCATGGAGCGAAATAATCAGAGGAATTTTCAGTGAAGCAGAAGCTTTGCTTGGTGAAATGACTATCGAGAAGTATCGGGAGCTTAGGGTTGGGGGGTCGGTGGGTGATTGTCCGGAGACTGGTGAGGCATTGGTGCTGTGGGCCCTATCCAGCATCATTGGATTGGATGGTTTTTGCTAACTTTGAATTTCCATTATATTAAACAAAGGGAAGTTACTTCATATTCACCATAGATGTGTGCGTGCGTGTGTGTGTGTGTTCGTTCGTTCGTTCTTTAACGTCTTTTCACTACGAGTGATATTAGACGAATGTGTGTGCGTGCGTGCGTGCGTGCGTGCATGTGCGTGTGATTGTGTGATTGTGTGTGTGTGTATGTGTGTGTGTGTGTGTGTGTGTGTGTGTGTGTGTGTGTGTGTGTGTGTGTGTGTGTGTGTGTGTGTGTTGTGTGTGTGATGCGTGTGTGTGTTCTGAAGAGAAATGTCAAGGTCAAGGTCACGTAAGCCCCCCCCCCAAAAAAAAAAGTGTCCCCAAATTAGCACTTCCTAGAAAATATTCAGGAAAAAAACAACAACAACAACAACAACAACAACAACAACAACAACAACAACAAAAAACTCGCACTATCAAAAATCTGAAGAAACAATTTTAATCTGTTTTTCAGTGTTGGAACAGTCAACTATTTTCCTTGTGAGTGTTTTTGCCTGCTTTGTCGGGTTTTCTGAGATTTTTTCCCTTAGTCTGCTTTGGTTCATTTTTGTTGTTATTGTTTTCTTTCACCTAATGTGCTAAGGATATGATCGTAGTGCTTTTAGCTTTTTTTTGTTCATTTCTTTCTTGTTTCTTGTTGGTTTAAATTTCACAAGTTGCCCGCATTTGAGCCAACAGTGTGTCAATTGCTCTTGGGGAGGGCTAACATAAGCCATTGCTTGATGCCCTGCCCATGCTTTGCTGTATTTATGACTCTTCTTTTCTTGAATAAAATTCTGTTTTAACCAACTATATTCCTTGACGTATATTTCATGATTTACATTGTTTGATGCTTTTACAACACCACAGTGGTGTTAAAAAGTACAAACTTTTGACTTTTTTTTCTGTGATAAACGTATTTTTTAATAATTATACTGAAGAGGACAGTCCTTCTCTTTGTGTTCTTAAGTGGTGATATGATGATGTCTTTATTTGTAGCTGTAGATCGTTCTGTGGTCTTGTAGGTCTTCCTGGGCTCCTCTATTTGCCGGCTTCATTCGTATTCATATTCATATTTATATTCATATTCATATTCATATTCATATTCATATTCATACTCATACTCATATAT
>JAPXFY010000028.1:31637171-31659671 GCA_030674185.1 Monoplex corrugatus
ATATTAGACGGGGAAAAATGGCATGGAGGATGAAATAAGGGGGGGGGGGTGGAGGGGAGAGGGGAACAGAGTAAGGGACGTAAAAAAAATTAAAAGGAAGCGGCAAGGTCTTAAGAAAAAGGATATGGATGAACAGAGAAATGAAACTAGAACAACGCTAACATCAATAATGTAAAAGAAAAATCGTCATAAAAACAAAACAAAACAAAACAAAAATAATCATAATTATAATAATAATCTTAAAGTAACGCATTAACAGGACTGTGAACCAATGATTCTGAAATTTTAACTAACAAAACTTGATCCGATACAACTTCTTTAAAATGCGTTTCAAGATAGTTTCCTTGTGTAAACGTCTTTGGTAAAAAGGAACGAAGCTTTCTGCAGTAAAACAAACAGTGATACAATGTGAATTGTTCGCCACAAATACATAAAACGTTGTTACAATATTTTGTTTTCAAAGCGTTCAGTTGAATGCGAAAATATGTCATAACAATTAATCTCAAATGATATAACGAGGAATACTGCAAATTTTTACAGATATTTTGAACTGAAAGTTTGATTCTTTTTTGAGACACAAATTTTTCATTTAAATGTTCATGAAATCGAATCCATGATGCTAATTCTAGCGAGTTGTAAGCTTCTTTTACCGAGGTGTTAACATGTAATTCTATGGAATTTTCAGAATGGAGGGCACCGGATTTAGCTGCTCTGTCAACTACGTTGTTGCCATGAAGACCAACATGAGAAGGCACCCAGCATAAATTGATTTCCGAACCATTTATCTTTAAACAATGTATTAGATGATTTGCCTCAATAATTAAGTCAGGTCTTGTGTCTGTATCAAAAGACTGTAAGGCATATAATACAGATTTTGAATCAACAAAGAGAACTACTTTGAATGACACAGGCCGAAGGCTTATTAAATAATGCAACGCTTGAACAACAGCGACCAATTCTGCTGTATATATAGATACATTTGCCCCAATGAAAAAAGACTTTTTAATGTTAAATTTTGGAACATAAAAGGCTGCTCCAGCGCTCTGGTTTGCTAAGACTGACCCATCGGTAAAAATGTGGAGGTGGGTACTGTACTTTTCATTGATGTGTTCACAAGCTGTGGATAGCGTAATGTTGACATTATCATCTTTTTTAACTTTTGCATAATCGAGATCAAATGTGGCATTTAGCATTTCCCATGTAGGGATAGGCGTTATCGTTGGTTTCTCAGCAATTTCATCCATTGTTATGTTGGACTGTTTGATCAGGCCAGATATGTAAGTTGCGGCTGTAATTTGTGATGAAATGTTTTTTGCTCGTTTTGGAAAGTCAGTATCAGACCTGATCTTAATTTCTTTGCTCACAAAATTATCCACTTGTGAAGTAGTTCTAATTGCAAACTTTGCTGTAGCTAACTCACGATGGTTGTTTAAAGGTAGAATTCCAGCAACTTTGTACGTTTCCAGAGTAGAAGCATGAGTTGGTACACCTAGTGCAATTTTAAGACTTTTGCAGTCCAAGCTCTGAATCTTTTTTAGTAAATATTTGGGTGCATTGAAGAAAACTTCTTGCGCGTAGGATAATTTAGACCTGACCAGCGCTGTTGACAGATGAATCAGTACATTTGTATCCATTCCCCAGGGTAATTTGCTTATTATCTTTAGAAAATTTAAGGTTTTTCGCGCTTTTGTTAAAATATAATCAAAATGGACATTCCAGCTTAATTTGGACGTGATGTAAACTCCCAGGAATTTTACGACCTGTTTGTAATTTAACACTTCACCAAGCAATTTGAAAATAGGCAAGTTATTTGAGTTACCACCAGGATCAAACAGCATCATGTTAGTTTTTTCTGCTGACAACGACAGCCCATTTTCTAACATATAGTTTCCAAGATTATCAAGATCAATTTGATACAACTTCCTGATGTAATTTCGCGTTCTCTGTGGAGTTGTCTTTTTTAAAGTGATATTCATCCAAGTGCATATATCATCAGCGTACTGTACTAAAACAACACGATTTGAAAGAGCATTAGGAAGATCCTGTATAAGGATATTAAATAAAATAGGTGCTATCACTGAACCTTGTGGAATCCCCATGTCGAGGCATCGTGAAGAAGAATAACTAGCTCCCACTCTTGCCTGAATTGTTCTATTAGCTAAAAAAGATTTAATGTAATTGAACATATTGCCCGATAAACCAACAGATTTTAGCTTGAACAATAAACGTTTATGCCAAACTTGATCGTAAGCTTTTTTCACATCAAAGAAAGTAGCTAAAACACTTTTTCTGCGGGCAAACTGTTGTTTGATCTGAGTTGTAAGTTTAACTAGGTGCTCAACTGCGGATCTTCCTTTTCTAAAACCTGCCTGGTTTACCGGAATAACGTTATTTTTATCACAGTAGTGTAAAAGTCTGTTTAAGACCAATCTTTCCATTAGTTTGCTTGTGTGGGACGTTAAAGCAATAGGTCTGTAACTGTTTTTATCGGTTTTCGATTTTCCTGTTTTTAAGATTGGTATAACTATAGACTTTTGCCAGATTTGTGGCACAGTTCCAGTAACCCAGCATTTCTGCAAAATTTTGTGTAGGAAAATAAGGTAGTTTTCAGGGAGATGTTTAATCATTTCAGTCGAAACTGCATCAACACCTACCGAACTCTTTTTGTTGTGTAGAGACAGTACTGTGTTTTTTAGCTCTTCTAAGGTGATTGGAGAATTAAACCAGAGATCATTCTGTGGTACTGGATCAGTGTAGATTGGGTTGTAATCTTCCATTTCTCTGTGATGTTTGCAGTCAGGAGATAAACCTTCAACTTTACTGTTTTTGGCGAACAGATCCACAAAAGTTTCTGCTTTGTCCATGTCTGAAGGAAATGTGTTACATGTTTCAATCATTATCGGACACCTAGGTAAGTTGGTTCCATCCTTCATTTGTTTCATTTTCGTCCAGACTTTATGGAAATCTTTGAAATCTGAAATTTCTTTTGTGCAGAATGATGCCCAATAATCTTTCTTTGCTTCAGCAATGATTTTGTTACATTGGATGTTAGCTTTTTTCATTTCGACATGATCCTCAGGTTTCCGGCTTTTGATGTAGATTTTGAATTTCTCCCTTTTATATTGAACTGCTTTCTCACATGCCTCTGTCCACCAAACATTACCCAATCGATTATTTGATCTAGAAGATTTGAGTTTCGGAATCGATAGGTCTGCAGCGGCTAAAATTGACTCTTGGAATTTAGAAAACATAATGTCTACATTTTCACTTTCATAATGTCTGTAATCTTGATTAGCTAGAGCAGTTCGAAATAAGGACCAGTCAGAACGCTTGTAATTATATTTTGGAATAATTTCAGGAGAGCTGTCTTTCATCCTGATGTTTTTGTCAGTTATGGTTATGATGATAGGTAGGTGATCGCTTCCCAAAGTGTCTCTGTGAGTTTCCCAGGTACAGGATGGTGCTAATTCTGGTGAGATTAGAGACAAATCGATGGCTGTCGCCCTGTGTTTGGAAACATCAGGGATCCTAGTGACACTACCATCATTTAGAAGGTAAAGCGAACTATCAACGATATTTTCTACCAAACGATTGCTCGTAACAGTAGAACAGTTCTTTTCCCAAAATGGGGAGTGGGAATTAAAGTCTCCACCTATTAGCCATTTACCACGCTGCTGATCTTGGATAGTGCGCAGCCATTCTGTGTTGTGGTCATTTGGACCTGTTGGTAGGTAGACTGACAAAACGTTAATGTTTAGAGAATTGCTTAATTGGACAGTGGCAGCACAAGCATGCAAATCTTCGCTTGATTTCAAAACTGGGGAAGTAAGTAAGCAGTATTGTAACTCTTTGAGTATATAAATCGTGGTGGATACCTTCTTCCCGTGATTCCCACATTCATAGACTGGAGGATAATAATAATTGGGGAAATTGGGAAGCTTGGTAGCGACAACATTCATCGACTGTAGAATCAAAATTTCACACCTATTTGATGCTAGGAAATGCTCCAAGTAAGCCGAATTGGTGGAAAGGGATCTACAATTCCATTGCAAAAACTTGACTTGGGATTGTTTTCGCATTGCTGATATTGGTTAATCTCCAACTTTCTATTAACTGTTATTTATGGTCGATAATAATGAATACTTTGATTTTCCGTGTCCAGGAGAACTGGACAGAAAGAAAATTACGTAATTACTTAGACTACGAAGTAAAGAAAACAAAATTGTAGCAAAATCAATAAAAAGAAAATTACATAGTCCAACGTACGAATAACTTATAAAGGTGATAATAGATTACAAGGGATAACAAATAACCAAAAATCAAAATAATGGCATTCACGTCTTCAAATGTACAAAGTGTATAGTCTGACAGAGTCTTGATAGTCGGACTAAAACCTAGTTATTGTTTATTTTCAGCAGAAGACATGTCAGAGATGACGAGGAAAAAGTCCTGTGACATGAACATTAAGTATTGTATATGTAATACTGTTATTTCAAAACAAATTATACGGCCACCATGGTGTGTAGTTGTCAAAAGGGTGGTACTGTCCTCTGGAGAATCTGGAAGGGTGTAGCTGTGATGATCTTGATCTTGATGTTCTCCTTGGAGTCTCCCAAAATAGGTCTCGAATGTGTCTTCCAAGATTTCCTGCAATGATGCTACTTCCTCTGGTGGTGGGGTGAATGTCGTCTTTTAGAAATTGTTGAGTGGTACGAAGGTTCTCATGTGATACAAAAGAAATATTTTTCATATCAACAAGTTCAGCAGATAGAAAAGCGTTGAACAGATTTCGTTGAACCTCCATTCGGGCCTGCCGTACAGGGGCAACCTTACTAACGACTAGTTTAGATTTTGGATGTTCTTGTGCTATTTGTTTTATGCCTGAAGCGAGATGTTTAGTTGTTGCAGGGAGATCTTTGCTGTTCAATTCATGCACACCACAGTGAAAAACAATACAGTCTGCTGAATCATCAAATTTGGAAAAGGCCATATCTAATGAGCTTTTAATGTTATGAGGGTCGTTCACAGGGCACGAGTCTCCTTCAAAACCGTAAGATCGTCCCAGTCTTCTTGAGTTGACACCTTTCAACACAGAGTCGTGGACAGTGAGAACGTACGGAAGATCGTGGGTCTTTTTATGTTGTTTTGAAATATTTTCAGAACGGGATGGTGTAGGCCTATGTTTGGGAAGCGAAATGACGTCTTTAGTTGGTATGACGTCATGACGTTGTTCTTTCTTGTTTTTTATTTTATTTTCAGGCACTTTTGTTGCTTGCTGTTTAATTTTGCTGCTGGGTTTTGGTGCCTTGAGGTTTCGGGTCTGTTTGTCGTCCTGCTTGCTTGTGTGGTTTTGTTTCAGTGCCTCAGCGTAGGTGGGATGTGTGTCATGTAGATCCGTCTGTGTGTGACAGTTACGGGTTGTCATGGTGATGTTCTTTTTTTGCTGGTTAGTGAGTAGAGTAAGGACCGTCTTTTCCAGAGAATTGACTTGGTCCCGCAGAGCCAGTATGATGTTTTTTAGTTCTGCCGTACTCACGCAGTCCGCCGAGCTGGGAAGAGGCGCTGTGCAGGTTGTCCCACTCTGCGTGTCAGTGGGAGTCGTGGTCGGTGCACCAGGCCTAGCGTCAGACTCGGCGACTGTCGATTTCGGGTCCTTTTCAGTCTCTGCTCCCGCGGCACTGGACGATATCTTCTCTCCATCAGCCTTGCCCTCTGATGCGTCTTCTTGTTTCTTTTGGGCAAGGCGGCCTCTTCTCGTTCTTGTCATATTGGGCCTTTTACACGTTTTCTCCGACAGCTGAAAATTTGTTAGTTAGGTGTCTCCGCCATCTTGAATTTCGTCAGTGTGTGTGTGTGTGTGTGTGTGTGTGTGTGTGTGTGTGTGTGTGTGTGTGTGTGTGCGCGTAGTTTGAGTGTACAGATGTCCGTTCTATCATTTCCCATTTATATGTTTTTAAAGATAATCATTTTCATACAGTCGCCGTGGTGTAGTGGTTAACGCAACGGACTGCTGACTGGAAGGTTGTGGGTTCGAATCCCCATCAGTGCCTTCAAAAATCATTGTGGGATTTTTTGGCTCTAACCGGCTCCTACCCAGAGTTGGGTGTGCTATGGGCTCAGTGGGAAGACTGGAACCACACAGTCGAGTCTCATCAACTTCATGGATGCGTCATTGCGGGTGTTGCTCAAATCTTCTGACCTGCACCGCAGGTGTCTGTATCTTTCGGGCCTGGCTGACGCCAGGATATATTATGATAGTAAGAATAGAGTACAGCCTTGTCACGCTGTCTCAATTATCATCACATTGTCAACAAAAATGCCAGCTTCTGTGGCCATTAAGGTGCAATGATCCTTAAACAATTATTTTCAATGTTACGAAAGACCCTTTTAATTGTCGAGTTTGCTCTTTTCCATGCCCACTGTCGTATTAAGTTGTTAACTAAAAATAAATCAACAAATTATACCAAAATTGATACGATGCATGAAAATTATACTGCAGTTTATCTATTGATAGAATGCATAAAATTATATTGTAGTTCATATGTTGATAGAATGCATGAAAATTATATTTTAGTACATCTATTGATAGAATGCATGAAAATTATATTGTAGTTCATCTGTTGGTAGAATGCATGAACATTACATTCTAGTTCATCTATTGATAGAATGCATGAAAATTATATTGTAGTTCATCTGTTGGTAGAATGCATGAACATTACATTCTAGTTCATCTATTGGCAGAATGCATGAACATTATATTCTAGTTCATCTATTGGCAGAATGCATGAACATTATATTCTACTTCATCTATTGGCAGAATGCATGAACATTATATTCTACTTCATCTATTGGCAGAATGCATGAACATTATATTCTAGTTCATGTATTGGCAGAATGCATGAACATTATATTCTAGTTCATCTATTGGCAGAATGCATGAACATTATATTCTACTTCATCTATTGGCAGAATGCATGAACATTATATTCTACTTCATCTATTGGCAGAATGCATGAACATTATATTCTACTTCATCTATTGGCAGAATGCATGAACATTATATTCCACTTCATCTATTGGCAGAATGCATGAACATTATATTCTACTTCATCTATTGGCAGAATGCATGAACATTATATTCTACTTCATCTATTGGCAGAATGCATGAACATTATATTCTACTTCATCTATTGGCAGAATGCATGAAAATGACATTGTAGTTCATCTGTTGATAGAATGCATGAACATTACATTCTAGTTCATCTATTGGCAGAATGCACGAACATTATATTCTACTTCATTTATTGGCAGAATGCATGAAAATGACATTGTAGTTCATCTGTTGATAGAATGCATGAAAATTATATTCTAGTTTTTCTGTTGATAGATGCATAAACATTCTATTCTGGTTCATCTATTTATAGAATGCCTGATAATTGTATTTTAGCTCATCTAATCAAAAGGAGATGTGGTTCTAAAGGCAGTGTCTTAGAGTCAAATGGACCGACAAATGAACAAACAAAAAAACATTTTTGACTGAGCCTACTGTCCTCCTTGTCAACTGCTGGCAGAAATCAGCAATAACAACAACAACAACAACAACAACAGCATCAACAGTAGCAACAATTGCAACAAAACAGCAGCAGCAACAACAACAACAACAACAGCAGCAACAACAACAACAACAGCAGCAGCAACAACAACAACAACAGCAGCAGCAACAATAGCAAAAGCAACAGCAGTAATAACAACAACAACAACCAAAACAATAAGAGCAACAACAGCAACAACAGCGACAACAATAACAACAACAACAACGATAACAATAACAACAACAACAAAACAGCAACAACAACAACAACAGCAACAACAAAACCAACATCAAGAAGCAACAACAACAACAACAGCAGCAACAACAGCAACAAAAACAGAAAGAACAACAACAACAACAGCAACAGCAACAACAACAACGACAACACAACAACAACAACATCAACAGCAACAACAACAACAAGAATAACAACAACAGCAATAACATTAACAACAATAGCAAAACAGCAGCAGCAACAACAACAATAACAGCAACAACAACAAAAATAACAGCAAAAACAACAACAACAACAACAATAGCAAAAACAACAACAACAACAACAACAAAAACAACAACAACAGCAAAAACAACAACAGCAGCAGCAACAACAGCAACAACAACAGAAAGAACAACAACAGCAGCAGCAATAACAACAACAACAACGACATCATCAACAGCAACAACAGCAACAACAACAGCAAAAACAACAGTAGCAACAACAATAAGTACAACAACAGCAACGATAGTAACAACAATAACAACTATAACAACAACAACAGCAGGAGCAGCAGCAACAACAACAACAGCAACAACAACAACAATAACAGCAACAACAACAACAGTAACAGCAGCAACAACAACAGCAACAGCAACAGCAACAACAACAACAACAACAACAACAACAACAGCAACAACAACAGCAACAAACAACGACAGTAAGAGCAGCAACAACAGTGGCAGCAGCAACAGCAGCAACAACAACAACAGCAATAACAACAGATGCAACAACAGCAACAAACAACAGCAAAAACAACAACAGCAGCAACAACAACAACAACAGCAATAACAACAGCAACAACAACAACAAAAACAATATAACAACAACAACAACAGCAACAGTAGCAACAGTGACAACAGCAATAACAACAACAACAGCAGCAGCAAACAACAACAGTAACAACAACAAGAACAACAACAACAACAACAACAACAACAACAGCAACAACAACAACAACAAAAACAGTAACAACAGCAACAACAGCAACAACAACAACAACAACAAAAACAGCAACAACAACAACAACAACAACAACAGCAACAACAACAACAACAACAACAACAAAAACAGCAACAACAAGAACAACAACAACAACAGCAGCAACAACAGCAACAACAACAACAAAAACAGCAACAACAACACAACAACAGCAACAACAACAACAACAACAACCCACCCACCCACAAACAACAATGAAACATATCGGCCATGCAACCAGCAACACCAACGCAAACCCTAATAACAACAGTTTAACAGGGAAAAGTTGAGGCCAAAAGAAATTCGGACAGATCACCCAACTCCCATGTGAACAACATCAGACCTTTGAAGGTCTACGAAATAGCACCAGAAAAAAAAAAGTACAGAAGCCAACACCGGAGTAAATGGAAGAAAGTTGTTGTGAAGTCTGCTGGGGCTTGCTATTATCGTATTCTATGATGCTGACGGTTTGATGGGGGTGAGTGCTCATACTCTCTTGATTGCACTGGGAGAGCAAGTCCTTGACCTTATCATGCTCTGTCCGGATGAAATACCCAATCCGTCTCTATTGTCCTTTGATAACGATAGTGCCAATGCTCTCTTGCTGCACTGGTTGAAGATGGTGCTTAGCCAGACCAGAAGGCAGTGATGGATGCATAATGATAACATGATGACCCATGGTCGGTGTTTATACATGGGATGGGGTTTTTCCCCTGCACGTTGGAGTTTTCATGTATTTGGTGACAGAAATGAAGTATACTGTTTTTTCTGAGCAAACTCTCCTTTGAAAAAGGCCACAGTTTATAAAAGATTAATAAGCCATCACTCTCTGTCTCTGTCTCTGTCCCTCTGTCTGCTTTTCTGTCTCTGTCTGTCTATTTGTCTGTCTCTGTGCTTTTGTCTGTTTGTCTGTTTGTCTCTGTCTGTTTGTTTGTCTGTCTGTCTGTCTCTGTCTCTGTCTGTCTGTCTGTATGTCTCTCTGTCACTGTCAATGTCTCTGTCTCTGTCTCTATCTGTCTGTCTGTCTGTCTGTCTGTCTGTTTCTCTCTCTCTCTCTCTCTCTCTCCTCTCTCTCTCTCTCTCTCTCTCTCAAATGCATCGATAAATAGACAAACGAAAACATTTTTTTTGAATGAACTCACTTTCCCCCACATCAACTGCTGACAGAAATCAACAACAACAACAACATACAATAACAGCAACAACAACAACAACCCACCCACCACCCACCAGTAACAACGCATAATGAAATACATCGGCCATGCGACCTGCAACACCAACACAAACCCTGATAACAACAGTATAACAAGAAATAAGTTGAAGCCAAAAGAAATTCGGACAGATCACCCAACTCCCATGTTTGTCTGTTTGTCTCTGTCTGTTTGTCTGTCTGTCTGTCTGTCTGTCTGTCTGTCTATCTGTCTGTCTCTGTCTCTGCCTCTGTCTCTGTCTGTCTCTCTGTCTCTCTGTCTGTCTCTGTCTCTGTCTCTGTCTCCCAAAAAATCGATAAACGAAAAAATGAAAACATTTTTTTGAATGAACTCACTGTCCCCCACATCAACTGCCGACAGAATTCAACAACAACAACAACAACAACAACAACAACCCACCACCCACCCACCAGCAACAACGCATAATGAAATACATCGGCCACACAACCTGCAACACCAACGCAAACCCTAATAACAACAGTTTAACAGGGAAAAGTTGAGGCCAAAAGAAATTCGGACAGATCACCCAACTCCCATGTGAACAACATCAGACCTTTGAAGGTCTACGAAATAGCACCAGAAAAAAAAAAGTACAGAAGACAAGACCGGAGTAAATGGAAGAAAGTTGTTGTGAAGTCTGCTGGGGCTTGCTATTATCGAATTCTATGATGCTGACGGTTTGATGGGGGTGAGTGCTCATACTCTCATGATTGCGCTGGGAGAGCAAGTCCTTGACCTTATCGTGCTCTGTCCGGATGAAATACCCAATCCGTCTCTATCGTACTTTGATAACGATAGTGCCAATGCTCTCTTGCTGCACTGGTTGAAGATGGTGCTTAGCCAGACCAGAAGGCAGTGATGGATGCATAATGATAAAATGATGACCCGTGGTCGGTGTTTATACATGGGATGGGGTTTTTCCCCTGCACGTTGGAGTTTTCATGTATTTGGTGACAGAAATGAAGTATACTGTTTTTTTTCTGAGCAAACTCCTTTGAAAAAGGCCAAAGTTTATAAAAGATTAATAAGTCATCACTCTCTATCTCTGTCTCTGTCCCTCTGTCTGCTTTTCTGTCTCTGTCTGTCTGTCTGTCTCTGTCTCTCTGTCTCTCTGTCTCTCTGTTCTTGTCTGTTTGTCTGTTTGTCTGTTTGTCTCTGTCTCTGTCTGTCTGTCTGTCTGTCTGTCTGTCCCTTCTCTGTCTCTGTCTCAGTCTCTGTCTCAGTCTCTCTGTCTCTGTCTCTGTCTCTGTCTCAGTCTCTGTCTCTCTCTGTCTCTGTCTCTGTCTCTGTCTGTCTGTCTGTCTCTCTCTCTCTCTCTCTCTCTAATGCATCGATAAACGAAAAAATGAAAACAATTTTTTTGAATGAACTCACTGTCCCCCACATCAATTGCCGACAGAAATCAACAACAACAACAACAACACAACACAACAACAACAACAACAACAACAACAACCCACCCACCCACCAGCAACAACGCATAATGAAATACATCGACCATGCGACCTGCAACGCCAACGCAAACCCTGATAACAACAGTATAACAAGAAAAAAGTTGAAGCCAAAAGAAATTCGGACAGATCACCCAACTCCCATGTGAACAACATCAGACCTTTGAAGGTCTACGAAATAGCACCAGAAAAAAAAAAAAAACAGAATCCAGGACCGGAGTAAATGGAAGAAAGTTGTTGTGAGGTCTGCTGGGGCTTGCTATTATCGAATTCTATGATGCTGACGGTTTGATGGGGGTGAGTGCTCATACTCTCTTGATTGCACTGGGAGAGCAAGTCCTTGACCTTATCGTGCTCTGTCCGGATGAAATACCCATTCCGTCTCTATCGTCCTTTGATAACGATAGTGTCAATGCTCTCTTGCTGCACTGGTTGAAGATGGTGCTTAGCCAGACCAGAAGGCAGTGATGGATGCATAATGATAAAATGATGACCCATGGTCGGTGTTTATACATGGGATGGGGTTTTTCCCCTGCACGTTGGAGTTTTCATGTATTTGGTGACAGAAATGAAGTATACTGTTTTTTTTCTGAGCAAACTCTCCTTTAAAAAAGACCAAAGTTTATAAAAGATTAATAAGTCATCACTCTCTATCTCTGTCTCTGTCCCTCTGTCTGCTTTTCTGTCTCTGTCTGTCTGTCTGTCTCTGTCTGTCTCTGTCTCTCTGTCTCTCTGTCTCTCTGTTCTTGTCTGTTTGTCTGTTTGTCTCTGTCTCTCTCTGTCTGTCTGTCTGTCTGTCTGTCCCTGTCTCTGTCTCTGTCTCAGTCTCTGTCTCAGTCTCTCTGTCTCTGTCTCTGTCTCTGTCTCAGTCTCTGTCTCTCTCTGTCTCTGTCTCTGTCTCTGTCTGTCTCTCTCTCTCTCTCTCTCTCTCTCTCTCTCTCTAATGCATCGATAAACGAAAAAATGAAAACAATTTTTTTGAATGAACTCACTGTCCCCCACATCAATTGCCGACAGAAATCAACAACAACAACAACAACACAACACAACAACAACAACAATAACAACAACAACCCACCCATCCACCAGCAACAACGCATAATGAAATACATCGACCATGCGACCTGCAACACCAACGCAAACCCTGATAACACTGATAACAATAGTATAACAAGAAAAAAGTTGAAGCCAAAAGAAATTCGGACAGATCACCCAACTCCCATGTGAACAACATCAGACCTTTGAAGGTCTACGAAATAGCACCAGAAAAAAAAAAAAACGAATCCAGGACCGGAGTAAATGGAAGAAAGTTGTTGTGAGGTAGGTCTGCTGGGGCTTGCTATTATCGAATTCTATGATGCTGACGGTTTGATGGGGGTGAGTGCTCATACTCTCTTGATTGCACTGGGAGAGCAAGTCCTTGACCTTATCGTGCTCTGTCCGGATGAAATACCCAATCCGTCTCTATCGTCCTTTGATAACGATAGTGTCAATGCTCTCTTGCTGCACTGGTTGAAGATGGTGCTTAGCCAGACCAGAAGGCAGTGATGGATGCATAATGATAAAATGATGACCCATGGTCGGTGTTTATACATGGGATGGGGTTTTTCCCCTGCACGTTGGAGTTTTCATGTATTTGGTGACAGAAATGAAGTATACTGTTTTTTTCTGAGCAAACTCTCCTTTAAAAAAGACCAAAGTTTAAAAGATTAATAAGTGATCACTCTCTGTCTCTGTCTCTCTCTGTGTTTTTGTCTGTCTGTCTCTGTCCCTTTGTCTCTCTGTGTTTTTGTCTGTCTGTTTGTCTCTGTCTCTGTCTGTTGGTCTGTCTGTCTGTATGTCTATCTGTCTGTCTGTCTGTCTGTCTGTCTCTCTCTCTCTCTCTCTCTCTCTCTCTCTCTCTCCTGCCCTGCTTCCATCCTTATGAAAATCACTTTGTCAAAATCAGTCATCGAAGCTTTTGCAGAAGCTTTAAATAGAAAATTCAAGTAAAGCCAAAATAAAGTCCAACTTCTGAAATAATTTCAGGAAAGAATGTGCAGCAATTTTGTTGTTGATGTTGTTGTTGACGTTGTTTTGTATAATTACAATATTTATAATAGTTTGTATCATTTTGACATTGACTGCTTTGTTTGTTCGTTTAGTTGTGTTTGTTCTGTCGGTAGGTCGTTCGTTCTTTCGTTTCTTTGTTTGTTTCTATGTTTGTTTATCTGTTTGTTTGTGTGAATGATATTGTGGAAAGATGGAAGGAAAAAGCTATGCACGCAAGTGGATATTTTCATAACCAACGTGGCGGAAAGGCCTGCTATGTCCAACCTGGAACACATCGAATCTCGAACTGAATTAGTACTTTGGTGACTGCCAACCTTGATTGGTAACCACCACCACCACTACAATCATGATGACAATGATGATGATGATGATGATGATCATCATCATCATCATCATCATCATCGTCATCATCATCTTCTTTTTCTTCTTCGTCATCTTTATCATCATCATCATCATCATCATCATCATCATCATCATCATCATCATCATCATCATCATCATCATCATCGTGTGCCCTGCTGCATGGCGTTGGCGATCATGGCCTCCATATGCATTTATCCCTTGTTGCCGTGAGTACATCTCCCACCCTGTCTGTCCTCAGCCACCCTGCACGTCCATCCAATATTTTCTCCCTGGGTCTACCTGGTGCTTTCTTTCCCTTCATTCAGCTTTCCTGTAGTAACCAGGTGCTCCAACTCCCCTTTCCTCATAAAATGGCCTATAAACGTTGCTTGTCTTTTCTTAATCTTTTATTTTTATCAATTAACTTCTTGTGTTTGCCTCCCTCAAGACCATCTTGTTTGTTTTCTTTGCTTTCCATGGAACTCTCAACAGTTTTCTTAGAAACCACCTCTCAGATGCCTCAATCTTGTTCTGGCTTTGCGTGTTGACTGTCCACGCCTCACAACTGTATAAAAGTATCGGTTATATATAACATTCAAGAACTCTCTTCCTGATGTTAATTGATAGACATTTGTCGGTAAGAACGATTTTCATCTTCTTGAATGCTGTTTTGCCTTGGCCGATTCTGCTGGCTATTTTTGATGTGCATCTGCCATCTGGTGAGATGACCGTTTCAGATATTTAAACTTATCAACCTCAAAGTTGTGCCATTTGCTGTTATTTTGCATGAGGGGATGTCATGTTTTTTACTGATTACCATCACTTCAGTCCTTCTGCTATTTAGCTTCAACCCTTTATTTTTGCTTTCTATTTGTATTCTATTCATAAGGTTTTGTAGATCCCTTCCATTTTCTGCAATTAGCACGGTGTCAATTGCGTAACGAATGTTGTTTATCATTTTTCCTGCAACCTTTATCCCAGGGCTTTCTTTCAGGTTTCTCATGATGGTTTTGATGTAAAATGAAAACAAATCAGGTAACAGAACACAACCCTGCAGGACTCCTAATTGCTGCAGTTTGTTCCCGACACATATTTCTGATTATTCTTAGATCTCTTCCATCAATATTAAGCCTTTCTAGTTGGTTGATCAATTTTTCATGTCTTACCCGAACAAAAGCCTTGGTGTTATATTCAAAGCGTAAATATAAATCATTATTCAACACAATTGACCTCTGTATGATAGTTCTTAGGATGTATATGGTATAAAAAGTTCCTTTCCCGTCGACAGACCCACACTGTTTTTTTTCTGCTATTTCTCTTTTGATTGTATTCCTTGTCCTTATCATGATTATTTTTAATAAGATTTTTGTTACATGACTCATCAAGCTGATTGTATCATGGAGTTCGCATTCTATAGTCCCTGTAACCAGATGTTACTAAATACCTCTTCTCTTTTTCTGCTGATAAAATTGGGGAAAATCTGTTGTTGGTAAACTAGTTTTGTCTTTTTAATCCCAACAGTCCCAACTTCTGTGGCAATTTAAACAGTCCCAGGCTTTGGAACACAACTGGCATAGTTGAAGGAATTTGGTGAACTGTTCTTTAATGCTGTACCCCAAGGACTCTGCACAGAGTAAATGAATAAGGAGGAAAAGCAGAAGCAGAAAGAAAGATGAAGAAGAAGAAGAAGAAGAAGAAGAAGAAGAAAAGAAGAAGAAGAAGAAGAAAGAAGAAGAAGAAGAAGAAGAAGAAGAAGAAGAAGAAGAAGAAGAAGAAGAAGAAGAAAAGAAGAAGAAGAAGAAGAAGAAGAAGAAGAACAAGAAGAAGAAGAAAAGCAAGAAACAAGAAAAGAAAAGAACAGAAAAAGAAGAAGAAGAACAAGAAGAAAAAGAAAAAAGAAAAGAAGAAGAAAAAAAGAAGAAGAAGAACAGAAGAAGAAGAAGAAGAAGAAGAAGAAGAAAGAAGAAAAAGAAGAAGAAGAAGAAGAAGAAGAAAAAGGGAAAAAAGAAGAAGAAGAAGAAGAAGAAGAAGAAAGAAGAAGAAGAAAGAAAGAAGAAGAAGAAGAAGAAAGAAGAAGAAGAAGAAAGAAGAAGAAGAAGAAGAAGAAGAAGAAGAAGAAGAGAAGAAGAAGAGAAGAGAAGAAGAAGAAGAAGAAAAGAAAGAAGAAAGAAGAAGAGAAGAAGAGAAGAAGAAAGAAGAGAGAAGAAGAAGAAGAAGAAGAGAAGAAAGAAGAAGAAGAAGAAAGAAGAAGAAGAAGAAGAAGAAGAAGAAAGAAGAAGAAGAAAGAAGAAAGAAGAAGAAGAGAAGAAGAAGGAAGAAGAAGAAGAAGAAAAAGAAAGAAGAAGAAGAAGAAGAAGAGAAGAAGGAAGAAGAAGAAGAAAGAAGAAGAAGAAGAAGAAGAAGAAGAAGAAGAAGAAGAAGAAGAAGAAGAAGAAGAAGAAGAAGAAGAAGAAGAAGAAGAAGAAGAAGAAGAGAAAAAGAAGAAGAAGAAGAAGAAGAAAGAAGAAGAGAAGAAGAAGAGAAGAAGAAGAAGAAGAAGAAGAGAAGAAGAAGAAAGAAGAAGAAGAAGAAGGAAGAAGAAGAAGAAGAAGAGAAGAAGAAGAAGAAGAAGAAGAAGAAGAAGAAGAGAAGAAGAAGAAGAAGAAGAAGAAGAAGAAGAAGAAGAAGAAGAAGAAGAAGAAGAGAAGAAGAAAGAAGAAGAAGAATTGCGAAGAAGAAGAAGAAGAAGAAGAAGAAGAAAGAAGAAGAAGAAGAAGAAGAAGAAGAAGAAGAAGAAGAAGAAGAAGAAGAATTGCGAGAAGAAGAAGAAGAATTGCGAAGAAGAGAAGAAGAATTGCGAAGAAGAAGAAGAAGAAGAAGAAGAAGAGAGAAGAAGAAGAAGAATTGCGAAGAAGAAGAAGAAGAAGAAGAAGAAGAAGAAGAAGAAGAAGAAGAAGAAGAAGAAGAAGAAAAGAAGAAAGAAGAAAAAAGAAGAAGAAGAAGAAGAAGAGAAGAAGAAGAAGAAGAAGAAGAAGAAAGAAGAAGAAGAATTGAAAGAAGAAGAAGAAGAAAAGAGAAGAGAAGAAAGAAGAAGAAGAAGAAGAAGAAGAAGAAGGAAGAAGAAGAAGAAGAAGAAGAAGAGAAGAAGAAGCGAAGAAGAAGAAGAAGAAGAAGAAGAAGAAGAATGAAGAAGAAGAGAAGAAGAAGAAGAAGAAGAAGAAGAAGAAGAAGAAGAAGAAGAAGAAGAAGAAGAAGAAGAAGAAGAAGAAGAAGAAGAAGAAGAAGAAGGAGAAGAACAAGAAGAAACAAGAAGAACAAGAACAAGAAGGATGAGGAGGGGAAGAGAAAGAAAGAAGGAAAAAGAAAAGAATGGAAGAAAGGCACGAAAGAAAAAAGGAAGGAAGAAAGAACAAGAAGAAGAACAAGAAGAACAATGAGAACAAGAAGAACAAGAACAAGAACAAGAGCAAGAACAAGAACATGAACAAGAAGAACAAGAAAAACAAAACAAAGAAGAAGAACAAGAAGAACAAAAACAAGAACAAGAAGAAGAAGGAGAAGAAGAGAAAGAAAGAAGGAAAAAGAAAAGAATGAAACAAAGAAAGAAAGAAAGAAAGAAAGAAAGAAGAAGAAGAAGAAGAAAAAGAAGAGCAAGAACAAGAACAAGAAAAACAAAAAGAAGAACAAGAAGGAGGAGGAGAAGAAGAGAAAGAAAGAAGGAAAAAGAAAAGAATGGAAGAAAGGAACGAAGGAAAAAAGGAAGGAAGAAAGAAGAAGAAGAAGAAGAAAAAGAAGAAGAAGAAGAACAAGAAGAAGAACAAGAAGAACAAGAACAAGAACAAGAGCAAGAACATGAAGAACAAGAGCAAAAACATGAACAAGAAGAACAAGAAGAACAAAACAAAGAAGAAGAACAAGAAGAAGAAGGAGAAGAAGAGTGGCATGAGTGTGAGTGGATGTCGCGCCAGCAGGCAGCAAAAGTGTGTGTTGTATTTTACAGTGATTTTATCGTGGTTCTATTTGATTTTATGCATCGAATTTTGTATCAGCTTGTTCCTTTTAAATCCCGACATACAGTGATGTATATATTTTTTTTTAATTTTGAACATTTTACCAGATAATCTGATTTAAAAAAATTTTATACCTAGTTTTTCATCATTTTAATTCAGCCGCTCAAGTCGGACATTTTATCTGTGAACTGTGTTTACATTTTAGTCTACTGTGCTCGCCCAACGCTACGCTTGCCTTGGTGGGGACGTCTACCAGCGCATACGAACACTGGGGCTGTGTTGCAAGCCCCGCACTGCGCGATCCTGTCGTGGTGGACGTCTCCACCGTCTTTGGCACAACCTGCCTCCTGCTGTACCACTACTGCCCCTGCCCTCGACCTTGCTGCTGCGGGCTTCGTCTCCTCCTCTGCCGTCTTCGCCCTCGCCTTCTGTCCTGGTGGCGCCGCCTGCACCTTCTGTCCTGATGGTGCCGCCTTCACCTTCTGTCCCGCCGGTGCCGCCTCCATCTTCTGTCCCGCCGGTGTCGTCTTTGTCTTCAGTCCCGCTGGCGCTGCCCTCGTGTTCTGTCCCGCTGGTGCCGCCTTTGTCTTCCGTCCCGCTGGTGCCGCCTTCGTCTTCTGTCCTGTGTGTGCCGCCTTCGTCTTCTGTCCCGTCGTTGCTGCCTTCGTCTTCTGCCCCGCTGGTGTCGCCTTCATTCTCTGTCCCGTCGGTGCTGCCTTCACCTCCATCTCGGCCAACGCCATGTGACTCTGATAAACTAAAACTATGCCTTTTTAACGCTCAGTCAACATGTGCAGATGGCAAAGCCGATGTCATTGCTGACTTTATTGCAGATGAGCATGTTGACATTGTTTTTATCAAAGAAACATGGCTTAACCCCCTTGGTCATGAACCTATACATGCGAGTCTCACTCCGAGTGGTTACAGGCTTGCTTCTTTCCATCGCTCATCCCGAGGTGGTGGTATCGCCATCCTCTACAATGACTCACTCCATTCCCGCCTATCTTTCTCGCAGTCTCTGCCTTTCTCCCATCCTTCTTTCGAGCACGTTGAAGTATCCTTCCAATCCACCCCTCACCCCATCACCTTCTCCTGTGTCTATCGACCTCCACCTAGCTCTGCCAACAAACTCACCACATCCACGTTTCTCTCTGACTTTGACCAACTGCTTGACCACTACTGCCTCTTACCTGGAAATCTCATCATTCTAGGTGACATCAATGTCCACTACGACAACACTCACCCCGTTATGACACAAGACATATCATCAACTCTCTGTCCAGTCACAATATGACACAACATATTTCTGAACCAACCCATCAAAAAGGTCACATTCTTGACTGGATCATTTCTCGTGATCACCACAATTCAGCTACTCACAACTGCCTAGTTCTTTCTACCCGTCTAACTTCAGCCCTTCCATCTGACCACTCTGCAATTCTCTGTTCTCTTGACATTTCTCCTCCTTCCCGTACCACGCGCACAGTGACTCGACGCAATCTCAAATCTATTGACCTCTCCACATTTTCATCTGATGCCTCCCGCCTCCTTTCTGAAAAGTCACATAACCTTGCCGATGAATTCTATACTACTCTCCACCATCTTCTGGACACTCATGCTCCAGCCACAACCCGTCTTTTACCTGACCGCCCCCCTACCCCCTGGCTCACTCATGAGATTGCCTGTGCAAAACGTGCCCGCCCAGAGCAGAGCGCCGCTGGCGCAAATCCAAACTCACTGTACATAGGCAACTTTTCCAAGCCTCTAAAACAAAAATATCCACCCTCATTGCATCTGCAAAAACAAGCTATTTCCAAACCAAAATCCTGAATGCCTCTTCTTCAAGAGAACTCTTTACAATCATGAATCATCTCCTTGGCACACGAAAAGATTTACCTCTCCCAACAAAACACACAAATGAAGAACTCCCATCTGTATTCTCCAAGTATTTCACCACCAAAATACAAACTCTTCGTGACAGGCTTGACAGGACACCCTGTCAACTATGCCCACCTGACCCTTCCTTCTCTGGCACACCTCTTACTACTTTTACCCCAGTCTCACAAGAAGAAATTCTCAACACAATCAGATCCATGTCGTTCAAAACCTGCGAACTGGATCCTCTTCCAGGTTCTCTCTACTCTGACTGTCTCCCTACTCTCCTCCCATTCATCACTGACATCATCAACACTTCTCTTCAAACTGGAACTGTCCCAGATTCTTTCAAGTCTGCTATTGTTCACCCTCTCCTCAAGAAATACAATTTAGACCCAAATGAACTAAAAAATTACCGGCCTATCTGTAATCTCTCTTTCTTGTCAAAACTCATCGAAAAAGTTGTCCTCAACCAGTTGAACTCTCACCTGTCTGCCAACAATCTCCTCAATCCTTTCCAGTCAGCCTACCGCCAGTACCATAGCACTGAAACTGCCCTGCTACACATTCTCAACAATCTCCTCCTTGCAACTGATACTGGCAAAGTCTCTCTCCTCACACTCCTTGATCTGTCTGCAGCCTTTGATACCATTGATCATGGTATTCTCCTTTCTAGACTTCATCATACTTTTGGCATCTCTGACATTGCTCTCTCCTGGTTCACTTCATATCTATCAAACAGAAAACAAACTGTTCTCATTAATGGCACTTACTCTCAACCTGCATACCTGACCTGTCCTTGGCCCTGTTCTTTTCACTCTTTACACCTCCCCCCTGTCCACCATCATCAACTCCCACTCTATAAAACACCACTTCTATGCTGATGACACCCAACTTCTAGACAGTGACACACCAGACAATATACAGCGCCTCTTGACTCGCACCACTGAGTGTTACTCGGACATTAAGAACTGGATGACGTTCAACAAACTTCAGCTTAATGACGACAAGACAGAAGCTATCCTCATTGGCATCCGTCAGAAACTTTCTCAGCTGCCTCCTCTTTCTCTCCCATTATGTAACACATCAGTCCCAATTTCTGATTCAGCTAAAAACCTTGGTGTCTGCATTGACTCTACCCTCTCCATGAACAACTTTGTTTCTCAAACTGCCAGATCTTGCTACTATCACCTCCATCGTATAAGCCTGATCAGGAAGTATCACTCTGTCGAAACAACTGCAAAACTCGTTCTCTCCTTCATAATGTCTCGCATTGACTATTGCAATTCACTCAAACTAGACACCATGTGCTACAAAAGCCTCAATAACGCAGCCCCCGATTACCTGTCAAGCCTACTTGAGATCTATGTCCCTCACGTACCCTCCGCTCTGCCTCTGATCCTCTGACTTTTCTCTTTCCACGCAATAAGCTCAATACCTATGGTCCACGAGCCTTCTCTGTTTCTGGTCCACTTTCCTGGAACAAACTTCGTCTCTCTGTCCGTCAGCAACTTACTTTTGTCTCCTTCAAGTCCGCTCTCAAAACTCACCTTTTCTCCTCTGCATAAAATCCTGACCTCACTCAATCCCCTCTGCAGCCTGTCTCCACTCGGAGGGGAATCACATTGTAATATATAATTGTATATAATATGCTCTCTATAATTTTCCATTGCTTTTATTCTTTCTCCCCATTTTAGCCATGTGCGTGTGCATGTGTGTGTGTGTGTGTGTGTGTGTGTGTGTGTGTGTGTGTGTGTGTGTGTGTGTGTGTGTGTGTGCGTACGTGCGTGTGTGTCTGTTTTAGTGCTTAGATTTGATTTTATCAAGATTTTGCGCTATACAAATAAAATATTGTATTGTAAAGAGAAAGAAAGAAGGAAAAAGAAAAGAATGAAAGAAAGAAAGAAAGCAAGAAAGAAAGAAGGAAAGAGAGAAAGAAGAAGGAGGAGGAGGAGATGAAGAAGAAGAAGAAGAAAAAGAACAATGAAAAGAACAAGAAGAAAAAGAACAAGAAAAAGAACAAGAAGAAGAAGAAGAACAAGAAGAACAAGAAGAAGAGAAGAAGAAGAAGAAGAAGAAGAAGAAGAAGAAGAAGAAGAAGAAGAAGAAGAAGAAGAACAAGAAAAAGAACAAGAAAAAGAACAAGAAAAAGAACAAGAAGAGAAAGAACAAGAAAAAGAACAAGAAAAAGAACAAGAAGAAGAACAAGAAGAAGAAGAAGAAGAAGAAGAAGAAGAAGAAGTTCACTGCCCTTCCAACCAGCATTGATCTTAAGATGTTGGATCTCTCCTTGATTAAATGGCATTGATCTGTCGACATTGATTCTAGGATCCACAAGACACTATCAACCCCAAGTGAAAGAGTTATTTTCGCAGCCATCGTCTGAATGTTTGTTTTTTCCTTGGCACCAGACCATCAAAGTACATCTGCAAATAGAAATCGTCTTTGACGTTTTGTCGTTTCCTGTCTGTCTGTGTGTGTGTTTCTATGGTGATGTGATAACGGTCTGTTGACTTTGTGTCGGGATGTGGAACAGTGCAGCAATGTTAAGTGAGTTTTGTGTGGAAGGTTGTACTTTCTGGCCCTCTTCTGTGTCTGTGTGTGTGTTTGGGATGGTGGTCCAGTGAGGGGGGAGGGGGGTTAAATGATATTGGAAGAGAGAGAGAGAGAGAGAGAGACTTAGACAGAGACAGAGAGACAGAGACAGAGAGACAGACAGACAGACAGAGAGAGA
>JAPXFY010000028.1:31664671-31667171 GCA_030674185.1 Monoplex corrugatus
CTCTCTCTCTCTCTCTCTCTCTTTCTCTCTCTCTTTCTCTCCCCTTCTATTAGAATATTTTTTCTCCAAGAGGTTCAGAAATTTCTCAGAGAAATGTTGTTTCTCTCTTGTGTATTTAGAAAATTGAATAAATTTAATATTCTGATTCTCTTTCTCTCTCTCTCTCTTTCTCTCTCTCTCCTTCTCTCTCTGTCTCTCTTTCTCCCTTTCTGTCTATTTCTCTCTGTCTGTCTTTCTTTCTCTCCCTGTCTCTCTCTGTCTCTCTGTCTATCTTTCTCTCTTTCTCTCTCTCTATCTGCCTTCCTATCTCTCTTTCTCTGTCTGTCTGTCTGTCTGCCTCTGTCTCTGTCTGTCTGTCTGTCTGTCTGTCTGTCTGTCTCTTTCTCGCTCTCTGGCTAACTATCTGAGACAGATCGTGTTTTTATATGAAAATGTGCATTACAATGTGTGCATGTATGTGTGTGTGAGTGTGTAATATGTATATATATATATATATATATATATATATGTATATATATACATATATATATATATGTATGTGTGTGTGTGTGTGTGTCTGTGTGTGTGCGTGTCTGTGTATTTGTGTGTCTCTGTGTGTGTGTGTGTTCAGTTGGCAACAATTTAAACTCCGTTCACTCACGTAATTTTAGAAGAAAAAGAAAAGAAAAACTGTAACAACAAGAAAGTGAATAAAAATATGAATGAGAACAACAACAACAACAAAATAAAATAAAAACAAAGAAACAGACCAAAAAAAAAGCATACGAACAAACACACAACAAACAAACAAACAAACAAACAAACAACTAAACAGATTAACCACTGCAACGAAAACAAGTACCACAACTAAAATGCTCACACAAACACGCTTGAATTTAAGTCTACCTGTCCGTCTGTCTCCCTTTTGCGTATGTGTGAGCGCGTGCGCTTACATATGACTTTTAAAGCGAACGTGCGTGTGGGTCCCTTTCTTTTATTTCCATTCTACCCCTCGCCTGTCACCCTTGCACGTTCTTGTTTGGTTCATCATCATCATCAAGTGCCTTGCCACATGGCGTTGGCGATCATGGCCTTCCATCTGTTTCTATCCCTTGTTGCCTCAAGCACCTCTTCCACCCTCTCTGTCTTCAGCCACTCTGCAAGTCCGTCCAATATTTTCTCCCTGGGTCTACCTGGTGCTCTCTTTCCCTCCAGCTTTCCTGTTGTGACCAGGTGCTCCAATTCCCCTTTCCTCATAAAATGGCCTATAAATGTTGCCAGTCTTTTTCCTAGTCTTCCTTATGAATGATCTTCTTGTGTCTTCCTCCATCAAGACTCTCTCGTTTGTTTTCTTTGCTGTCCATGGGTGCTCGGTGAGATCAGAACTTGAATAGTGCTGACATGAAACGGAGAGACGAAGAGTGCTGTTAACTCTTTTGACCCACGCACCCTGTCCACCAGCATCCTGCATTGTCAACCATGCTAACAAACCACAAACGTAACCTTTTGACTCCTTGCGGGAAGCTTGTGGATAGGATGAGAGAGTCAAAGGGTTAAGTTTTTGCAGTTGGTGGATAGGGTACGGTAGTCAAAGGGTTAAGTTTTTGCAGTTGGTGAATAGAGTGCGGGAGTTAAAGGGTTATTTTTTTTTTTGCAGTTGGTGGATAGGGTGCGGTAGTCAAAGGGTTAAGTTTTTGCAGTTGGTGGATACAGTGCGGTAGTCAAAGGGTTAAGTTTTTGCAGTTGGTGGATAGGGTGCGGTAGTCAAAGGGTTAAGTTTTTGCAGTTGGTGGATACAGTGCGGTAGTCAAAGGGTTAAAATTTTCAGTTATGGATAGAGTGCGGTAGTCAAGGGGTTAAGTTTTTGCAGTTGCTGGATACAGTGCCGCAGTCAAATGGTTAATTTTTTCAGTTGTGGATAGAGTGCAGTAGTCAAAGGGTTAATTTTTTTCAGTTGGGATAGAGTGCTGTAGCCAAAGGGTTAAGTTTTTGCAGTTGGTGGATAGGGTTCAGTAGTCAAAGGGTTAATTAATACCTAATGTTACGTTTGATCTGTGTTGCTTTGTGTCGGTGCTTTCCTTTGGATGTTTTCGCTATTCTTAAATGCATTTAAGGCATGAAAGGCTTTGAACACTTGAAATACTAATTATGTGCTTCTGTCAACTGTTGTCGTTTTTGTTTGTTTGTTGTTTGTTTGTTTGTTTGTTTGTTTTGTTGGTTGGTTGGTTGGTGGCTTGCTTGCTTGCTTGGTTTCTTGGTTGTTTTGTCTGTTTTTTGTTTGTTTATTTGTTTGGTTTGGAGGTTTGTTTTTTTTAACTTGGTGTTAGCTCTGATAATGACCTCAATGTTAAGATCGGTTTGACTACAAACATCATGAAGTGAACTGAATCACTCTGTCCTCATCGACATACCGTTCTTTTTCAATAACACGTTGCCCTGACCAAGTCGCTGGAGGTAATCTCTTTGGCTGACTGGCTGGCTGACTGGCTGGCTGACTGACTGGTTGGCTGGCTGACCCATA
>JAPXFY010000028.1:31672171-31674891 GCA_030674185.1 Monoplex corrugatus
TGTCTTCTCTTCTCTCTTCTCTCTGCCTCTCTGTCATTCTGTCACCCTCTGTCTGCCCTCCCTCTCTCTCTCTCTTCTCTCTCTCTCTTCCTCTCTCTCTCTCTCTTCCTCTCTCAATAACTTCCATCATTGAGAACTTAGCATCACTGTCCCTGTCATGTCATTGTCTGTCTGTCTGTCTCCCTCTTCTGTGTATATCCTCTATGTCTGTCTCTGTCTCTCTGTCTCTGTCTCTCTTCTCTCCATTAAATTGTCACTCTCTGTTCTCTCTCGTCTTTTCTATCTCCTTTATCTCTCTCTCTGTCTCTCTTGTCTCTGTTCTCTGTCTGTCTGTTGTCTCTTGTCTGATCTCTCAGCTTCTCTCTCACTCTCTCCTCTCACTTTTCACCTAAATTTTCAGGTTGAGAACTTAGGCATCACTGAAATCGTTTGTTTTCAATTGTCTCTCTCTCACTTTTGCTGTGGCTCTGTATCAGTCTTCTCTCTGTGTCTCTGTCCTCTCTTTTTTTCCTCTGTATCTCTGTCTCTGTCTGTCTATCTGTCTATCTGTCTTTTCTCTCTCTCTATGTCTCTCTATTTCTTCTCTGTTGCAATATCTCACTCTATTCTCTCTTTCTCTTGTCTCTGTCTCTCCAGTCCTGTCTCTGTTTCTTCGTCTGTCTCTTCCTCTCTCTCTCTCTCTCTCTCTCTCTCTCCCCTCTCTCTCTCTCTCTCTCTCTCTCAATAATTTTCAGCTTGAGAACTTAGGCATCACTGTAATCGTTGATTTTCAATTATCTTCTCTTGCTTTCTCTGTGTTTCTGTATCTCTGTCTCTGTCTTTCTCTCTGTGTCTCTCTCTCTGTCCTGTCCCCCCCCCCTTCTTCCTCTCTCTGTCTCTCTGTCTTTCTCTTCTCCCCTCTTCTCTCTCTGTTTTCCTCTGTGTTGTCCTGTCTCTGTCTGTCTGTCTCTCTCTCTCTCTCTTTCTCTCTCTCTCTCTCTCTCTCTTCTCTTTACTGCAATATCTCACTCTTCTATTTCTTTCTCTTCCTCCATCTCTGTCTCTTCTTGCTGTCTCTCTGTTTCTTCTCTCTGCTCTCTCTGTTTTCTCTCTCTCTCTCTCTCTTCTCTCTTCTCTCTCTCTCTCTCTCTCTCTCCTCTCTCTCTCTCTGTATCTCCCTGGTGCAACGTGACATGGTTATTCTCCGACTCCTCTGACCATTGTTGTGTTTGTATAAGTCCTAAGAGCGTTGTACAACAAACAGTGACACTTCTGTCCTGTCACGTTCCCCTCATTATTTGGGTAGGAATTGGTTTTGACCAATCGATCACTTGTTTTCTGTCTCTGTCTGTCTGTCTGTTCTGTGAGTCTGTCTGTTTGGGCTCTGGCTACTGTGTCTCTGTCCTCTCTGATTCTTCTGTCTTTTTGTCTCTCTCTCTCTATTTCTGTCTGTCTGTCTGTCTGTTGTTGTCTGCTTGCTAGTGGCTGACTGGATCTTTTGTCCTCTTTTCTCTCTTTTTCGTTTCTTTCTGTATCTTTGTCTCTCTGTCTCCTAATTTCCCTTGTCTGTCTGTCTGTCTCTCTGTCTCCTTTCCTCTCTCGTCTCTCTTCTCTGTCACCTGTCTGCTCTCTTTCTGTCTTTTTCTCTATCTTTAGTCTCTCTTTCCTTTTCTCTGTCTCTTGTCTTCTCTCTGTTCTCTTTTCTCTCTCTCTCAACCCCTCTTTTTCTGTCTTTTCTTCCCCTCTCTCTCTCTCTCTCTCTCTCTCTCTCTGCTCTCTATCATTCTTTCACTCTGGTGTCTTTGTCTCTGTCCTGTCTCTCTCTCTCTCTCTTTTCTCTCTCTCTCAACCCCCTCTTTTTTCTGTCTTTTTGCTTCTCTTTTCCTCTCTCTCTCTCTCTCTCTCTCTCTCTCTCTCTCTCTCTCTCTAATCATTCTGTCTACTCTCTCTTTTCTCTCTTCCTCTCTCTCTCTCTCTCTCTTCTTTCTCTCCGGGTGCAACGTGACATGATTATTCTCCGATTTCTCCGACCTTGCTTTGTGTTTGTTGAGTCCTAAACTGTACAACAAACAGTACACTTCCTGTCCTGTCACGTTCCCCTCATTATTTGGTGGGAATTGGTTTGACCAATCGACATGGGTTGTTTTCTTGTCTCTGTTTGTCCTGTCTGTCTGTCTTTTGGCTAGCTCTGCCTGATCTATTCTGTCTCTCTGTGTCTCTCTTGTTCTCTCTCTCCTCTCTTTCTCTCTGTTTTTTCTGTCTCTGTCTCCCTCTCTTTCCCTCTCCTCTCTGTCCTTCTTCCTGTCTGTCCTGCTGTCCTATTCACTGTCTGTCTGTCTCTTTGTCTGTCTTTCTGCCTCTCTGTCTCTGTTTGTCTCTTTCTTTCTATCTCTCTCGCCTCTTTCTTTCTCTCTCTCTCTCTTCTCTCTCTCTGTCCTCATCTCTCTCTATTTCTCTCTCTCGTTCTCTCTCTCTCTTTCTCTCTGTGAAAAACTTCAGGATTGAGAACTTAGACATCACTGTCATTGTCATTAGTCAATTCTCTCCTGTCCTCTGTCCTTTCTCACTGTTCCTCTGTCTCTGTTCTGTTTGTCTGTCTCTCTTTCTTTCTCTCTCTCTCTCCTCATCTCTCTCTTCTCTCTGTCTTCTCTGCTCTCTCTATGCCTCTCTCTTTTTTTTATCTCTATTGCAATATCTGCTCTCTAATTCTCCTCTTTCTCTGTCTCTCTGTCTGTCGCTCT
>JAPXFY010000028.1:31682491-31684991 GCA_030674185.1 Monoplex corrugatus
CTTCTCTTTCTTTTCTTCTCTCTATTGCAATATTCACTTTGTCTTGATCTCTTCTCTTCTCAGTCTCTCTGTCTGTCTCTTTGGCTGTTTTTCTTTTTCTTTCTCTCGTCTCTGTTTTTCTCTCTGTCTCTCTCACTCTCTCTCTCTCTCTCTCTCTCTCTGTATCTTCCTGGTGCAACGTGACATGATTATTCTCCGACTTCTCCGACCATTGTTGTGTTTGTATGAAGTCCATCAGAGCGTTGTACAACAAACAGTGACACTTCTGTCCTGTCACGTTCCCCTCATTATTTGGTAGGAATTGGTTTTGACCAATCGAACGACTTGTTTTCTGTCTCTGTCTGTCCGTCTGTCTGTCTGTCTGTCTGCTTGGCTAGCTGGCTGACTGGATCTATGTCTCTGTCTCTCTCTGTCTATGTCTCAGTCTCTGTCTCAATTTTTGTCTGTCTGTCTGTGTCTGTCTGTCTGTCTCTCCCTCTTTCTCTTACTTTCTTTCTCTGTCTGTCTGTCTGTCTGTCTCTATCTCTCTGACACCCTCTCCCTCTGTCCCCCTCTCTCTGTCTTTGTCTCTCTCTCTCTCTTTCTCTCTCTCTCTGTTCTCTCTCTCTCTTCTCTTCTCTCTCTCTCTTCTCTCACTCTTTTCACTCTATTTCAATATCTCGCTCTCTGTTCTTTCTTTTTCTCTGTCTCTCTGTCTGTCTCTCTGTAGCTCTTTTCTCTCTCTCTATCTCTGTCTCTCTCCATTTCTTTCTCCCTCATTTCTTTCTCTCTCTCTTTCTCTCTCTCTCTCTCTTGCTCTCTCAATATCTTTCAGCGTGGAGAACTTGGGCATCACTGAAACATCGATTTTCAACTATCTCTCTCTCTCTCGATTTCTCTGTGTCTCTGTATCTTTGTCTCTGTCTTCTTTCTGTGTCTGTGTCTCTTTTGTCTGTCTGTCTGTCTCTTTCTCTCTCTCTCTCTCTCTTCTCTCTTTCTCTCTATTGCATAACTCACTTTCTATTTATCTCTTTCTCTGTCTGTCTCTGTCTGTCTCTCTACTGTTTCTCTCTCTGTCTGTCTCTGTCTGTCTGTCTGTCTGTCTCTGCTCTCTCTTCTCTTCTCTCTTCTCTCTCTCTCTCTCTCCTCTCTCTCTCTCTCTCTCTCTCTCTCAATATCTGTCAGCGTTTGAGAACTTGGGCATCACTGAAATCGTCGATTTTCATTATCTCTCTCTTGCTTTCTCTGTGTTTCTGTATCTCTGTCTCTGTCTTTCTCTCTGTGTCTCTCTCTCTCTTCTCTCTGTCTGTCTGTCTTCTCTCTCTCTGCGTTTCTCTCTCTCCCTCTCTCTCTGTGTCTCTGTCTGTCTGTCTCTGTCTGTCTGTCTGTCTCTCTCTCTCTCTTTCTCTCTCTCCCTCTCTCTCTCTCTTCTCTTTACTGCAATATCTCACTCTCTATTTCTTTCTTTCTCCGTCTCTGTCTCTGTCTGTCTCTCTCTCTGTTTCTCTCTCTCTCTCTCTTTCTCTCTCTCTCTCTTCTTCTCTCTCCTCTCTCTCTCTCTCTCTCTCTCTCTCTCTCTCTCTCTCTCTCTCCCCCTGGTGCAACGTGACATGGTTATTCTCCGACTCCTCTGACCATTGTTGTGTTTGTATAAAGTCCTAAGAGCGTTGTACAACAAACAGTGACACTTCTGTCCTGTCACGTTCCCCTCATTATTTGGGTAGGAATTGGTTTTGACCAATCGATACGACTTGTTTTCTGTCTCTGTCTGTCTGTCTGTTTCTGTGTGTCTGTCTGTTTGGCTAGCTGGCTGACTGGATCTATGTCTCTGTCTCTCTCTGTTTCTTTCTGTCTCTTTGTCTCTCTCTCTCTATTTCTGTCTGTCTGTCTGTCTGTGTGTGTCTGCTTGGCTAGCTGGCTGACTGGATCTATGTCTCTGTCTCTCTCTGTTTCTTTCTGTATCTTTGTCTCTCTGTCTCTATTTCTGTCTGCCTGTCTGTCTGTCTGTCTCTTTCTCTCTGTCTCTCTGTCTCTGTCAGCCTGTCTGGCTCTCTTTCTGTCTTTCTCTGTCTTGTTGTCTCTCTGTGTCTTTGTCTCTGTCTCTGTCTCTCTCTCTCTCTCTTTTTCTCTTTCTCTCAACCCCCTCTTTTTCTATCTTTGCTTCTCTCTCTCTCTCTCTCTCTCTCTCTCTCTCTCTCTCTCTTCTCTCCCTGGTGCAACGTGACATGATTATTCTCCGACTTCTCCGACCATTGTTGTGTTTGTATGAAGTCCTCAGAGCGTTGTACAACAAACAGTGACACTTCTGTCCTGTCACGTTCCCCTCATTATTTGGGTAGGAATTGGTTTTGACCAATCGACATGGGTTGTTTTTTCTTGTCTCTGTTTGTCTGTCTGTCTGTGTCTGTTTGGCTAGCTGGCTGACTGGATCTATGTCTATGTCTCTCTGTGTCTCTCTGTGTGTCTCTCTCTCTCTTTTCTCTCTGTTTTTCTGCTCTCTTCTTTGCCTCTGCCTCTCTGT
>JAPXFY010000028.1:31689991-31692491 GCA_030674185.1 Monoplex corrugatus
AAAATTCGATTGCTTTCACGCGTGTGAAAGCGATGAAGTGTGACACTGTAACTCTGTTAAACTCTGTTAAGCTTGAACGGATTATTTTTCAGAACGATTTGTGAAACATTGTGGTTATAACCATATTGTGTTTGAAACTATAGCCTAGTGGTTAGAAACGCTTTTTAAAGATACGAGAAGTCTTCAGTTCGAATCATGACTCCGAACGGGGCTGGTCTTCCCTCATCCACAAAAACCTTGTGCGATGGTCTAACGTGCTCATTGTTGTTTTTTGTTTTTGTTTTTTGTTGTTGTTGTTTTGATCAGACGGTCAAGCTATGATCTGTCACTTGCAGCACGCACTCATCATCATCATCATCATCATCATCATCATCGTCGTCGTCGTCGTCATCATCATCATCTTCATCATCATCACTATCATTATCATCATCATCATTATCATTATTATCATCATCACTATCATCATCATCACTATCATCATCATCACTATCATCATCATCATCATCATCATCATCATCATCATCACTATCACTATCACTATTATCATCATCATCATGACTATCATCATCATCATCATCATCATCATACTATCATCATCATCATCATCATCATCATCATCATCATCATCATCATCATCATCATCATCACTATCCTCCTCCTCCTCATCAGCATCATCATCATCATCATCATCATACTATCATCTCATCATCATCACTATCACTATCATCCTCATCATCATCACTATCATCATCATCATCATCACTATCATCATCATGTGCCCTGCCGCCTGGCGTTGGCGATTATGCCCCTCTACACGAATCTATCCCTTGTCGCTACATCTCCCGTCCTCTCTGTCCTCAGCCATCCCACAAGTCCGTCCAATATTTTCTCCCTGCGTCTACCTGGTGTTCTCTTTCCCTCCAGCTTTGCTCTTGTGACCAGGTGCTCTTATTCCCCTTTCCTTATACATCATCATCATCATCATCAGGTGCCCTACCGCATAGCGTTGGCGATCATGGACTTCCATCTGTCTCTATCTCTCGTTGCCCCCAGCATCTCCCCCCCCCCTCCTCGTCCCCAGCCACTCTGCAAGTCCGTCCAGCATTTTATCCCTGGGTCTACCCGGTGCTCTCCTTCACTCCAGCTTTTCCGTTGTGACCAGGTGCTCCAAATCCCCCTTCCTCATAAAATGGCCTATAAATGTTGCTTGTCTTTTCCTAATCTTCCTTATGAGTGATCTACTTGTGTCTGCCTCCATCAAAACTGTCTCGTTTGTTTTCTTTGCTGTCCATGGAACTCTCAACATTCTTCTTAGAAACCACATCTCGGCTGCCTCAATCTTGCTTCCTTATACAATGGCCTATAAATGCTGCTTGTCTTTTCCTATTCTTCTTTATTAATGATCTTCTAGTGTCTACCTCCTTCAAGATTGTCTCGTTTGTTTTATTTGCTGTCCATGGAGCTCTTAATTAAGAAAAATTTCTTAGAAGCCATAAGTAGCGCGTACTCAGCACGTGCGAACCTATCACAAACTATAGCAACATTGGAGTGTCCCTGACAAAATTTGATGTCATTCTTGTCTAGCAGTCTAGTGCTGTTCCCCAAACTTCATTTGGACTCATTGCACATCACGCATACCACAAGACACAGAGTTTAATACATACAGAAGCTTCCCATACTACACATACACACATACGTCGGAATGCACACATCAACATACAACTCAGTACTTACTTAAAAAAAGGTCTCTTAATTCAAACACGTATCCTTATGGTCATAGATGTTTTCATGCATGAAATGTTTACGCGGTATACATGATTTCGTCGATAGTTAGAAGTGAATTATACACGAAAAACTTCTTTTATAGATAACACATTTACACTGCCGACAAAAAAAAAGTGGCGCCACAATGTGGTTATGCGCTTTTTGAGCTCGATGGGTGTTTTACTTAAGTCTCGTCCTCCTTCTCCTTCTTCTTACCATTAATACCATCATCATATTGTCATACATATACAGTGAAGTAATAAAGATTATATAGGAGAGAGATTGAGAGAGAGAGAGAGAAAGAGAGACAGAACAGACAGACAGACAGAGAGAGACAGACACAGACAAAACAAAGACAGACTGAGACAGACAGACAGACAGAAGGGCAGAGAGAGACAGAGAGAGAATGGGGAGAAGAGAGAGAGAGGAGAGAGACAGAGAGAGAGAGAGAGAGACAGAGAGAGAGACAGTGGCAGAGACAGAGACAGATAGAGAGAGAGTGAGAGAGAGAAAGAGAGAGACAGACAGACAGAGAAAGAGAGAGAGGGAGGAGAGATAGAGAGGGAGAGAGAGACAAGAGAGAAGAAGAGAGAGAGAGACAAAGAGAGAGAGTGAGATAGAGAGAAAGAGAGAGACACACACACACAGAGACAGACAGACAGAGACAAAGAGACAGAGACAGACACAGAGAGAGACAGAGACAGAGACAGACAGCCAGAGACAGAGAGGCAGAGAG
>JAPXFY010000028.1:31697491-31699991 GCA_030674185.1 Monoplex corrugatus
AGAAAGGGAGAGAGAGAGGAGAGAGAGAGAGAGAGAGAGAGAGAGAGAGAGGATGAAAGAAAAGAGAGACAGACAGACAGAAAGAGAGGAAAGAAAGGAGACAGAGAGACACAGAGAGAAAGGAAAGAAAAGAGAGAGACAGAGACAGAGAGAGAGAGAGAAAGGAAAAAAGAGAACGAAAATAAGAGAGAGAGAGGGGAAGAAAGAGAGCGCAAACCGTGTTGGATTTGGGAAATTCTACATGGGAGGTAACTCCGTGACTGTCAAGAGTTATGTTGCTTAGTCCACACAGTCACGTCATGTTCACTTCAAGGACGTGTTATTGAAAGTGTTGCTTAGCGTTCCTGAAAAGAATCATTAATGTCTGTGTCGTTCGGGCCTGGTGGGTGTCAGGATTTCTTTCTGTTTTTTATTTTAACTTTTGTTTGTTTGAACTCAAAACACATTCACTTGCCGTAAGAACCCGACATGTGGGTACATGACATATAATGTAACAAATTGATGTAGTGGTGAATGAAGTGTGTGTATGTGTGTGTGTGTGTGTGTGTGTGTGTGTGTGTGTGTGTGTGTGTGTGTGTGTGTGTGTGTGTGGATGTGTGTGTTGTGTGTGTGTATGTGTGTGTGTGGATGTGTGTGTATGTGTGTGTGTGTGTGTGTGTGTGTGTATGTGTGTGTGTGTGTGTATGATTGTGTGTATGTGTGTGTATGTGTATATGCATATGTGTGTGTGTGTGTTAGTGGGGTGTGTGTGTGTGTGTGTGTGTGTGTGTGTGTATGTGTGTGTATGTGTGTGTGTGGATGTGTGTGTATGTGTGTGTGTGTGTGTGTGTGTGTGTGTGTATGTGTGTGTATGTGTGTGTGTGTGTGTGTGTGTGTATGATTGTGTGTATGTGGTGTATGTGTATATGCATATGTGTGTATGTGTGTGTGTATGTGTGTGTATATGGGTGTGTATGTGTGTGTGTGAAAGAGAGAGAGAGATAGAGAGAGAGAGAGAGAGAGAGAGAGGAGAGAGAGAGAGAGAGAGGAAGAGAGAGAGAGAGAGAGAGAGAGAGAGAGAGAGAGAGAGAGAGAGAGAGAGAGAGAGAGAGAGAGAGAGAGAGAGAGAGAGAGAGGAGAGGAGAGAGAGAGAGAGAGAGAGAGAGAGGACCAGTCGCCGTGGTGGTGGTTTTTTTTTTCTGTTTGGTTGGTTTGTTCGGGTTAATTTTTTGTTGGCTAACTGGTTGGTTTCGACATTTTCTTTCTTTTCTTCGTTTCGTGTTTGTTTGTATTTTTTCCAGTTTTTTTCTGTTTGTTTATTTGTTTGTTTGTTTGTTTGTTTGTTTGTTTTGGTTGGTTGGTTGATTGGTTGGTTGGTTGGTTGGTTAGTTGGTTGGTTGGTTAGTTGGTTGGTTGGTTAGTTGGTTGGTTGGTTAGATGGTTGGTTGGTTAGTTGGTTGGTTGGTTAGTTGGTTGGTTGGTTAGTTGGTTGGTTGGTTGGGTGGATGGTTGGTTAGTTGGTTGGTTGGTTAGTTGGTTGGTTAGTTGGTTGGTTGGTTGGTTGGTTGGTTAATTGGTTGGTTGGTTAGTTGGTTGGTTGGTTGGTTGGTTAGTTGGTTGGTTGGTTGGTTGGTTAGTTGATTGGTTGGTTGGTTGGTTGGTTGGTTGGTTAGTTGGTTGGTTGGTTAATTGGTTGGTTGGTTGGTTTGTTGGTTGGTTGGTTAGTTGGTTGGTTGGTTGGTTGGTTAGTTGGTTGGTTGGTTGGTTGGTTAGTTGGTTGGTTGGTTGGTTGGTTAGTTGGTTGGTTGGTTGGTTGGTTGGTTGGTTGGTTGGTTGGTTGGTTGGTTGGGTGGATGGTGGAAGAGCAGTGACACAAAAAGACTGAGTTTAGGAAAGTAACAACAACAACAATGACAACAACAACATCAACATCATCAACAACAACAACAAAAGGAACAACAACAATGACAACAACAACATCAACATCATCAAACAACAACACAAAGGAACAACAACAACAATGACAACAACAACATCAACATCATCAACAACATCAACAACAGCAGCAATAACAACAATAACAACAACAACAACAACAGCAACATCAACATCAACATCATCAACAACAACAACAATAACAACAACAGCAACATCAACATCATCAACAACAACAACAACAGCAACAACAACAACATCAACATCAACAACAACAACAACAACAGCAACAACAACAACATCAACAACACACATCAACAACATCAACATCATCAACAACATCAACAGCAGTATCAACAACAAAAACAATAACAACAGCAACAACATCATCAACAACATCAACAGCATCAACAACATCAACATCAACAACATCAACATCAACAACATCAACAACAACATCAACAACAACAACAACAGCATCAACAACAACAACATCAACAACAGCAACAACAACATCATCAACAACATCAACAACATCATCAACAACATCAACAACAGCATCAACAACAACAACAACAACAACTAC
>JAPXFY010000028.1:31717491-31742491 GCA_030674185.1 Monoplex corrugatus
TCACCTGTTGAACATAGGAAAATTCTAAACCTTAAGAAGTTCTGAAGTTAAAACAAAATATGACCGCTGGATCTTGAGGGTAAAATACAAAGCATTAAAAATAACTCGTTTGTGAAAGATCCTTTGGAGTATATAAACACGACGTTTTGCGCCCAGGCCCTTTGTCAAGTGAAAAAAAAAGCTAAGCTCGAAACGTCGTGTTCATATACTCCATAGGATCTTTCACAAACAAGGCGCGAGCCACAGTAGCTCAGTTGGTTTGAACGTCGGATTCACATGCTTCACATGGTTGTGGGTTCGAAATCCCGGGGTGTGCTATATTAAAACTGGCCTTTTCACTGCTCCATCTTAACATCATTGTTGTTCTGGTGGTGTCACTATAGGATTAGATAAGTCCTCATTCCCCCACTTCCCTGGGATGGTTATCCCCGTCGGCCATATCACCTGAGGTGGGTGTCGACGTAAAGACTGAACCGAATCAATCAATCAATCAATCACAAACAAGCACTTTTTAGTCTTAAGAAGTTCGCTTTTGTTCCTTCTTGATCGAAACCGGCTGGGAAGCTTTTTGTCTGCTTTCGCCATTACCTGTAGGGCTCTTGTTCTCTCCTCCACAGAAATCGAAAACTGTTTCATGAGGTCATAGGGAGATTTGCCTTCCAGCCAATTAGCTCCAATTTCTCTATATGGCGAGGACTTTGCCTTAGAAGCCAGATGTCTGCAGGTTGCTTGGATAGACTGGCCTATTTGTCAGTCCTGTGCAGAATGGCCTTCTCTATTCTATCTTACACTCAGGGCATTAGTGGGTTTGATCAGAATCATTTGTCTTGGTGAATGGGGATGGAGTATTATGTCCGATATCATGCTGCAATTGCTCACGATTTCTGTATGTCTGTCTGTCTGTGTGAACTCTCTCTCTCTCTCTCTCTCTCTCTCTCTCTCTCTCTCTCTCTCTCTCTCTCTCTCCCTCTCCCTCTCTTTCCCCCCTCTCTCTCTGTCTCTCTGTTTCTCTGTGTGTGTGTGTCTCTCTCTTTCTCTCTCTCTTTCTGTCTGTGTCTCTCTTTTCTCTCTCTCTCTGTCTCTGTCTGTCTCTCTCTGTCTCTCTCTCTCTCTTTTGTTTTCTCTTTCTGTCTGTCTGTCTCTGTCTGTCTGTCTGTCTGTCTCTCTTTCTCATTGTGTGTGTGTGTGTGTGTGTGTGTGTGTGTGTGTGTGTGTGTGTGTGTGTGTGGTGTGTGTGTGTGTACGCTTTGTTCTGGAAGATTTCCTGTGCTTGTGTATCGTATTTCAGCATTAGAGCCTAATTTTACATAGACTAATAATAATATAAAAAATCATATACTATACAAGCAGTCAAAACTCTCTGTTTTACTCTGTTTCATGTGTTTCTTTTATGTTTTGATTTGCATTTTACATCAGACAGTGTACATAATTATATTCTGTTGAGTAACTTGTCACTTTTGTCTCCTTTTTCACATTCATTTGCATACTCATATTCATATTCATATTCATATTCATATTCGTATTCGTATTCGCATTCGCATTCGTATTCATATCGGATTCGTATTCGTATTCGTATTCATATTCATATTCATATTTATATTCATATTCATATTCATATTCATATTCATATTCATATTCATATTCATATTCACATTCATATTCACTCATATTCATATCCAGACTCATGTTCATTTTTTGTCATAGTGGATTTACCATGTGAAAGTCGGGCTGCCCTCCCCTTGCAGCAGTGCAACGCTATCCATATATATATATATATATAAAAATTTATTTATTTATTTATTTATTTATTTATTTATTTTACCAAGGCTTCAGAAAGGCCAGAAGGCTGACTGACCTTCAAAGAAGGGGACCTGGGAAATGAACCCATCTCTCCAATATCTTATACCAGGGCAGCCGGGCGAATGCCCATGCTCTTCACGATTTTCAACTGTCGTGGGATTTATAACGTGCGCGGGCCAGCAGAAGGCACGCGGATCCGGCTCAAAGAGTTGAATCAATAAATACGCACTTTCCAACTATCATTTGCAAGCATAAAAAAATTTTGTTAGAAAAAAGAGCTTTCGGGTTTATTGCTCTTTCCATTCGATTCTGTGTTAATAGGATATCATCTGCTTGCCATTTATGGAGTCTGTAAATCCTGAATGGCACGCAAAGGTTCATTTTTTTTAAAGATAAGAGACAGGAATATGATACACATCGATAACATTAGCCAGCCATTTGTGCAAGAGAACTGCAATTCATTCTTGTTCCCATTTTGCCATTCATGCGATCATCTCAATATAAAAACATCGATTTGACTTCCATGACCTGTGCGCTTGATATTCATTCTTTGTGGTTATTGCTTTTCATTCTGTTTGAATATGCAGAATTAGGAATCATTTGTCGTGGAGTTATGTTATACAGTCTTAGACATGGAAATGAAATATTGAATGAGATCCATCCTCAGGGTCCATGTTGTTTTCTGTTCCGCATAGGACAAAATCGTTAGGATGTTGTGTGCTTCGAAATGAGAGAGAGAGAGATAGAGAGAGAAGAGAGGAAGATGAGGAGATGTGTTGTGTGTGTGTGTGTGTGTAATGTGTTGTGTAGACGTGTGATGGTTTGTTGTGTGTGTCTGTGTGTAGGTGGTGGGAGTCATGCATGCGCGCGCGTGTGTTCGTTGCTTGATTTAACGTCTTTCACTATAAGTGATATTAGACGGGGGAAAGTATGGAGATGAAATTAGGGGGGGGGGGGCAGAGGGGAACAGAGTAAGAGACGGAAAAATTAAAAGGAAGCAGCAAGGTCTTAAGAAAAATGGATATGGGATGAACAGAGAAATGAAACTAGAACAACGCTAACAATCAATAATGTAAAAGAAAAATCGTCATAAAACTTAACAAAACACAAAACAATTTATAATTATAATAATAATCTTAAAGTAACGCATTAACAGGACTGTGCATGTGAACCAATGATTCTGAAATTTTAACTAACAAAACTTGATCCGATACTACTTCTTTAAAATGCGTTTCAAGATAGTTTCCTTGTGTAAACGTCTTTGGTAAAAAGGAACGAAGCTTTCTGCAGTAAAACAAACAGTGATACAATGTCAATTGTTCACCGCAAATACATAAAACGTTTTTACAATATTTTGTTTTCAAAGCGTTCAGTTGAATACGAAAATATGTGATAACAATTAATCTCAAATGATATAACGAGGAATACTGCAATTTTTTACAGATATTTTGAACTGAAAGTTTGATTCTTTTTTGAGACACAAATTTTTCATTTAAATGTTCATGAAATCGAATCCATGATGCTAATTCTAGCGAGTTGTAAGCTTCTTTTACCGAGGTGTTAACATGTAATTCTATGGAATTTTCAGAATGGAGGGCACCGGATTTAGCTGCTCTGTCAACTACGTTGTTGCCGTGAAGACCAACGTGAGAAGGCACCCAGCATACACTGATATCCGAACCATTTATCTTTAAACTGTGTAATAGATGATTTGCCTCAATAATTAAGTCAGGTCTTGTGTCTGTATCAAAAGACTGTAAGGCATATAATACAGATTTCGAATCAACAAAGAGAACTACTTTGAAAGACACAGACCGAAGGCTTATTAAATAATGCAATGCTTGAACAACAGCGACCAATTCTGCTGTATATATAGATACATTTGTCCCAATGAAAAAAGACTTTTTAATGTTAAATTTTGGAACATAAAAGGCTGCTCCAGCGCTCTGATTTGCTAAGACTGACCCATCGGTAAAAATGTGGAGGTGGGTACGGTACTTTTCATCGATGTGTTCACAAGCTGTGTATAGCGTAATGTTGACATTATTATCTTTTTTAACGTCTGCATAATCGAGATCAAATGTGGCCTTTAGCATTTCCCATGTAGGGATAGGCGTTAACATTGGTTTTTTGGCTATTTCATCCATAGTTATGCTGGATTGTTTGATCAGGTCAGATATGTAAGTTGCGGCTGTAATTTGTGATGAAATGTTTATTGCTCGTTTTGGAAAGTCAGTATCAGACCTGATCTTAATTTCTTTGCTCACAAAATTATCCGCTTGTGAAGTAGTTCTAATTGCAAACTTTGCTGTAGCTAGCTCACGATGGTTGTTTAAAGGTAGAATTCCAGCAACTTTGTACGTTTCCAGAGTAGAAGCATGAGTTGGTACACCTAGTGCAATTTTAAGACTTTTGCAGTCCAAGCTCTGAATCTTTTTTAGTAAATATTTGGGTGCATTGAAAAAAACTTCTTGCGTGTAGGATAATTTAGACCAGACCAGCGCTGTTGACAGATGAATCAGTACATTTGTATCCATTCCCCAGGGTAATTTGCTTATTATATTTAGAAAATTTAAGGTTTTTCGTGCTTTTGTTAAAATATAATCAAAATGGACATTCCAGCTTAATTTCGACGTGATGTAAACTCCCAGAAATGTTACGACCTGTTTGTAATTTAACACTTCACCAAGCAATTTGAAAGTAGGCAAGTTATTTGAGTTACCATCAGGATCAAACAGCATCATGTTAGTTTTTTCTGCTGACAACGACAGACCATTTTCTAACATATAGTTTCCAAGATTATCAAGATCAATTTGATACAACTTCCTGATGTAATTTCGCGTTTTCTGTGGAGCTGTCTTTTTTAAAGTGATATTCATCCAAGTGCATATATCATCAGCGTACTGTACTAAAACAACACGATTTGAAAGAGCTTTAGGAAGATCCTGTATAAGGATATTAAATAAAATAGGTGCTATCACTGAACCTTGTGGAATCCCCATGTTGAGGCGTCGTGAAGAAAAATAACTAGCTCCCACTCTTGCCTGAATTGTTCTATTAGCTAAAAAAATATTTAATGTAATTGAACATATTGCCCGATAAACCAACAGATTTTAGCTTGAACAATAAACGTTTATGCCAAACTTGATCGTAAGCTTTTTTCACATCAAAGAAAGTAGCTAAAACACATTTTCTGCGGGCAAACTGTTGTTTGATCTGAGTTGTAAGTTTAATCAGGTGCTCAACTGCTGATCTTCCTTTTCTAAAACCTGCCTGGTTTACCGGAATAACGTTATTTTTATCACAGTATTGTAAAAGTTTGTTTAAGACCAATCTTTCCATTAGTTTGCTTGTGTGGGACGTCAAAGCAATGGGTCTGTAATTGTTTTTATCGGTTTTCGATTTTCCTGTTTTTAAGATTAGTATAAATATAGACTTTTGCCAGATTTGTGGCACAGTTCCGCTAACCCAGCATTTCTGCAAATTTTTGTGTAGGAAAATAAGATAGTTTTCAGGGAGATGTTTAATCATTTCAGTTGAAACTGCATCAACACCTACCTAACTCTTTTTGTTGTGTAGAGACAGTACTGTGTTTTTTAGCTCTTCTAAGGTGATTGGAGAATTAAACCAGAGATCATTCTGTGGTACTGGATCAGTGTATATTGGGTTGTTATCTTCCATTTCTCTTCGATGTTTGCAGCAGGAGATAAACCTTCAACTTTACTGTTTTCAGCAAACAGATCCACAAAAGTTTCTGCTTTGTCCATGTCTGAAGGAAATGTGTTACATGTTTCAATCATTATCGGACACCTAGGTAAGTTGGTTCCATTCTTCATTTGTTTCATTTTTGTCCAGACTTTATGGGAATCTTTGAAATCTGAAATTTCTTTTGTGCAGAATGATGCCCAATAATCTTTCTTTGCTTCAGCACTGATTTTGTTACATTGGATGTTAGCTTTTTTCATTTCCACATGATCTTCAGGTTTCCGGCTTTTGATGTAGATTTTGAATTTCTCCCTTTTATATTGAACTGCTTTCTCACATGCCTCTGTCCACCAAACATTACCCAGTCGATTATTTGATCTAAAAGATTAGAGTTTCGGAATCGATAGGTCTGCAGCGGCTAGAATTGACTCTTGGAATTTAGAAAACATAATGTCTACATTTTCCCTTTCATAATGTCTGTAATCTTGATTAGCTAGAGCAGTTCGAAATAAGGACCAGTCTGCACGCTTGTAATTATATTTTGGAATAATTTCAGGAGAGCTGTCTTTCATCCTGATGTTTTTGTCAGTTATGGTTATGATGATAGGTAGATGATCGCTTCCCAAAGTGTCTCTGTGAGTTTCCCAGGTACAGGATGGTACTAATTCTGGTGAGATTAGAGACAAATCGATGGCTGTCGCCCTGTGTTTGGAGACATCAGGGATCCTAGTGACACTACCATCATTTAGAAGGTAAAGCGAACTATCAACGATATTTTCTACCAAACGATTGCTCGTGACAGTAGAACAGTTCTTTTCCCAAAATGGGGAGTGGGAATTAAAGTCTCCACCTATTAGCCATTTACCACGCTGCTGATCTTGGATCGTGCGCAGCCATTCTGTGTTGTGGTCATTTGGATCTGTTGGCAGGTAGACTGACAAAACGTTGATGTTTAAAGAATTGCTTAATTGGACAGTGGCAGCACAAGCGTGCAAATCTTCGCTTGATTTCAAAACTGGGGAAGTAAGTAAGCAGTATTGTAACTCTTTGAGTATATATATCGCGGTGGATACCTTCTTCCCGTGATTCCCACATTCATAGACTGGAGGATAATAATAATTGGGGAAATTGGGAAGCTTGGTTGCAACAACATTCATCGACTGTAGAATCAAAATTTCACACCTATTTGATGCCAGGAAATGCTCCAAGTAAGCCGAATTGGTTGAAAGGGATCTACAATTCCATTGCAAAAACTTGACTTGGGATTGTTGTCGCATTGCTGATATTGGTTAATCTCCAACTTTCTATTAACTGTTATTTATGGTCGATAATAATGAATACTTTGATTTTCTGTGTCCAGGAGAACTGGACAGAAAGAAAATTACGCAATTACTTAGACTACGAAGTATAGATAACAAAATTGTAGCAAAAACAATAAAAAGAAAATTACATAGTCCAACGTACGAATAACTTATAAAGGTGATAATAGATTACAAGGGATAACAAATAACCAAAAATCAAAATAATAGCATACACATCTTCAAATGTACAGAGTGTATAGTCTGACCGAGTCTTGATAGTCAGACTAAAACCTAGTTATTGTATATTTTCAGCAGAAGAAATGTCAGACACGACGAGGAAAAAGTCCTGTGACATGAACATTAAGTATTGTATATGTAATACTGTTATTTCAAAACATATTATACGGCCACCAAGGTGTGTAGTTGTCAAAAAGGTGGTGCCATCCTCTGGAGAATCTGGAAGGGTGTAGCTGTCTGTCTGGCTGTCTCCGCGCGCGCGTGTGTGTGTGTGTGATTGTTGTTGTTGTTATTGTTGTTGTGGTTATTGTTGTTGTTGTTGTTGTTCTTCTTCTTCTTCCTCTTGCTTTTCTTGTTCTTGTTCTTGTTCTTCTTGTTCTTCTTGTTCTTGTTCTTCTTGTTCTTGTTCTTCTTGTTCTTGTTCTAGTTCTTGTTCTTCTTCTTCTGTAGTAGTTGTGGAGGAAGTAATTTGTAGAAGAAGTAGTAGTGCTGAAGTACGATAGTGGAAACTGTGAAATTTTAGCTGCATCAGTAACAACAACAGTAGTAGCAGTACACGAAGCAGTTGTAACAGTAGTAGCACAAGTAGTAGCAGTGGTGATAGTAGCATCGAAGTAGCAGCATCAGTAGCAGTAGCAATAATAGCAGTAATTCTCTGTAGTGGCAGTCTTCATCTTCTTCTTCTTTTTCTTCTTGACCACACACTTTAATCTCTCATCCACCTCATGAACACGCCAATGAGGGGTGTTGCTCAACTTTCATGAATTTGTCTATATGTTCGCGGTTGCTCTCTATCAAGAATGCAATTGAAAAAAAAAAAGAGAGAGTGGGGAGAAAAAGTGAGAGAAAGAGAGAAAGAAAGAAAAAAAAGAAAAAGAGACAGAGACAGAGAAAGAGAGACAGAAAAAGAGAGACAGAGACAGAGGTTTATCACAGTATATCATTATGATTGTCATCCCTATCGAAATCATCGTCATCACAGCATATCATTATGATTGTCATCTCCATGGAAATCATCGTTATCACAGTATATCATTATGATTGTCATCACCATGGAAATCACCGCTATCACAGTATATCATTATGATTGTCATCCCATGGAAATCATCGTTATCACAGTATATCATTATGATTGTCATCCCCATCGAAATCATCGTTATCACAGTATATCATTATGATTGTCATCCCCATTGAAATCACCGTTATCACAGTATATCATTATGATTGTCATCCCCATCGAAATCACCGTTATCACAGTATATCATTATGATTGTCATCCGCATGGAAATCATCGTTATCACAGTATATCATTATGATTGTCATCCGCATGGAAATCATCGTTATCACATTATTATGAAAACCCTTGTCCCAGACTCAACGCTAAGTGAAATGGCCCAGAAATGCGACAAAACCAAACAAACAAACAAACAAGCAAGCAAGCAAGCAAGCAAGCAACCAACCAACCAACCAAACATACAACCAACCAACCAACCATCCGACTAACCGACCAGCCAACCGATCAACCGACCAAGCAAGCAAGCAAGCAAGCAACCAACCAACCAATCAACCAACCAACTAAACAACCAACCAACCAACCAGTCAACCAACCAACCAACTAATCAACCAACCAATTAACCAACCAACCAACCAATCAATCAACCAACCATTCAACCAACCAAGCAGCCAACCAATAAACCAACCAACCAACAACAGACAAGCCAATGAAACAAAGCAACAAAGCAACAAAGAAAGAAAGAAAGAAGAAAGAAAGAAGGAAAGAAAGAAAGAAAGAAAGCAGGAAAGAAAGAAGAAAGAAGAAAGAAAGAAGGAAAGAAAGAAGAAAGAAAAAAAAGAAAGAAAGAAAGAAAGAAAGAAGGAAAGAAAGAAGAAAGAAAGAAGGAAAGAAAGAAGAAAGAAAGAAAGAAAGAAAGCAAGAAAGAAAAAAAGAAAGAAAGAAAGAAAGAAAGAAAGCAAACAAGAAAGAAGAAAGAAAGAAGGCAGGAAAGAAAGAATAAAGAAAGAAAGAAAGAAAGAAAAGCATGATAGAAATAACACAGGTGGACGATAGATTGGAGAGCATGATGCAATCTCTCCTCTGTCTTCAACCAATTCTCGTTCCAGAAACACTATTTATTTCATTCTCCTCTGTCTTCATTTCCTCGCTCTATCAGACTGCTGTCTTACTTCAGAAAGACATGCACTTCATCTCCCATATCTCTAATTGAACCCTTATCCCCCACCTCCACCCCCCACGCCCTGTCAACAACAACAAAAAAGAAAAAAAAAGAAAAAAAGAAGAAAAAAAAAAAAGAAGAGAAAAGAAAAAAATGCCCGGCATGTGCCAGCATACACTGTAATGCCACACTCATTATTGTGGTATCGGTTTCAGAAAGAACCAAGATGCCTTTCTCCTGTTTGCAAGATAAGGAAACGAAGACTGTTAAGAATTGGGCGTTGATACATACGCTCCTTTCCCAGTGAGGTGATACAGAGGTTAAGCCAACTTATCCATCCAACTTCCATCGATTTCAATATCTTCTCCACACACATACTTTTGCACAATCCTTGGAAATCTGCCAAATCATTTGTAGCAGCAGATGCCGGTAGAGAAGCGCTTGAGGGGATCGTCTGACTGCTACGAATTTGTCTTGATTCAGTTCAGTTTAGTTCGCTGTCTCGTTTCTTCTGATTTATCTTCTTCGTTCTTCTTCTTCGTCGTCGTCTTCTTCGCCTTCATTTCCTCCTCCTCCTCCTTGTTCTTGTTCTTGTTCTTCTTGTTCTTGTTCTTGTTCTTGTTCTTGTTCTTCTTGTTCTTGTTCTTGTTCTTCTTGTTCTTCTTGTTCTTCTTGTTCTTGTTCTTCTTGTTCTTGTTCTTCTTGTTTTCCTTTTTCTTCTTCTTCTTGTTTCTTGTTCTTGTTCTTCTTGTTCTTGTTCTTGTTCTTGTTCTTCTTGTTCTTCTTGTTCTTCTTGTTCTTGTTCTTCTTGTTTTTCTTTTTCTTCTTCTTCTTGTTCTTGTTCTTGTTCTTCTTCTTCTTCTCCTACTCTTTTTTTTTCAAAGTGTTGATCTAGAATTGTATAAATGTATAACGATTTTTTTTTCTCTTTTGATTTCAGGAGATACCTATGGTTACAATCTTGACGACAAGCAGGACACGCCACTGTGATTCACAACCACAACTGATCTCCAGAATTCTTCACAACTGACCAGCATCCTCACACACTTCATCATCCCCAACACTACCAAAGACTGTGTGCATGATTGTAAAATCATCATTAGTGTCAGACTTTACTTACGAAGGTATCTAATATCATATAAGTGTACACTCCTTAAATAGTTTCAACGATTTTGCTCGCAAATGTAACATGTTTTATGTCATTTAAAGTGTACAATCGTTAGAACCGTCACAGATTTTACTCATAAGAATACAGTCATTGATATCTCATGAGTTTATAAGTATTCTGTTGTTAATAGTGCCAAAGACTTTATTCACGCAAATATAGAATATCTCATTTCCTAAAAGTGTAAAATCATTAATATCCTAAGAAACTTCACTCACAAGGAGTCAATATTTTGTGCCCATAAGTGAACAAGTGCTTCTGTTAGCAAAACTTTACCCTCAAGTTCACTATATTTTATACTCTATTAACGTACAATAGTCAGTGGTGCCTAAAATTTTGTTCACAAGAATTACATTTCGTGTCTTATAAATGAAAATATCTGCTTAATGCCCTGTATCCTTTAGATTGCAATTTTGAAACACACACATCTTCATACTACTGAAGATTTTAAACTGAAGGTTACAATCATTATTCAAATTACACATTTTAGTCATAAAAGAACAATCTTTCAACATCACCGAAAACTTCACCCATAAGGGTACATTCTTATAAATGTACAAGGTTTGTATACATAAGGGCAGAATCTTCAATAGTATCAAAGACTTTTTTCATTACAGAACAATATTTGATGCTACCAAAGACCTCAGCCACAAGGGCACAATCCCCGAAAATTCCCACACACCTTGCTCGTGGTAGATACATTGTTTAAAAGCACCAGGTTATTCAACGAATATTTGTTTATATTGCCATTGATGTGATCATCAAAGTACAATTTCTAATAGTTTTAGCGACTGTTTCATTCCCTCTCACACACACATACAAAATAAATAAATTAATAAATAAATACAACAGCTTCAGTGTCACCAAATGAATACCATGTACTGCAAGGGACATTGTCTTTCCTGAGAGTTTTTAAGTGCATTTTGTAAAAATGCTACCTAAGACATAACCCATAACATAAAAGGTGAAAACTTACTGTCATTGAATGTTCCTTTAAATTCTATTTAGAAGGCCATAGTTTGAGATGCTACTAAAGCTGAGTCTATAAAGACACAGTCAGAATCACAAATGATTCACGTTATCCATAAGGTGCATTGTTCAGAATTTCATACGTGTTATTATTGAAATATCTCTTCAATTGTATTCATGACAGCATAGCTTGCAATACTGCAGAACATTCGTTCAGAGTCATAAAACCAATAAATCCTGCGAAGGATTTATAGGTAGAGATAAGATTTGAAACAGTCCTTGTCTTGATCGCTAAAAGTGCAGGTTAAACATCCTACCAGAGATCTTAGCAGTGACTGTGTGATATCTATACCATCATACCAAAAACAGTCCTTGTCTTGATCGCTAAAAGTGCAGGTTAAACATCCTACCAGAGATCTTAGCAGTGACTGTGTGTTATCTATACCATCATACCAAAAACAGTCCTTGTCTTGATCGCTAAAAGTGCAGGTTAAACATCCTACCAGAGATCTTAGCAGTGACTGTGTGATATCTATACCATCATACCAAAAACAGTCTTTGTCTTGATCGCTAAAAGTGCAGGTTAAACATCCTACCAGAGATCTTAGCAGTGACTGTGTGATATCTATACCATCATACCAAAAACAGTCTTTGTCTTGATCGCTAAAAGTGCAGGTTAAACATCCTACCAGAGATCTTAGCAGTGACTGTGTGATATCTATACCATCATACCAAAAACAGTCTTTGTCTTGATCGCTGAAAGTGCAGGTTAAACATCCTACCAGAGATCTTAGCAGTGACTGTGTGATATCTGTACCATCACGCCAGGTGTGTGTCCAGGACACTGACCATGACAAGCACAGGGACAATGGAGATGGTGGTCAACACCACCCAAGGGCTGAGTGCCGTCCTCAACTCCACCCTCCTCCCTCACCTGACTCGCTCCACCATCCCCCTCCCTCCACAAGTGGTGCACGCCAAACGCCTGCGAACTGTGTTCCCCTGGGTGCTGGTGGGGGTGGGGCTACCCGCCAACATTGCCTGCGTCATCACCATCTTCTCCATGGCGGTGTCTCCTTACTACGTGGCCCTGCTGGCTGTGGCCGACACTCTGGCCCTGGTGCTCAAACTGGTCTACCACCAGCTCATCACCCACGGGGCTCTCACCGATGCCGGCTGCTACTTCTACTACAGCACGTCCTTCCTCAGCTCTTACGCCAACTGGGTCCTGGTCCTCATCGGTCTGGAGCGATTCGTCGCCGTCTGCTTCCCCTTCAAAAAACAGGAGCTGTTCAGCAAGCCGAGGATCGCTCTCAGCATCGTGGGCTTGACCCTGGCGTTGTCCGCAGTCTTCATCCCTACTTTGTTCTTCTACGAGGGCGCCAGCCCGTCCGGAAAGAAGTGCCTGCCCAGGGACAGCATGAAGATGTTCCGAAAGAAAGTGTGGAGCGGCGGTCTGCTGACCTCCTTCTACTTCTTCCTGCCGTTCCTGCTGGTCCTCATCTTCACCGCCCTCATCATCAGACGTCTGCAAGTTCTGCGGAGGAAACGGCAGATGAGTCTCTCGTCGGGCCGGCCCGGTCACCACAGCGGTCCTGAGCACGCCGTGAGCGTCATGTTGGTGTGCGCCAGCCTGGTCTTTGTGGCGCTGATGCTGCCCGTCTGCCTGTACCACCTGGTCCTCAAGGACCTGTACGACGTTCGTGTGCTGGAGGAGAGGGCCGAGAGCTTCCTGCTGTACCAGGTGGTGACCTTTCTCTCAGACACCACCCACGCCGTCAACTTCTTCGTCTACTTCCTCAGCGCCGGCAAATTCAGGGCCGCCTTCGCCGACATGGTTCGCCGTTGTTGTCCGGTCCTGTCCAAACGTAGGCGGATTTCCAGAAGCACTTCCGACGCCTCCAAGACCACGCCCTTGACTGCCACCACCGACAATAACCATGCCAAGGACACGCAGGTGGCCGACACTGTCTTGTGAGATATGTTGAATACAAAACACAACACAACGCAACACAACACAACACAACACAACACAGCACAGCACAGCACAGCACAACACAGCACAGCACAGCACAGCACACACACACAGCACAGCACAGCACAGCACAGCACAACACAACACAGCACAGCACAGCACAGCAACACAACACAACTCAGCACAGCACAGCACAACACAGCACAACACAGCACAACACAGCACAACACAACTCAGCACAGAACAGCACAACACAGCACAGCACAGCACAGTACAGCACAGCACAGCACAGCACAACACAACACAACACAACACAACTCAGCACAGCACAACACAGCACAACACAACACAACACAACACAGCACAGCACAGCACAGCACAGCACAACACAACACAACACAACACAACACAACACAACTCATCACAGCACAGCAGCACAGCACAACACAACACAACACAGCACAACACAACACAAACACAACACAACACAACACAACAACACAACACAACACAACACAACAAAACAATAACAAATTTTCATATTGGAGACGTAACAACCCACATCCATCACAAAACAAAACAGAAAAACAAAAACAAAACAACAACAACAACAGCAACAACAAAACAACCAAATATCACAAAGATATTTTTGAAACCCGCAGGTGAAAGGTAAATGCACACGAGAAAGAAGAATTAACAAGTACGTCAAACCACTCTAATATTCTCCCTTTCTTATACAGAACTTCTTCAGGGACCTGTTCGCCGTGTGCAGGCTGGAGGACAAATAGGCGCAATACCTTTGAAACACGTGAAGCATAATGTGGAGACTTTGTGTGGAATTCTTTGAGAAACGGGAAGCCAGTGGAGAGAGTGAAGGACGGGAATGACGTAATCATGCCTCTTCTTTACGAAGGGCAAATCGGGACGCGGAATTCTGAAAACGCTGGAGGCATGCAGCAGAAGAAGCAGGCAAAACAGAAGGGATTGTGAATCATGTGAAGGTGCTGTGAATCCTATTAATGTAGTGTAAGTCTGTGAAGATTTTTGATTCACGTGAAGGTTTTGTGAATCATGTGAAGGTACTGTGAATCATGTGAAGGTACTGTATGTCTGTGAAGGTTTTTGAGTCACGTGAAAGTTTTTGGTTCAAGTGAAGTTTTTTGAGTCACGTGAAGTTTTTTTGAGTCACATGAAGGTTTTCAGTCAACGAAGGTTTGAGTCACATGAAAGTTTTGAGTCACATGAAGGTTTGAGTCACATGAAAGTTTTGAGTCACATGAAGGTTTTTGAGTCACGTGAAGGTACTGTGAATCATGTGAAGGTACTGTAAGTCTGTGAAGGTTTTTGAGTCACGTGAAAGTTTTGTGAGTCAAATAAAAAGATTTTGTGAGTCATGTAAAGGTTTCTGAGTCATGGAAATGAATTTGTAAGTCGTTTGAAGTTATTGTGAGTTATGCGAAAATACTTGAGACATTTTATGAGCAAAACAAAAAACAAACAAAAAACAACCAACAAACAAACAAACAAAAAACAATTAGAGAACCTGGTCACAACAGGAAAGCTGAAGGGAAAGAGAAACACCAGATAGACCCAGGGTGAAAACATTGGACACACTTGCAGGATGGATGAAGACAGAGAGGGTGGGAGAAATATTTGCAGAGGCAAGGGATAGATTCGTATGGAGGGCCATGATCGCCAATGCCATGCGGCAGGGCACATGATGATGATAATGATGATGATGATTATGGTTGTCAATGCAGGATGCTAGTGGACAGGATGCGGGAGTCAAAGGGTTAATACACTGACATTGACGGTCAAAGCCCTGAAGTCAAAGGGTTAATATACCGATTGATGGTCAAAGCCGTGAAGTCAAAGGGTTAATTAATATACCGACATTGACAGTCAAAACCGTGATGTCAAAGGGTTAATACACCGACATTGATGGTCAAAGCCGTGAAGTCAAAGGGTTAATATACCGACATTGACGGTCAAAGCCGTGAAGTCAAAGGGTTAATTAACATACCGACATTGACGATCAGAGCCGTGAAGTCAAAGGGTTAACATACCGACATTGATGGTCAGAGCCGTGAAGTCAAAGGGTTAATATACTGACATTGACGGTCAGAGCCGTGAAGTCAAAGGGTTAACATACCGTCATTGACGGTCATAGCCGTGAAGTCAAAGGGTTAATATACCGACATTGACGGTCAAAGCCGTGAAATCAAAGGGTTAATATATAGACATTGACGGTCAAAGCCGTGAAGTCAAAGGGTTAATATATAGACATTGACGGTCAGAGCCGTGAAGTCAAAGAGTTAATATACCGACATTGACGGTCAGAGCCGTGAAGTCAAAGGGTTAATATACCGACATTGACGGTGAAAGCCGTGAAGTCAAAGGGTTAATATACCGACACTGACGATCAAAGCCGTGAAGTCAAAGGTTAATATACCGACACTGACGATCAAAGCCGTGAAGTCAAAGGGTTAATATACCGACATTGACGGTCAAAGCCGTGAAGTCAAAGGTTAATATACCGACACTGACGGTCAAAGCCGTGAAGTCAAAGGTTACTATACCGACATTGACGATCAGAGCCGTGAAGTCAAAGGGTTAATATACCGACATTGACGGTCAAAGCCGTGAAGTCAAAGGGTTAATATACCGACATTGACGGTCAAAGCCGTGAAGTCAAAGGGTTAATACACCGACATTGACGGTCAAAGCCGTGAAGTCAAAGGGTTAATTATACCGACATTGACGATCAGAGCCGTGAAGTCAAAGGGTTAATATACCGACATTGACGGTCAAAGCCGTGAAGTCAAAGGGTTAATATACCGACATTGACGGTCAAAGCCGTGAAGTCAAAGGTTAATATACCGACATTGACGATCAGAGCCGTGAAGTCAAAGGGTTAATATACCGACATTGACGGTCAAAGCCGTGAAGTCAAAGGGTTAATATACCGACACTGACGGTCAAAACCGTGAAGTCAAAGGTTTATATACCGACATTGAGGTCAAAGCCGTGAAGTCAAAGGGTTAATATACCGACACTGACGGTCAAAACCGTGAAGTCAAAGGTTAATATACCGACATTGATGGTCAAAGCCGTGAAGTCAAAGGGTTAATATACCGACACTGACGATCAAAGCCATGAAGTCAAAGGTTAATATACCGACATTGACGATCAAAGCCATGAAGTCAAAGGTTAATATACCAACACTGACGATCAAAGCCATGAAGTCAAAGGTTAATATACCGACACTGACGGTCAAACCGTGAAGTCAAAGGTTAATATACCGACATTGAGGTCAAAGCCGTGAAGTCAAAGGGTTAATGTACCGACAATGACGATCAAAGCCATGAAGTCAAAGGTTAATATACCGACACTGACGGTCAAAGCCATGAAGTCAAAGGTTAATATACCGACATTGACGGTCAAAGCCATGAAGTCAAAGGTTAATATACCGACACTGACGGTCAAAGCCGTGAAGTCAAAGGTTAATATACCGACACTGACGGTCAAAGCCGTGAAGTCAAAGGTTAATATACCGACATTGACGGTCAAAGCCGTGAAGTCAAAGGGTTAATTAACATACCGACATTGACGATCAGAGCCGTGAATTCAAAGGGTTAACATACCGACATTGATGGTCAGAGCCGTGAAGTCAAAGGGTTAATATACTGACATTGACGGTCAGAGCCGTGAAGTCAAAGGGTTAATATACCGACATTGACAGTCAAAACCGTGAAGTCAAAGGGTTAATTAATATACTGACACCGACAAAGTCAAAGCCGTTAAGTCAAAAGGTTAATACACCGACATTGACGGTCATAGCCGTGAAGTCAAAGGGTTAATATACTGACATTGACGGTCAAAGCCATGAAGTCAAAGGGTTAATTAATATACCGACATTGACAGTCACAACCGTGATGTCAAAGGGTTAATACACCGACATTGATGGTCAAAACGGTGAAGTCAAAGGGTTAATATACCGACATTGACGGTCAAAGCTGTGAAGTCAAAGGGTTAATTGACATACCGACATTGACGATCAGAGCCGTGAAGTCAAAGGGTTAACATACCGACATTGAGGTCAGAGCCGTGAAGTCAAAAGGTTAAATACCGACATTGACGGTCTAAGCCGTGAAGCCAAAAGGTTAATATACCGACATTGACGGTCAAAGCCGTGAAGCCAAAGGGTTAATAACTTGATGTCAAAGCCGTGAAATCAAAGGTATGTATACATTGACGGTCTAAGCCGTGAAGTCAAAGAGTTAATATACGACATTGACGGTGAAAGCCGTGAAGTCAAAGGGTTAATTAATATACCGACATTGATGGTCAAAACCGTGAAGTCAAAGGGTTAATATACCGACATGGACAGTCAAAACCGTGAAGTCAAAGGGTTAATAAATAGACATTGACGGTCAAAGCCATGAAGTCAAAGGGTTAATACACCGACATTGACGGTCAAAGCCGTGTTCTTTTACGTAAAAAAATAGAAAAAGATCATAATAATTCTTACTGTGCACAGCAGCCGAACACCTTGTTGTAGATGATAATAGTAAGATAACAGCGTGGGGTTATATTTACCACACCACTGATCAGTTGCTGCCAGCTTAATTGATGCCAGACAAACACAACAACATATCTACTGTTGCCGTCAGTATGGCAGCAACACGTGGCACTGGCCAGGTGAAAGGATTCGTTTTTCTCTTGTGGTTGGTATAGAGAAAACTGAAATGGAAACGTCATCAAAAGTCGAAACAAAACAAAACAAAACTAGAACAAGACAGCACACACACACACACACACACACACACACACACACACACACACACACACACACACACACACACACACACACACACACACACACACACACACACACACACACACACACAACGACTAATAAACACACATACACAACACGTTACTGTAATATCACTAAGTGAAACTGAAGACAGGACGAATGAACGAACACACACACACACACACACACACACACACACACTAATATCACTTACATGAAAGACGTTAAATACAGGACACAAACAACACACACACACACACACACACACACACACACACACACACACACACACACACACACAAACACACACAACACAAAACACATCCACCCCACGAAACCACATTAAACCACTACTACAACGTTCATTATCCTTACAGTAAAAAACTAAATAAATGAGAACGAACAATAGAAAACAAATACACAACAACAAACACACACAATAAAACAAGACACACACACCCACACACACACACAGACACACACACACACACACACACAACACACACACACACACAACACACACGAAAAAAGAAAACGAAAAAACTATTCAGCCCCTTTACATTTGAAACGCACATTGATAATACCAGTACTCAGTTTCAGTTTCCTTGAATAATAAAATAAAATAAAATGATATAAAATAAAACAAAAGAAAACAGAATAAAATGAAATGAAATAAATTAAATAAAATAGAATGAAATAAGATAAAATAAAACAAAATAATATAGAAATAAACAAAATAAAATAACATAAAATAAAGTTAAAAAAAATAAAGAAAATAAACAAAAATAAAACAAAATAACGTGAAATAGAATAAAATAAAATGAAATAAAATAAAATGAAATAAAATAAGATAGATGGTGGATGAGATATTTTATATCTACCAAACAGGTGAATATATGTCTCAGCTGATTTTGGATCGATCTTTACTAGCTTTGGAAAGGGACGAAAACCAAGTCGGATCCGAGTGCCTTCTGGTCTGCACACGCTAAAGATCTCACGGCATTGAAAATCGCGAAGAGAAGGGCAGTCGCCAGGCTGCCTTAGTATAAATCACTGGAGACATTGGTTGATAACATCAGGTCCGTACCCTTGAAGGTCAATTAGCCTTCTTGCCTTTCTGAAGTATTAGTAAAAAAAAATTGGGTGGCGCTACACAGCGGCGACGCGCTCTCAACTGGAAGAGCAGCCCGAGTTTCTCATCGTAAATTCATTGTACGAACGAAAGGAAACGAATATGAATAATGAAAGATGAATATGATATGATTACGAATATGAATAGAATAATGAGAATATGAAATGAATAATGAATATGAATATAGAATATCTCGCATTTACACAGGAAGAGGGACTATACCAGCGCACGCAAAAGTCTGATATTGTATTTCGGTTGGAGGTATTTTTCGTCCTACCATATAGTATTACTTGCATCATGTGGGGAGTAAATACCACACACACACACACACACACCACACACACACACGCGCCGCACACACACACACACAACACACACACACACATACACCACATACACACACACACACACACACACACACACACACACACACACACACACCACACACACAGCCGCCTCCCACACACATACCCACACACAAACACACACACATTCGCACACGCACACACACACACACAACACACACGCACGCACACACACACCACGCCACACACACACACACACACACGTACACCACTACACACATACGCATGCACACACACACACACACACACACACCATCACACACTCACATACACACACATACACACACTACACACCACAACACAACACATACACCCAGACAACACAACAGCAGACACACACAGCTACACACACACACAGCTACACACACATACACACACGCATGCACAGACACACACATACACATACATACACAAACAAACACGCACACACATACACACACATACACACATCGTAAATCATGCGCAACACGAATGACAATACACACAATGAAAGACGTAATCAAAGAACACATACACACACAGACCACACACACATACACACACACTATCACACACACACCCTCACACTACACACACACCAAAACCACACACCACGCACACACACACACACACACACGCACACACAGACGCACACACACACACTCTCACCATCCACCCACCCACCCACACACACACACACACACACACACACACATACACCTCCCTCACACATACAGACACAAAACACACACACACACACACATACAGACAGACACAGACACACAGGCACACAGACACACAGGCACACACACACACAAACACACACACACACACACACACACAAACACAAACACAAACACACACAGAGATACACACACACAAACTGGAGACAGATGGTCTGGGCCATGTTGAATTTGGCCAAGACATGCTGCCTGAAAGACCAGCCCAGTTACTGGCAGCAAATTCAATTTGCAGCATGCATATTTTCTTTCCTGGCTCGATGGCCCAAGGTGCTGAACTTTGAACACAACCCCAGTGCTAAGAAGGCTAATCGGTTTCAGGAGGAAGGATCTAGAAAATCAGAGTATCTCTGGAATGTTTTATAATAGAGTAAAAGGGAAATACCTCGCTCTTTACCATTTTCAACTCCCATACATCTTTAGCGTACGTAGACCAAACGGGTCCGATTCATTTTTCGTCCCCATTCCGAAGGACTAGATATTCAGTTCGAATTTCCCGTCAAATTGAGGAGAAAATTCAAGGCTTCAACGAGAAACAAACCCTGGAACTTTGAGTTTAAGTTATTGGCAGTCGAACGTCTGAACCATCTGGCATTATTTTTTTCTCTTCATGTAGATCATACGGGTCCTTACGGCGTTTATGGACAGACGAATCCAGGTCATGGAAATGAGGTATTATGGTAAGATGCTGGACATTAGATACACTGGTCATATCATCAGAGGGCGGGCGCATCGAGCCATCGGGTCATATATCATTATCATTAAGTGCCTTGCCACATGGCGTTGGCGATCATGGCCTTCCCTCTGTTTCTATCCCTTGTTGCCGCAAGCACACTTTCCACCCTCTCTGTCTTCAGCCGCTCTGCAAGTCCCGTCCAATATTTTCTCCCTGGGTCTACCTGGTGCTCTCATTCCCTCCAGCTTTCCTGTTGTGACCAGGTGCTCCAACTTCCCTTTCTTCATACAATGGCCTATAAGTGTTGCCTGTCTTTTTCTAATCTTCCTTATCAGTGATCTTCTTGTGTCTGCCTCCATTAAGACTGTCTCGTTTGTTTTCTTTGCTGTCCATGGAACTCTCAACATTCTTCTTAGAAACCACATCTCGGCTGCCTCAATCTTGTTCTGGCTTTGCTTGTTGACTGTCCACGCCTCACAATTGTATAACATTATCGGTTCTTTACAATACTCAAGAACTCTCTTCCTGATGTTAATTCATTGGCATTTGTTGGTAAGAATGCTTTTCATCTTCTTGAATGCTGTTTTGGCTTGGCCTATTTTGCTGGCTATTTCTGATGCGCATCTGCCGTCGGGTGAAATAATCGTTCCTGGTATTTAAACTATCAACCTGTTTCAAGGTTGTGCCGTTTGCTGTTATTTTGCATGAAGGGATTTCATGTTTTTTACTGATCACCGATGTCATTAGATTCCCTATATTCCCTATCGGGTTCATATAGGGAATCTAATGACATCGGTTAGGAAGGGAGAGCTGCCTTGATGTGGCCATGTGGCAAGACCCAGAGGCCTCGCTGAGACGGTCCTCCAGGAGCTTGCTGAGGACAGGAGACGGAAATGAAAGACACAAAAAGCGATGGACCGAAAACAGAAAAAAACACGAAAGAAGAATAAGTACGCGTTTTTAATACAACAAGACAAGACAGGCGCAAATTTTGTCAAGAGTAAGACCACAAACAAACACCAGATACAAAAATCAGGAGAAAAAGACTGAAACTTCCCTGCTGCTCCTTCCAGTGTGAGAAAAGGAAAGAAAAGAATCTTTTGTTTTTTTTTTCTGGTTCATGTTTGCTTGAACGCGGGCAGTCACACTTGTTTTGGTCCGAAAACAGTAGTGAAATGGGCAAGGAAGGCCGTTAGCGAAGACCCAGGTTTGGCGCACAACTGGCATGGCTGGAGAAGTCAGGTAAACAATTCTGCAGTGCGGAGCCTCAATAATTTTTGACTGAGTCAAGAGGGAAAGGAAGAAGGAGCAGGAGAAGAAGGAGGAGGAGGAGGAGAAGAAGAGGCAGTAAAGAAAGAAATATTAGATAAATAAATAGAAGGATAGATAGATAGAAAGAACGAAAAAAATAAAGATAGACAGACAGACAGACAGGTATATATAGATAGATAGATAGATAGATAGGTAGACGGGTCGATAGACAGGTAGATAGATAAATAGATAGATAGGTAGAAAGACAGACAGATAGATAGATGTATAGATAGACAGACAGACAGACAGACAGATAGATAGATAGGTATACATACATACATACATACATGTACATACATACATACATACATGCATACATACATACATACATACATGTACATACATACATACATCACATACATACTAGATAGATACTACATACATAGATATAATCATATCATACATACATACATACATACATACATACATACGTACATAGATACAATACATACATACATACATAACATACATACATACATACATAACATACATAATACATACATAGTACATACATACATAGATACATAGACACGTGGATAAATAGATAGAAAAATATAGAACAAGAAGAGGTGCCTGAAACTGACTGGCCTCAACAGGAACAGCTGCTTCCAGTTCTCATGACAAGAAACAACAAATGGATGTGCGCTAAAGATCTAACCAACCATCGCCGGCATCTATGGGGGAAATTGGCCAACGTATGTCCGGCGTAAGCGAAAACCCACCTTACCTTTGTAAATCTCTGTTGATTGTAATTAGTGCACAGAACACCAATCAAAGGAGCGAAGCGGTTGACACTACAGATCACAGACTGAGATGTCGTGGGTTCGAATCCCTAGCCCTCAAAAAGAAAAAAAGGAAAAAAAAAAAAAAGAAAACGCACTGGGAACTGTGGATGATGACGTGTTGGAACTGTGGATGATGACGTGTTGGGAACTGTGGATGATGACGTGTTGGAATGTGGATGATGACGTGTTGGAACTGTGGATGATGACGTGTTGGGAACTGTGGATGTGATGTGTTGGAACTGTGATGATGACGTGTTGGAACTGTGGATGATGACGTTTGGACTGTGGATGATGAGTGTTGGAACTGGGAGAGTTCTGGCCCAAATTGTTCGTTATTGTTGTTTAAAGCCCAGCCGACTGCGCAGAGCCATATCAGGGCTAAGTTGAGCATTCTGTGAGCTGGTTGGGGAAGACTGGGGCCAACATACTTTCACCCACGTTCCCAACACGTCATCATCCACAGTTCCCAACACGTCATCATCCACAGTTCCCAACACGTCATCATCCACAGTTCCCAACACATCATCATCCACAGTTCCCAACACGTCATCATCCACAGTTCCCAACACGTCATCATCCACAGTTCCCAACACGTCATCATCCACAGTTCCCAACACGTCATCATCCACAGTTCCACACGTCATCATCCACAGTTCCCAACACGTCATCATCCACAGTTCCCAACACGTCATCATCCACATTCCAACACGTCATCATCCACAGTTCCCAACACGTCATCATCCACAGTTCCCAACACGTCATCATCCACAGTTCCCAACACGTCATCATCCACAGTTCCCAACACGTCATCATCCACAGTTCCCAACACGTCATCATCCACAGTTCCCAACACGTCATCATCCACAGTTCCCAACACGTCATCATCCACAGTTCCCAACGCGTCATCACCCGCATTCCAACGCGCCATCATCCACAGTTCCCAACACGTCATCATCCACAGTTCCCAACACGTCATCATCCACAGTTCCCAACGCGTCATCATCCGCGTCCTAACACGTCATCACCCACAGTTCCCAACGCGTCATCATCCGCGTTCCTAACACGTCATCATCCACGTTCCCAACGCGTCATCATCCACAGTTCCCAACGCGTCATCATCCACATTTCCCAACGCGTCATCATCCACAGTTCCCAACGTGTCATCATCCACAATTCCAAACGCGTCATCATCCATTTTCCCGACACGTCATCATCCACAGTTTCCAACGCGTCATCATCCACGTTCCCAACGCGTCATTGAGGGTGTCGCTCAATTTCCTCGACCAAACATCAGTGTTTCGTATCTCTCAGGCCGGCAGACACAAGGTGAAGCATTAAACAACAACAACATAACAACAACACAAACAAAACGGAGTATGACTTTGTCACGCAATCTCAGTCTAAAACTAGAACTCCATAGCATGATCACTGCCATCCCTGTTCCTATCGTTGTATTATCAGGAAAAAAAACCCATTGTTCTTAGTATTTGGTCCCCTTCTTACCCACTGGACGAGGCGGCAGGGAAGTTTTTAGTCCTGTTTTTATTGTCCATTGTTTGGTGTTTGTGGTCTGTTTGTGACCGTGCGTTGGCCGAAAATTTGCGCTTGTTTTGTCTTGTTTTGTTGGATACGCGCTTACATTGGTTTTCTTGTTCTTCTGGTTCCTTAGTATTGTGTTTTATGATGACCCGGCTCTCATAGTGACCTTAGTGTCGATATATTTAGAGGTGTGTCAGAGAGCTATAATGAGATATATAAGGGGTACTGACTCAGGAGCCATGTTGGAAGCTTAGGCCAACCAAAACTGGTACATAGAAGTTGAGATTGTAGAAATGCTTAGATCGTAGAGAATTCTGGACCTAGGTTG
>JAPXFY010000028.1:31747491-31752491 GCA_030674185.1 Monoplex corrugatus
TCTAAGGTAGTAGAGAACTCTACATAGCGTAGAGACCAAGCGAAGATGAAAGGCAGAATTTGGAAGAGAAGTTTTTTTTGTTTTTTTTTCTTTCTTCATTTTTTTTTTTTTTAATCTAGGAAGGCGGTTTTGTTTGTGGTTAGGTATTCATGCAAGGAGACCGTCGGTGACTATTTTTGTTATACTGACTTGATTTCTCAATACGGTTCATGACAGGCTCTCTCTTTCTTCTCTCTGGATTTTTGTTTGTTTGTTTGTTTGTTTTTTTCTCTCTGTCTCCTCTGTTTGTGTCTCTGTTTCTCTGTTTATGTCTGTCTGTCTGGCTGACCATCTGTCTGTCTATCTCTGCATGTCTCTGCCTGTCTCTGTCTGCCTCTCTCTCTGTCTGTCTGCCTCTCTCTCTCTGTCTGTCTGTCTTTCTATCTGTCACTGTCTCTGTCTGTCTGTCTGTCTGTCTCTCTCTCTTTCTCTCTCTGTCTGTCTCTGTCTCTGTCCCCCCCTCTCTCTCTCCTCACAGTCTGTCTGTCTCTGTCTGTCTCTTTCTCTCTCTCTCTCTCTTTCTCTTTCTTTTTCTCTCTCTCTCTTTCTTTCTCTCTCTCTCTCTCTCTCCTTGTCTGTCTGTCTCTGTCCCTCTGTCTCTCTGTCCCTCTGTCTCTCTGTATTTTTGTCTCTGTCTCTGCTCTGTCTGTCTCTGTCTCTCTTTGTCTTTCTGTCTCTTTCTGTCTCTCTCTCTCTCTCTCTCGCTCTCTCTCTCTCTCTCTCTCTCTCTCTCTCTCTCTCTCTCTCTCTCTCTCTCTCTCTCTCTCTCTCCGACTTGTTTTTTTTAAGACTTGAAAGGATAATAGTGAGCTTGGAAAAATGAAACGAGAACACGTCTTTGACGCAGAAGAAAGGTCAGGTATAAACTTTTGGTTAACTGACCTTTATCGGTAAGGGTAGACAAAAGACAACAAATAATAAATAACACAACATTTAAAACGAAATTACAGCATAACTTACCTGATGAGTGGCATAAAGTCTGTTGCTTTTTTTGTGTATGTCTGATAAAGGCCAGTAGGCCGAAAATTACGCCTGTCCTGTCTTGAATATTTTCAAATACATAAAATTGAAAACGAAAGCACAGCCAGATTGGCCGAAAGTTTTGCACCTGTCTCCCCTTGAGTATTTTGAAATATACAAAATTGAAAACGAAAACACAGCTAGACTTTCCTACTGACTGGTATGAATTTTGTTGGGTTTTGTGTATCCCTGACAAAGGCCAGTTGACCGAAAATACAAGACTTCCCTAATGAATCATATGACTTTCTTGTCTTTTTTGTATGCAAAGACCGTCTGGCCGAAAATACAACAAGACTTCCCTAATTAATGATTTTGACTTTGCAGCCCTTTTTCTATGTCTGACAAAGACCATTTGCGCCTGTCCTGTTTTGAGTGTATTCAAAAACAATTTGAACTCTTCTCCCGCCATGGTCGCAATCAAGCGATTTCCCGTATGACCGCCATGGTCGCATTTGTGCCACTTGGAGGGGTCATGCTAAGAAATGACTTTTCACGTGGGTACAAAGCTTCTGTCAGCTCCACTGGTGAATGCAGGCGACTGTGCTATTTTTAAACTTTACCCAGCGACCTAATTTTTCAGCAGTAAGGCCGAAGTGTGGCTTTGTTAACTGTCGGAATTTACGTCACGTTTTCTCCGAAGCGTTTTCTCCAAAATGGCTGCAAATCGACAGGCATTGTCTACCACTCCGAGTAGAATAAGCAGACAACTGACTTTGTGTGTAGATTTTCCATTGCTTTTCCTCATTTATTATAATGATATCTGATGCACAACTCACGAAATAAGATCAGTAGCACAACTAATAAACCATATGAAAAAAATTGTTATTCTTTATAATAAGATTATTTGTGAAATAATCAATCAAGTACATAAACATAAGCAAACATTCATATATAATGCAACATCTGCCCTTTACACAGCAACAAAAAAAGTAAGTGAAAATCATTAATTTAGAACAAAAACAAAGCCAGGCTTTCCTAATGACTGGTATGACTTGTATTATCTGTTGTGTATGCCCCAAAAAGGCCAACTGGCCGCAGTTTCAGCCTGTCTTGAGTATTTGTAAAAGGCCAGTTGGATGAAAACCTTCGGCGGTCTTGTTTGAAGTATTTTCAAATACACAAAATTTAAATCGAAAGCACAACAAAACTTTCCTAATGACTGGTATGAATTTTGTTCTCTGTTGTGTATGTCTGACAGAGACCATTTGGCCAAATATTTGCGCCTGTCCTGTCTTGGGTATATTTAAATACAAACAATTTAAAACGAAAACACAGCCACACTTTTACAATGACTGGTATGACTTTGTTGGCTTTTGTTTATACCTGACAAAGGCCAGTTGGCCGGAAGTTTTGTACCTGTCTAGTCTTCAGTGTTTCTAAATATACAAAATTTTAAACAAAAACACAGCTAGACTTCTGGATGGCTGATATGGCTTTTGTTGTGTTTTGTCTATGCCTGACAAAGGCCAATTGGCCGAAAATACAACAAGACTTCCCAAATGAATGATATGACTTTGTTGTCTCTGTGTAATGTCTGATAAAGACCAGTTGGCCGAAAATGTGTGCTTGTTTTGAATATTTTCAAATACATAAGATTTGAAACGAAAACACAGCAAAACTTTCTAATGACTGGTATGAATTTTGTTGTCTGTTGTATTTGGCCGAAAATGTGCGCCTACCTGAAGTATTTTCAAATATATATCATTTAAAACGAAAACACAGCTAGGCTCCCGTAATGAATGGTATGAATTTTGTTGTCTTCGTGTAATGCCTGACAAAGACCAATTAGCCGAAAATTTGCGCATATTTTGTATTGAGTATTTTGAAATACACAAAATTTAAAACGAAGTCACACTAGATTTTCCTGATGACTGATATGAATTTTGTTGTCTCTTGTGTATGCCTGACAAAGGCCGATTGGCCGGAAATTCCCTCCTGCCTTGAGTATTTTTAAGTATACAAAATCTAAAACAAAAACACCAAGACTTCCTTGATGACGGTAAGAATTTTTTTTGGTATTTGTGTAATGCCTGACAAAGGCCGGTTGGCCAAAAATTCCCTCCTGTTCTGAGTATTTTTAAGTATACAAAATCTAAACCAAAAACACAAAGACTTCCTTGATGACTGGTATGAATTTTTTTTGTTTTTGTGTGATGCCTGACAAATTTGCGCTTGTCTTGTCTTGAGTCTATAGTACGTGTTCTGATTCAATTTTAATGTTTTTCTGGTTCCTGTTTGTTTGAACGTTAGCGATAACCTATTTACGTTTCTACATGAAATATCACACTTGTACAGAATGAGTGTCACCATTGTCTTCAATAAAGGTCTTTTGAGCTCAAATGAAGAGTTGGAGTGTGTATGTATGTATGTGTGTGTGTGTGTGTGTGTGTGTGTGTGTGTGTCAGTGTGTGTGTGTGTGTGTGTGTGTGTGTGTGTGTGTGTGTGTGTATGTGTGTGTGTGTGTGTGTGTCTCTGTCTCTGTCTCTTTATGTCTTTGTCTCTGTTTCTCTCTGTCTATCTGTCTCTCTCTCTATCTCTCTCTCTCTCTCTCTCTCTCTCTCTCTCTCTCTCTCACTGTCTCTGTCTCTGTCTTTCACATTCTCTCTCTCTCTCTCTCTCTCTCTCTCTCTCTCTCTCTCATTCTCTCTCTCTCTGTGAGTGTGTGTGTGTGTGTGTGTGTGTGTGTGTGTGTGTGTGTGTGTGTGTGTGTGTGTGAGAGAGAGAGTGTTTGTGTGTGTGTCTGCGTGTGTATGTGTGTGTGTGTGTGCGTGTGTGTGTGTGTTCACGTGTATGTGTATGTGTATGTGTGTGTGTGTGTGTGTGTGTGTGTCTGTGTGTGTGTGTGTGTGTGTGTGTGTGTGTGTGTGTGTGTGTGTGTGTATGGCGGGGGTGGGTGTTTCATTCTCTTTTCTCCGCTGATGCTGTGTGCTGTTGACGTTGGTATTAGTGATATTTCCCTTGCTGTTGATTTGTTGTTGTTATTGTTGTTGTTGTTGTTGTTATATTTGTTGTTGTTGTTATGTTGTTGTTGTTATTGTTGCCGTTATTCCTATTGCTGTTATCACTCCTGCTGTTGTTCTTTTTGTTCTTGTTGTTAATGTTGTAGTTGTTGTTGCCGTTATATATTATTGTTTTTGTTTATTCCTGCTACTGTTCTTGTTGTTTTTGTTGTTTTTGTTATAGTTGCTCTTGTTGTTGTTGCTGCTGCTACTTCTGTTTTGCTTTTGTTGCTACTGCTGTGGATGTTGTTCTTGTTATTGTTGTTGTGGATGTTGTTATTCTTGATGTTTTTGTTGTTTTTGTTATAGCAGCTCTTGTTGTTGTTGTGCTGCTACTACTGTTTTGCTTTTGTTGCTACTGCTGTGGATGTTGTTGTTGTTATTGTTGTTGTTGTTGTTATTATTCTTGATGTTTTTGTTGTAGTGTCTACTGTTGTTGTTACTGTTGTTGTTGTTTTCTATTGTTGTTCTTGTTGTAGCTATTACTGTTGTTAGTGTTGATGTTACTGCCATTGTTGATGCTGTTATTTTTACTGTTGTTTTTATTGCTGTAACTGCTGTTACTCTTGTTGCTCTTGCTGTTACAGCCGTTACTGCTGTTGGTGTTACGGTTGCTATTGATATTGCTGTTATTGCTATTATTTCTATTGCACATTTCATTGATATTATGTTTTTTGTATACAAACTCATTTTTTTGATAGTTTTGAGATTGTCGTGTTTTCGTGTCAAAAACACACAAACACGCAAACAAAACAAAAACAAGCAAGCAAACGAACAAATAAGCAAACAATCAACCAACCAACCAACCAGCCAACCAACCAACCAACTTGCCAACCAACCAACAGCCAACCACCAACCAACCAACCAACACCAACCAACAGCCAACCAACCAGCCAACCAACCAACCAACCAACCAACCACCAGCCAACCAACCAACCAACC
>JAPXFY010000028.1:31757491-31762491 GCA_030674185.1 Monoplex corrugatus
ACTGCAAAAACTTAACCCTTTGACTCCCGCACCCTATCCACCAACTGCAAAAACTTAACCCTTTGACTCCTGCACCCTATCCACCAACTGCAAAACCTTAACTCTTTGACTCCCGTACCCTATCCACCAACTGCAAAAACTTAACACTTTGACTCCCGCACCCTATCCACCAACTGCAAAAACTTAACTCTTTGACTCCTGCACCCTATCCACCAACTGCAAAATCTGAACCCTTTGACTCCCGCACCCTATCCACCAACTGCAAAAACTGAACCCATTGACTCCCGCACCATATCCACCAACTGCAAAAACTTAATACTTTGACTCCTGCACCCTGTCCATCAACTGCAAAAACTTAACTCTTTGACTCCTGCACCCTATCCACCAACTGCAAAAACTTAACTCTTTGACTTCCGCACTCTATCCACCAACTGCAAAAACTTAACTCTTTGACTCCTGCACCCTATCCATCAACTGCAAAAACTTAACTCTTTGACTCCCGCACCCTATCCACCAACTGCAAAAACTTAACTCTTTGACTCCGCACCCTATCCATCAACTGCAAAAACTTAACTCTTTGACTCCTGCACCCTACCCACCAACTGCAAAAACTTAACCATTTGATTCCTTCACCCTGAACATCAGCTTCCTGCAGGAAGCTGGTGGATAGGGTGAGGGAATGAAAGGGTTAAGCTTTTGCTTTGCTAGTATGGTTGACATTGCATGATGCTTGTGGACAGTTTGCAGGAGTCAAAGGGTTAAAAATGGAAGCATCAGGAAAACCTTGCTGCTGTGTTTTCCCTCCATGTTCTTTATATTCGTAGTTTTTGTTGTTGTTGTTGTTGTTGTTGTTGTTGTTGTAGTGGTGTGGTGGTGGTGGTGGTGTTTTTTTCTTTTTTTTCTTTTGTTGTTGTTGTTGTATTTTGTGTACTTTTGACAAAGACCAGCTGAATCCAAAACAAGTATGACTGCCCACGTTCAGCAAACAGGAACCAGAAAAAAAACACGAAAAAAAAACCCAAGAACGCGTTTTCAGTACAACAAGACAAGACAGATGCACATTTTCTGCCAACTGGCCTTTGTCAAGCGAAAGATCACAAACAAACAAACACCAAATACAAAAATTCGGGGAAAAAGACTGAAACTTCCCTGCTGCTCCTTCCAGTGTGAGAAAAGGAATAAACTGACTAAAATGACATCATAATGTCTTTGAGTGAATATGATGTCAGAGCGGAAGTGAGATGAATTCTGCAATTCTGAAAAGTGGTCATGCCATATTAATGTTGTTCTATCCTGAAGAGGGTTCAGGGCTAAGATTAAAACTGTGATGCACCAGCGAAGAGTAGTGTTTGGAATGTAAAGGATCACACTATTAAATTATGCATAAGAGAAAATATAAGCATATGATCGACTGAATGGGAAAATATATAATCAAGAGGTATGGCTGATGTAAATGGATCGTGCCTTGTGCAACCAATCCGGTCTGACCTTGGAATAGGAAGAAAAACATACTAAACCAACAGCCAAGGGGCTGAAGGGAAAACAAGAATCCCCGGAGAAAAAATACCTTAGTCAGACGCGGCTGGGTCTGTCTTGTGAAAGGAGAATTAAAACAGATTGGATTTAAAAAAAAAAAAAAAAAGGCATATGTGCAGCCGCAAAGCCAATGCCTCACTAGGATGGGAACATGGTGATAACAATGGTCTGTTTCAGTAAATCATCATCGAGGTAAAACATACGTGGACTCAAGGGCACATTAAAAGATTGCAAGCATAAAATCATCCAAGCAGTATCAACTTACATTATACATGAGCCAGCTGGCCTGAAGGTTTCGCTTGTCTCGTTTTTTATCAATAAATACGTGAATCTTTCCCGTTTTCGTGGTGTGTTTTTTTGTTTCTATTTGCTGATTTACCAAATAGGAATCCACTGAGTTGCCCATCTATCCGTTTATATCTCTGAATATAGTTGTTTTTTTCTCGCCTGCACTCTTGTGGGTTCACGGCCATATTTCTTTATCTCCAATCTGAAAAAGATTTTGTGTTCAACAGTTGCTGGTCTTTATCGTCAACACACAAAACCAGAACAAGATTGAGGCAGCCGAAATGTGGTTTCTAAGAAGAATATTGAGAGTTACATAGACAATAAAGAAGACAAACGAGACAGTCTCGATGGAGGCAGACACAGGTAGATCATCGATAAGAAACATCAGGAAAAGACAGGCAACATTTATAAGCCATTTTATAAAGAAAAGAGAATTAGAGCACTTAGTCACAACAGGAAAGCTGCAGGGAAACAGAACACCAGGTAGACCCAGGGAAAAACATATTGGACGGACTTGAAGGGCGGCTGAAGACTGAGAGGGTGGGAGGTGTGCTTGCGGCGACAAGGGATATATGCATATGGAGGGCCATGATTGCCAACGCCATGCGGCAGGGCAGGGCACATGATAATGATGATGTCTGAATCAGAAGACAAAGTGTGGCTTAGAAAGTGGTTGGTATTTCGCTTAGCAGAAAATGAGTTGCATGGGTGTGCGTGTGGCACCGCTTAACGCCACGAAGATAGATTGAGTGACACACACAGGCTCTTGTCGTCCTCCTCTGTCCCATGTTGTTCGTGAGCATCCACTGTCAGTCAAGTTAGTGCTCCTACTGTATTCTTTGTATTGTTGTTGCAGTACTTTTTGTTCTTCTCTCTGTTTCTCTCTCTCTCTGTCTGTCTGTCTGTCTGTCTCTACCTTTCTGTCTCTATCTGTCTCTCTGTCTGTCTGTCTGTCTGTCTCTACCTCTCTGTCTCTGTCTCTGTCTGTCTGTCTTTCTCTCTCTCTTTCTCTCTCTCTTTATCTCTCTGTATCTGTCTCTCTCTGTATCTGGCTCTCTCTCTCTTCTCTCTCTCTCTCTCTCTCTCTCTCTCTCTTTATCTCTGTCTGTCTGTTTGTCTGTCTATCTGTCTCTCTCTGTATCTTTATTTCTCTCTCTCTCTCTCTCTCTCTCTCACCTCTCTTTTTCTCCCCCTCTCTCTCTCCCTCTCTTTCTCTCCCTGTCTCTGTCTGTCTATCTATCTATCTCTCTCTCTCTCTCTCTCACTGCTCTCTTCTCTCTCTGTATCTCTCTCTCTCTCTCTTGTTATCTCTGTCTGTCTGTCTGTCTGTCTATCTGTCTCTCTCTCTCCCTCCCTCCCTTTCTCTCTCTGTCTCTGTCTATCTGTCTCTCTCTCTCTCTCTCTCTCTCTCTCTCGCTGCTCTCTTCTCTCTCTCTCTGTATCTCTGTCTGTCTGTCTATCTGTCTATCTGTCTCTATATATCTCTCTTTCTCTCCATCTCTCCCTCCCTCCCTTTCTCTCCCTGTCTCTCTCTCCCTCCCTATCTCTCTCTCTCTCTCTGTCTGTCTGTCTATCTCTCTCTCTCTCTCTCTCTCTCTCTCTTGTTGCTCTTCTCTCACTCTCTCTCTCCCTCTCTCCATCTTTCCCTTTCATTATCTCTTGCTCTCTCTCTTTCTCTGTCTGTCTGTCTGTTTGTCTCTCCCTCTCTCTCTCAAACTCTCTCTCTCTCTCTTCTCTCTCTCTCTCTCACACACACACACACACACACACACACACACACACACACACACACACACACAGTCACTGTGGCAGAACATGACTCAATTAAGTCCTCGTGTACTACACAATAACTGACGAATAGAAACCTTGCGTGACATTCTTGCAGACATAGTGAATTAAGCATCAGCCTCGCGCGACAGTGACGTATCATTCCAGACTACATTGACTCGATAGACATCAGTCCCTGGACCATGCTGTCTCCTAAATCGTTTCTCAGATGCTTTCACCCTTTCTTGCCCCCAGGAAGCTGTTAGAAGCCTGTGGATGTTCTGAGGGAATGCAATGAGTTAAAAGACCATATGCCCAGAAAGATGCGTGACTTGTATCAGTTTCAAGTGTTCGTGTCCACCTGGTAAAGTCGTTGTGATTTTGGAATCAAGCAGCCAAGCAACCAAGCGACCAACCAAGCAACCAGCCAAGCAAGCAAGCAAGCAAGCAAACAACCAACCAACTAACCAGCCAACCAACCAACTAACCAGCCAACCAACCAACTAACCAGCCAACCAACCACTAGCCAGACAAGCAAGCAAGCACAGCCAAGCCACAAAACATACCACCAACCAACCAACCAAAACAAAACATACCAACCAACCAACCAACCAACCAACCACTTAACCACCCAACCAACCGAAAATCCAGTCCATCATCCTAACAAGTAGACAACCTATTTACCAAGCAAGTAATTACCTAGGCAATGAGAGAACAAAAGACAGACTGATGGAAAGGATGATCAATCCATTCACTCAACCAAGCAAGCAAGCAAGCAAACAAGCAAGCAAACAAGCAAGCAAACAAACAAGAACAACAAACAAGAAAACCAACAAGCGACCACCAACCACAAAACCAACCAACCTACCAACCAACATCAACCAACTAACCAAAACCAACCAACCACAAAACCACCCAACTAACCAAAAATCTAGGCCATTATCCCAACAAGTAGACAACCTATTTACCAAGCAAGTAATTATCTAGGCAATGAGAGAACAAAACAAGACTAATGGAATGGCTGATCGATCCATCCACTCAACCAAGCAACCGGCCAAGCAAGCAAGCAATCAACCAATAACCAACCAACTAAATCAAAATTCCAACCAACTAACCAACCAACCAATCAACCAACTAAACCAAAATACCAACCAACCAACCGACCAACTATGCTCTCTCCTAAATCGTTTCTCACATGCTTTCACCCTTTCTTGCCGCCGAGGAAGCTGTTGGAAGGCAGTGGATGTTGTGGGGAATGCAATGATTAAAAGATCATATGCCCAGAAAGATGCGTGACTTGTATCAGTTTCAAGTGTTCGTTTCCAGCCTGGTAAAGTCGTGTGATTTTGGAACCAAGCACCAACAACCACGCAAGCAAGCAACAAAGCAACCACGCAAGAAGCAAAAAA
>JAPXFY010000028.1:31767491-31779991 GCA_030674185.1 Monoplex corrugatus
GGATACTATTTATACTGAAAGAGCCCCCGGCAACCCATTGGGGGTGATATGTCTTCAAGCTAGACTAGAAGGAAGACAGAGTTCTTGACTGTCAAATAGACAGGGAAGATTGTTCCAGTTATATTGACCAGACACAGAAAAAGAGCTACGACCGACTGTGGTACATTCGTAATGATGATAATAATAAACAGCTTTTGTATAGTGCTAGTCTCAGTTCATATATACGTTCTGTCTTGTCTGTGTGTGTGCGTTTGATCAGTTCAAGAATAAAAGACTATGTCAATCTTGAACATAAGACCGATATATTGTATATATTTCTGTCCTCTCTCCATAGTTGTGTGTAGGGTAGTTGCAGAGTATAAAGGTAGGCTTAGGCGCTCCTTTTATGAGGAGTGTTCTGAGCTTACTGTTTTTGTACTTTGTATCTGCTTCTATGCTAGCTGAATGGGTAGCGCAAACTGTGTTGGATTTGAGAAGTTCTGCAATATGGGAGATAATTCCTACGTGACTCTCAAGAGTTATGTTCTTTGATCAATATCATAAAAATTCTCCCTGCTTCCCTCTTATTTATTTGGTATTCTCAGTTCGACTCACCGTGCTGTTATATAAATCATCTCACTCACATACCAACAACATCATTTTTCAAGCACACTCACACACACACACACACACACACACACACACACACACACACACACACACACTCACAAACACACACACACACACTCACACACACACTCACACACACACACACACACACACACACACAACCACACGCACGCACGCACACACACACACACAACACACACACACACACACACACACACACACACACACACACACACACACAGAATGCTGATAATGCTATAGAATTGCATGTTCATACCTCCGTAAAAGAAGCTTGCAACTTGCTCGAATCAGCCTCATGGACTCGATTTCATGAACATTCAGATGAACAGTTTGTGTCACAACAAATGATAAAACTTACCGTTCAAATTGTATGTAAAAAATTGCAGTATTCTTCCATGTATCATTTGAGATCGATTGTTGCTGTTTGTTTTCGTATTCAGCTAAACGCATTGAAAACAAAATTTTGTAAAAATGTCAAGTGTATTTGCGGCGAACAGTTCACACTGTTTCACTGTTTATTCTACTGCAAAATGCTACGTTCTTTTTTACCGAAAATGTTTACTCAAGAAAAGTATTCTGAAAATCATTTCCAGAAAATTACATCAGATCAAACGTTGTTAGTTAGAATTTCAGAATCATTAGTTCACAGTCCTGTTAATGCATTACTTTAACTTTATTCGGTTTGTATTTTAGTGTTAAAATTTCCCTTCACGTTGTTGAAGTTAATTGTTAGTGTTAAGTTCTCGTTCCATTTTACTGTTCCCCCACCTGCTAATGTCTTTTTCCTCTGTCTTCCCTCTGCCCAAATCCAACCCGTCCAACTATCGTTCTACATTTTATTTTGTTCACTTTTTTTTTTTATTTCCTCTTCCACCCCTTCCCCGTCTAATATCACTTATAGTGAAAAGACGTTAAATTAAAGAACGAACACACACACACCACACACACAAAGGAAGAAGAAGAAGAAGGAGTATACTTCTGAAAATGCCTGCAGAAACAAATGTGTTTTGAGTTTTCTTTTGAAAGCTTGAAGTGTTGGAACATCTCTTAGACTGGTTGGCAACTCATTCCATGCAGACGACGCGGTGTATCCAAACGAACGGCCTCCTGCAGTCTTTAGGTTAAACCCTGGGGGTACTAGGCGTTTCTCCTGCGACGAGCAGAGTGTGTGTGACGGCCGATAAGTAATAATAATAATAATAATAATAAGAGACCATTTATAAGCGCACATCTCTGCCTACGGCGGAGCTTATGACGCTTTACAATCATTCACTCACAATATTTCAATCTCTCGGACCTCACGTACATACACTAAATACACAATACAAAGTAATAGAATAAATCCATAAAAATACTACATACGCTACAATTATACACGGATTCTCACGCAAGTCCAAATGCACCCCACAACCCCCACGGCTATACCCCAAAGTACTGTGAGGCACATTGGGCTCTATAATCACCCACCCCCACCCCCCACCTACCTACTATAACATACACACACACTAACATACCTTTTCTACTATTAGGCTGGGGGGAAATGAGGTTGAACTTACTGATAATATTTTTGAAAGAGGTGAGTTTTAGAGCTGTTTTGAAAGAAGAAGTCGATTTTAGGTGTCGGATTTCAAAGGGAAGAGAGTTCCAGATAGTGGGGGCTGCGAAGGAGAAAGAGCGATGTCCAAATGTTTTTGTGCGCACGCGTGGAACACGGAGCAATCTGGTATCAGCAATGGAGCGGAGATTTCTAGAAGGAGTGTACACAGAGAGAAGATCACAGAAGTACACAATGTGTCAGACAGGTAGGGAGGCCATGAGCCTTCAAATTGACGGTAAGCGGATTCAACACACAAATTTTGTACTGGCAACGAAAGCAGACTGGGAGCCAGTGAAGTTCCTTTAACAATGTTGTTACATGATCGCTCTTTTTCTTTTTTCATTACGAGCTGAGCTGCATTGTATTGTACTTTCTGCAAACCGGAAATTTGCTCGTCCGGTAGACCTGCGAGAATAGAGTTACAAAAGTCTAACTGGGAAATACTTGAGACCGTCCATTGCTTTAAATATCTGGGAGCTATAGTATCAGATGAAGGATCAAAGCCCGAAGTACTTTCCAGGATTGCCCAGACCACAGCTGCAATGACCCAGCTAAAAGTCTTCATGAACGACAAGAATATCGCTATCGGCTCCAAGATCAGACTGATGCGTTCCTGGTCATGTCAATATTTTTGTATGCGTGTGAAACATGGACCATAACAGCAGACATCGAATGAAGGATACAGGCAGTGGAGATGAGATGTTTCCGCAAACTCCTTGGTGTCTCGTACAAAGATCATATAACCAACAAGGAAGTGAAAACCAGAATTGAAAACGCCATCGGGCCGTATGAAGACCTCCTGACTTCAGTGAAAAGACGCAAACTGAGGTGGTACGGGCACGTCACACGATCATCTGGACTGGCCAAGACCGTCTTGCAGGGAACAGTACAGGGAGGGAGACGAAGAGGCAGACAGAGAAAAAGATGGGAAGACAATATCAGAGAGTGAAATGGCCTTGAATGGAACATGTTTCTGCAGGAAGCTGAGGACCGTGAGGAGTGGAGGATGTTGGTTGCAAGATCTTCAGTGGTGCCCCAGCAGTCAACCAGACTACGGGATTTGAATTGAATTGAAAAAAACAACAACAACTGGGAAATGATCATGGCTGAAACAAGCTTTGATGCAGAAGAAGTTGAAAGGTAACAACGGATTGATGCAATGCATCTGAGTTCGAGGAATGTGTAGATGACTAGTATCAGAAGCAGAACAGACAGGTCGGGAGGGGGGGGGGGGGGGTGTACGTTCGAGAACAATTCCATTTTCATAGGAAAAAAGTTTCTACGTACTTTGTATTTGCACAGCAAAACTCTTGCACAATCACTGCTAGTTATGGTAAATTCTTTGTGACAGGAGCAGTCGAGCTGGACTATGTTTAGTCTGGGACAGAGAAAAAACACCGTGTCTATCCTGACTCCACATTGAAGTGACAGGCCTAGTCATAAAGTCTGGCAGGCAGTAAGGGAGATAATTCTGTTTCATATCCAACGTCACATAATAGGAAGTGACGTGAGGTAATCCTGTAGAAACTTGCAGAAGCCATGATCAACACTTGGCACATCCAAAACCAACACCGTTCCTCTTTTATTTCCTCAGAAGTGAACGACAGACTGGCTGATATATGATTAACGAAATATTGTCTTCACCTTGTTGATAGACAGCTGAGGCTTTGTGCATTGACTTTGGGGGATGAGGGCTTTCTGTGATGTAAGACGAGTTTATACTGATAGCTAGTTGTGCTGTTAAAATGGAATGGAATCTTTCATTTAATATCTGTTCACATTAATGCTTTTACACACACACACACACACACACACACACACACACACACACACACACACACACACACACACACATACACACACACACACACACACACACACACACACACACACACACACACACACACACACACACACACACACACACACACACACGCACGCAGAGGGAAGAAAAGAAAAAAAAGAAAAGGAAATGGCCGAAAAAAAAGGGGGGAGGGGTAGGGATGGGGGATGGGGATGATGAGGGATAGGGGAAGTGGAAGTTTGAATGTAAGAAGGGGAACAATTACAATGAATAATTGAGAACAATGAATTAACAGTGTCAAATAATAACATACAACAATTGTCGTGCTGTGAATCAAACCTTCAATTATTTATTTATTTATTTATTTATGTGATGCGAGACGAGTTTATAATGAGTAGTTAGTTGTGATGTGATTCAGATCATTAGTTATTGATTTATCTATCTTATACATCTGTTCTTTTCTCTGAAGATAAGATACAGAGACACACGTGTCATTTACATGTAACCAAGACTGTTCCAATGATAGGCTGATACAACACTAGAATTAAAATATAGACTGTGTAAAACATAGACTAGGTAGGGCCTCAGGACCTTGCCAGCTCATGGGTTTATGTGTAGGCTTAAGGGTTGTGCCATGATCACCATAGAATAGCACCTGTCACGTTCGTACATATGGAATTCGTTCCGACCGCGGAGACGTCATCTTGAGAAACTTAAACTGAAACTATAGAGCAAAGGGAGTTCTTTTGATCTATGGAGATTTTTTTTTTTCAGTGAGTATCATAAGTCTATTTTGTTAAAGATACTGTTTCGTCTGTTTGTATTGATGTTGGTTATTTTTTGTTGTTTTCATCGTTATTTGATGGAACCAGAAAAAAAAACACGAAAGAAGAATATGAACGCGTATTTAATACAACAAAAGAAGACAGGCGCAAATTTGTGGCCTTTGTCAAGCGTAAGATTACAAACAAACAAACACTAGATACACAAATTTTGAGTAAAAGACTTAAACTTCCCTGCTGCTGTCTTCAGTGTGAGAAAAGGAACAAACTGACTAAGATGACATCATAATGTGTTTTGGAGTAAATATGATGTCAGAGCGGAAATGAGAACTATGACGCACAAGCGAAGAGTAGTGTTTGGAATGTAAAGGATACCAGTGTTAAATAATACAGAAGAGAAAATATGGCATATGTTTGACAGAATGGGAAAATATTTGATCTAGAGGTATGGCTGATGTAAATGGATCGTACCTAGTGCAACGAACCTGGTCTGACGGGTTATTTGATGGGTTCATAGACGATTTGTGTTCGAGCACAATTAATCTCAAAGGAGTAATGCCCGTTCTCAACATTTCTTTGAGAAAATGAAAAATGCGTATTCAGTGCCCTTAGAACAATGGATGAGAGCTGAGTGTTTCAATTGCCTTACTCAGAAAAAAATCCCAACGTACAATTTTCCTTCAAGAACTGATCATATACAGTTTCAATCTTTGATAATGAAACTTATCTGCTCTCATTTCGTTGAAGTGGAAGAAAAGATTGTGGATATTTCAGATAATGATTTTTGCCTGTCCTTTAGATGTTGGTGATGGTATGGCTTGGGTTTTGGTGTTTTTGTTCTGTTTTGTTTATTTTGTTTGTTTTGCTCTGTTTTCCTTTATTTTCCTTGTTTTTATTTGTTTTTGTTTTGTTTTACTTTGTTATTTCCTACTTTAGTTTTCTTGATTTCCTTTGTTTCTTGTCTCCCTTTGTTTTTGTCTGTTTTGCTTTGGTTTTCTTCATTCTCTTCTGTTATTTGGTCGCGTTTGTTTGCAAGTTTTTCTTTCCTGTCCTAGATTGTTTCCCCTGTTTTATTTCTTTCATTACTTTTCCTTGTTTCTTTGTTTCGTTTTGTTTTGCAGTTGTTGTTGTCGCGGTTGTCTTCCTTTCGTCTTTTTTCTTTCTTTGCCTTCATTCGCTATTGTTGTTTTTTCTTTGTTTTTGAACTCCTTTGCTTTTCTTTGTTTTCGTAGTTCTCCCTTCTTTGTTATTGGGGTTAACAAACCAAATGTCTCGCTGCTGTTGTTGATTTCTTTGCTGTTGGTTTTTTTTTTTTTACTTTGTTTTCCGTAGTTTTTGTTGTTTTTCTTTGTGTGTTTTTTTGTTGTTGTTGCTTTTAATTCGTTTGCTTTCCTATATTTTCATGGTGTTTTCCCTTCTTTCTTATTGTGTGTTTGACAGACCAAAGGCATGTTGTTGTTGTTGTTGTTTTCCTTTTTTTTCTTTGTTTTTTCCCCTTTGTTTTTGTTGTTTTTCTTTGTTCTTGACTTCTTTTGCTTTCTTTTGTTTTTAAAATACGTTTCTTTTCTTTTTTACTGTGTTTAATAAGAGACCAGTGTCGTGATGTTGTTATTGTTGTTTTCCTTTGTTGTTTTTCCCCTAGTTCTTGTCGTTTTCCTTGTTTTTGAATTCTTTTGCTTTCTTTTGTTTTCCGTACGTTTTTTTTTTTCTGTCTTATTGCGTTTGGCAGACCAAAATCTTTGTTTAATGGACCAAAGTTGTTGTTGTTGTTTTCCTTTGCTGTTTTTTTTTTTTTCCATAGTTTTTGTTTGTTTATTTGTTTTTTCATTTCTTCCTTTCTTTTTTTAAAAAATCCTTTCGCTTGCCTTTATCTTCCTGTCGGATCAAAGTTGTAATCTGTTGCTGTTTTGTTGTTGTTGTTGCTTTTTTTGTTGTTGTATTTCTTCCTTTTTTTTTCAAATTCTGTTGCTTTTCTTTATTTTCTTGTTGCTTTCCCTTCCTTTTTATATGTTTAACAGACCAAAGGCGAGTTGTTGTTGTTGCTGTTGTTGTTGTTTTGTTTTTATTTTCTTTATTTTCCTTTCAAAACAAGTGTAACTGCCCGCGTTCAAGCAAACAGGAACCAGAATAAACACGAAAGAAGAATAAGAACGCGTATTCTAATACAAGACAAGACAGGCGCAAATTTCTCGGCCAACTGGGAAGTGTCAGTCTTTTTCTCCCCTATTTTTTGTATCTGGTGTTTGTTTGCTTGTTTGTGATGTTACGCTTGAAAAGGCCATTTGGCCGAAAATTTGCCCCTGTCTTGTCTTGTTGTACTATCAAATACGCGTTCTTATTCTTCTTTCGTGTTTTTTTTTTCTGATTCCTTTTCATTTTCTTTTCGTTTCAGTTGTTTTCCCTGTTTATTGATGCTTTTACCTTCTGTAGTTTTTTTTATTTTTTTTAGTTTTCTCTTCTTTTTGTTTCGTGTTTAACAGACTGAAGGTGTGTTGTTGTTTTTATTGTCCTTTTTTTCCCCTAGCTTTTGTTGATGTTTGTTTGTTTGTTTGTTTGTTTTTGAAGTGTTTTGCTTTCGCTTGTTTTCTATAGTTTTCTTTTCTTTCTTATCGTGTTTGACAGACCAAAGTCATGCCGCTAATATTGTTATTTCCCTTTGTTCTGTTTTCCTCGTTTCTTTTTGTGGCTGTGTTTTTTTAATTCTCTGTTGCTGTTTTTTTTTTTATTTCTATTTTCCAAAGAGTTTGCTTGTTTGTTTGTTTTTGTTTTTGTTTTTTGTTTGTTTGTTTGTTTGTTTGTTTGTTTGTTTGTTTGTTTTGGTTCACTGTGCTTAACTAACCAAAGCTGTGCACAATCTTTACCAGTTTTGATAGCAGATAACATGTTAGTGACGGGAGAAATAAGTCGGGATACTGTTGCACCAGTCGCCGTGGTGTATTGGTTAACGCAACGGACTACCAACTGGAAGATTGTAGGTTCGAATCCCCGTTAGTTCCTTCAAAAACCATTGTGGGATTTTTCGGCTCTAACCGGCTCCTACCCAGAGTTGGGCGTGCTATGGGCTCATTGGGAAAGACTGGGACCACACAGTCGAGTCTCATCCCTTTCACAGATACGTCATTGAGGGTGTTGCTCAAATCTTCTGACCAGCACCACGGGTGTCTGTATCTCTCGGGCCTGGTTCACGCCAGGATATATTATGATAGTAAGCGTAGAGTACAGTCCTGTCACGCAATCTAAATCCTAGATGGAACTCCATAACATCATGATTTTCATCGTCATTGACATCATCATGATTGCATTATAAAAAAAAGTGCTCCAGCTTGTATGGCCATTAAGGTTGCGTAGAAAATTAGACGAAAAAAAAAAGAAGAAAAAAAAGGTGAGTACAAAGGTAACCTCCCGAAGTGCGATGATCCTAAAAAAATATTAAAAAGTCCAGATACTGTTAGTCCTAGAGAAGAAAAAAAAACAAACAACTTTCCATGTCTGTAATACCCAAAACAAGTGTGACTGCCCGCATTCAAGCAAACAGGAACCAGAAGAAAAAAAAACAAGAAAGAAAAAGAAGAACGCGTATTTAATACAACTAGACAAGATAGACGCAAACTTTCGGCCAACCGGCCTTTGTCAAGCGTAAGATCACAAACAAACACCAGATACAAAAATTAGGAGAAAAAGACTGAAACTTTCCTGATGCTGTCTTGTGTGAGAAAAGGAATTAATGGTTAGCCTGGCAGTCAACTGACAGGCCAAATAGCCTTCCATGTCTCGCCTAAACAGAGAAGTAACAGACCGGGGGATAAAGTCTGACAGGTAATAAACACGATGTTTGTGTTTCCTATTCATCGTCACAGGGGAGAAGGGACGGTAAGGTAAATGGCTGTATAACGTGTAACAGCTATATGGACAACACTGGACACAGCCAGAAACAACATCGTTCGTCGACGGTGGATTACAGAACATTCCTGATTCATTCAGATTTCTGTCTCTGTCTGTCTGTCTGTCTGTCTGTCTGGTTGGCTGGCTGCCTGGCTGGCTCTGTCTGCCAGTCTGTCTTCCTGCCAGCCAGCCTTCCCGCCTGTCTGTTTGTCTGTCTGTTTGTCTGACTGTCTGTCTGTCTGTCTGTCTCTCAGTCTCTCTGTCTCTGTCTGTCTGTCTGTCTGTCTCTCTCTCTCTCACTCTCTCTCTTTCTCACTCACTTTCTCTGTACTGTCTCTGTCTGTCTCGCTTTCTCTCTCTCTCTTTCTCTCTCTCTCTCTCTCTCTCTTGTCTTTCTGTCTCCGTCTCTGTCTCTGTCTCTCCCCCTCTCTCTGTCTGTGTGTCTCTTTCTTTCTCTCTCTGTCTCTCTCTCTCCCTCTCTGTCTCTGTCTGTCTCTCTTTCTCTTCCTTTCTGTCTCTGTCTCTGTCTCTGTCTGTCTCTGTCTGTCTCTCTTTCTCTCTGTCTCTGTCTCTGTCTGTCTGTCTGTCTCTGTCTGTCTCTCTCTCTCTTTCTCTCTATCTCTGCCTGTCTATCTGTCTCTCTTTCTCTTCTCTCTGTCTCTGTCTCTGTCTCTGTCTGTCTCTGTGTCTGTATATCTGTCTGTCTGTCTATTTTTTTTCCCGAGTGAGAACAGTGGTTTGACCAAACCATTTTTTTTGAAATTATAATCTGTTCGTTTCGGTTTTAGGTCGTTTCTGTTACGTCATCTTTACTACGGTTTCAAAAGACTAGCATTTGTCAAAACTGTGATGCACAATTTCGATTAAATCAAAACACTTTGTTACCCAATCATAGAGGCATTGGGACCCACTCCACCTGTCCTCCTGCTTGTCCATGCTACTCTAAATTACAAGTAAAGAGAGAGGAAAGAAACATTGAACTAAAACTAACAGAATAGAAATTAGATGAAACTTTTAGTAAAAATGAACAGAAAGAAAATTCAGAGCATTGAAAGCATAAAACATAAAGCAGAGGAAGACAGGAAACAATAGGAAGTATGAAGCAATAAAACATACAGCAAGAGACAGGAACATAGGAGCATTGAAACAATACAAATAACGTAGAGGAGACAGGAAACAATGGGAGCATTGAAACAATCAAATAGGGCACAAGAAACAGGAAACAATAGGAGCATTGAAAACAATACAAACATAACGTAGAGGAGACAGAACAATAGGAAGCATTGAAACATACAACTAACGTGAGAGACAGAACAATAGGAAGCATTGAAACATACAATAAAACAGAGAAGACAGAACAATAGGAAGCATTGAAAACAATACAAACATAACAACACAGGAAGACAGGAAACATAGGAAGCATTGAAAACAATACAAACATAACACAGAGGAAAAGGAACGATGGAAGCTTGAAACATACGAAATAAAGACAAGGAGACAGGAAATAGGAAGCATTGAAACATACACACATACAAGGAAGACGAACATGGAACAAAAAACATACGAACATAACGCAGAGGAAAACAGGAAACATAGAAGCATTGAAAACAGAAACCATGGAAGCATTGAAAAAATACAAACATAACAACAGAGGAAGACAGGAAACCATAGGAAGCATTGAAAACAATACAAACATAAACATGAAAGACAGGAAACCATAGGAAGCATTGAAAAACAATACAACATAAAACAGAGAAGACAGGAAACTTAGGAAGCATTGAAAACAATACAAACATAACAACGAGAAGAAGGAAACTTAGGAAGCATTGAAAAACAATCAATACAAGGAAGACGGAAACCATAGGAAGCATTGAAAACATACAAACATACAACAGAGGAAACAGGAAACCATAGGAAGCATTGAAAAACAATACAAACATAACAACATGGGAAGACAGGAAACATAGGAAGCATTGAAACAATACAAACATAACAACAGAGAAACAGAAACCATAGGAAGCATTGAAAACAATAACATAACAACAGAGGAGACAGGAAACAATAGGAAGCATTGAAAACAAACAAGGAAGGACTAGACGTTCAGTTCCATTTTACGGTCAAACTGAGGGGCAAAAAAGCCCGAGACTTGAACGGGGAACGAACCCTGAAACCTCGAGTTTAGTGATGGGCAGGCGAACATCTGAACCATTCTGCCACTGTTCTAGCAGGTAACAGAAGATGACTCCGCGAACAGTGCAGAAATCATCATCAACACTTGACGTTGCCTGACTAACATCACTTTACAGCCGCAGGAACAAGAAGTTCCCTTTGATATACTGGTGATGTATGTTTATATTGCGCCCCACATTACTTTAGGGGCTTACCATTCTACATATCAAAAACAGATGCCAAATGTAACATGCATTCACTAATGTTTTCCATTACCATGATGCCACACTGTCAATATATACAATACAATACAATACAATACAATACAATACAATAATTTTTATTTGTATAGCGCAAAATCTTGATAAAATCAAATCTAAGCGCTAAAACAGACATACGCACGCACGCACACACACACAACACACACACACACACACACACACACACACACACACACACACACACACACACACACACACACGCACACACGCACACGCACACGGCTAAAATGGGGAGAAAGAATAAGAGCAATGGAAAATTATAGAGAGCATATTATTATATACAATTATATATTACAATGTGATTCCCCTCCGAGTGGAGGGGATTGAGTGAGGTCAGGATTTTATGCAGAGGAGAAAAGGTGAGTTTTGACAGCGGACTTGAAGGAGACAAAAGTAGGTTGCTGACGGACAGAGAGAGGAAGTTTGTTCCAGGAAAGTGGACCAGAAACAGAGAAGGCTCGTGGACCATAGGTATTGAGCTTAGTGCGTGGAAAGCGAAAAAGTCAGAGGATCGGAGGCAGAGCGGAGGGTACGTGAGGGAACATAGATCTCAAGTAGGCTTGACAGGTAATCGGGGGGGGGGGGGATTGGGGGTCTGCGTTATCCGTAATATCCGTATACAACGCATCACACAAATTCACTAAAACGGGATGGGTTGTTATTGTTATTGTTTTTTTCTTTAAAGCCCAGCCGACTGCGTAAAGCCATATCAGGGTTATGATCGTTCGAAAGAACACACACAATGTTTGAACAAGAAAAAAAGGGAAAAGAAAACCAAATATACATAAAAAATGCATTTGCGCACATAATCTAAGGAGATGCCCCTGGCGTTGACCACTCCGTCAATTTATCACCCAGGGGATTTAAAAACATACCTTGATATATTTTTAAACATAAATAAGGACACTAAAACATATATAAAAACAGGCATATGTTACTTTAAAATGACTTCGCATATCATATTTCCTTAGAACAAAATATGCGCCTAATACATGTACCTAATTATCACTTCTAAGGAAAGTGTCATATGGCTATATATATGTAGAACAGTGCAGGTAAATAGACAAGCAAGGCAGAAAATGACAGGAAGAAATGACAGAAAGCAAATGGAACAAGGCAGAAACAAAGAAAGTGGCAGACAAGCTGAAATTTCTAGCACAGAATTTCCAGAGGGTGAGGATACTATTTATACTGAAAGAACCCCTGGCATTCACACGGGAGACACAATGGGGTAGTGTCGGTATAAAAAAGTTAACTCAAATAGAAGGATATAAGGAAAAGATGGGCTTTCAGTTGGGTCTTTAAAGAAGAAAGGCAGGCAAAATTCTTAGATCAAAGGGTAGATTATTCCACAC
>JAPXFY010000028.1:31789991-31792491 GCA_030674185.1 Monoplex corrugatus
TGTGTGTGTGTGTGTGTGTGTGTGTGTGTGTGTGTGTGCGTGCGTGTGTGTGCGTGCGTGCGTACGTGCGTGCTTGCGTGTGTGTCTGCTTCAGCGCTTAGATTTGATTTTATCAAGATTTTGCGCTATATAAATATTGTAATTATTATTATTATTATTATTATTATTAAGAAGATCATTGATAAGGAAGATCAGGAAAAGACAGGCAACATTTATAGGCCATTTTATAAGGAAAGGGGAATTGGGGCACCGGGTCATAACAGGAAAGGTGGAGGGAAAGCGAGCACCAGGTAGACCAAGGAAAAAACAATGGACGGACTTGCAGAGTGGTTGAAGACAGAGCGGGTGGAAGATGTGCTTGCGGCAACAAGGGATAGAAACAAATGGAAGGCCATGATCATCAACGCCATGTGGCAAGGCACTTGATGACGATGATGATTCCTTTTGAATAAAATAAAAATACAAACAATATTAACAAAGCACCCCCCCCAAACTTAACAACACTGTATTACTCAATAATGGTAGCAGAAGATCCCGCTGAACATGTCTTACATGGTCCTTTCAATTGTACACATATGACATAAGTATATCAACAAAAATAAGACGTGAAATTGAAATACATTAATTCTCGGTTGGTTATTTTTCATTTCATTTCTATTCGTTTTGGTCAAAACACAAGACAAACGCTATTAACAAAGCAGAATTATTTCCACCGAAGGCTTAAAGTTACATACAATTATAAAACTTCCACGTTTTCAACAAAGTGTCTGTGTGCATGACGTACACTCAGTATCCACAATGTAGAAGTTAAATGACCAACGTATTCTCATTTTCAAAGAGGGAGTTTTTTTTAGAATGGCTTGTCCATCGTGTTCTCATTTCCAAGCGAAAAAACACAATTTGAACATTTCTGTTTGTGGCAGTGAACATTCGTGCATTTCCTGTTGGTCTTCCATCAAGGTGAATGATCTTACCACTTCTATGATCTTTGGGTGCCAGCCAGGGCATTCACCATTGTAGGGCGGTTATCTGTGATAATGTTATATTCCATCATGATTTGTGGTAAATCCTAGACCAGTGGCGTAAATTCCCTCTCCCTGAGACGACGGCAGATATTTTTGTCTGTCTGGGCGAGACAAAAAGTGGACCTGCGGGAAAGAAACTTGCATCTATGTTTTTTTTTTCCCTTTTATCTTTAGGGCTGTTTGTAAATCACTACGTCTGGCCTTGTATCTTCTAAATCTCTTTTTATAAAAAAGGAGATTGTTTCATGTCTACCGAAAAATGGCTGTGTCTCTGTCTGAATGTCTGTTGAGAAAAAATGTATAAACCAGATTTTCTCAGGAACCAGAAGAAAAAAAAACCGCACGCACAAAAAGAGAATCAGAACGCGTATTTAATACAACAAGACAAGACAGGCACAAATTTTCGGCCAACTAGGCTTTGTCAAGCGTAAGATCACAAACAAACAAACACCAGATACAAAAATTAGGAAACACTATCGATTCTTAACATTTTAACCAGCACAGTATATACATTTGAAACTAGCACATTCTGCTGAGTTTCTTTAACCCTTTGACTCAGGCACTCTGTCCACCACCTGCAAGAACTTAACCCTTTGACTCCCTCACCTTATCCACAGCTTCCTGCAGGCAGCTGGTGAACAGGATGATGGAATCAAAGGGTTAAATGTTTGTTTTGTTAGCATGGTTGACAATGCAGGATGCTGGTGGATAGGGTGGGGGAGTCAAAGGGTTAACAATTTGCTTTGTTAGCATGGTTGGCAATGCAAGATGCTGGTGGATAGGGTGCGGAATCAAAGGTTAAAACTTTGCGGTTTGCATAGTAATAGAAGCACTTATCCTCAGGCCCTAAGGGGAAACATACAGTTCGCTCAGTCCCTGGCAGCTGCCTAGTTCCTGGTAATTGCCTCAGTTCCTGATAGTTTCCTGTCCCTGTAATTGCTCAGTTCCTGATAGTTTCCTGTCCCTGGTAATTGCCTCAGTTCCTGATAGTTTCCTGTCCCTGGTAATTGCCTCAGTCCCTGGTAATTGCCTCAGTCCTGGTAACTGCTCAGTCCCTGGTAATTGCCTCAGTCCCTGTAATTGTCTCAGTCCCTGGTAACTGCCTCAGTCCCTGGTAATTGTCTCAGTCCCTGGTAATTGTCTCAGTCCCTGGTAACTGCCTCAGTCCCTGTAATTGTCTCAGTCCCTGGTAATTGTCTCAGTCCCTGGTAATTGTCTCAGTCCTGGTAACTGCCTCAGTCCCTGGTAATTGTCTCAGTCCCTGGTAATTGTCTCAGTCCCTGGTAATTGTCTCAGTCCCTGGTAATTGTCTCAGTCCCTGGTAGTTGCCTCAGTCCCTGGTAACTGCCTTAGTCCCTGTAATTGCTCAGTCCCTGGTAATTGTCTCAGTCCCTGGTAATTGTCTCAGTCCCTGGTAATTGCCTTAGTCCCTGGTAACTGCCTCAGTCCCTGGTAATTGTCTCAGTCCCTGGTAA